>JAMPIV010005210.1:290000-440110 GCA_024509875.1 Oreohelix idahoensis | reverse complement strand
GCCCGGCTTGAAAGTGACAGTGCATTGACGTCCACCGCCCCCTCCGGCCAGAACCTTGCCCCCGGCCCCACGATAGCCCCCCGCAGTGTGCCGCAAGAGATAAGGCACGCGGACCCAAAGCGCCCTGCTGAACCGAATATTATGGTATTGGGATACGCCTGACTCAGCTAGAGAGGCCCTGATGCATGCTAAGGCTGTGCGTGCCTGCTGCGCGCAATCCGTAGAGTCCGCGAGCCGGCGGATGAGGGATTGACGCCATTGGTCAGGACCCGCTGCGCAGGTTGCCCCCGCACCAGAACCTCCGTTGTACAGTAGCCGGCAACCGTACTCGTCACAGACACCCATTATAAGTAGCTTTTGCGAACTGAAACTGCACCACCCCCACCCACCCCCCCCGGAGGAGCCCACTCGCACACCCTCAAGTGACGAGTCCCCGACGGTAGCCCTCCTCCTCTTGTTCTCCCCGCCCTCCACACCCTCGCCCTGCGTCGCCCCCGCGCATCCCCAATTTCCTCCGGCCCACGATCTTCCCGTACGACCGCGTGCCGGGCCGTCGGCCCTTGCCAGTCCCAGGGGCGTCGCTCTCCCTCCCTGACCCTGCCGCCCCCGTGCTCGTTTGGAGTGCATCTCGATCGTTCTCTTCCCGCCATCCGTACCTTAGGGCCCTCGCCCTGTTGCCAGAGAGGCGACTCCACGCCCCGTGCCCCACGCCCTCCCACCCCGGCCCTCTAGCCCGAGTCCTTTAGCACTTAACCCCTCTACCCCCTTCCCACCTAACTCTATCTCTCTCTCTACCCAATCCCCCATTCCCCCCACTCCTCTCTCCCCTATCATCCCCCCCCACCACCCCCCCCCCCCCCCCCACCCCCCCCCCCCCCCCCCCCCCCCCCCCCCCCCCCCCCCCCCCTACCCCCACGCCCCCCAACTCTGATCCCCCTTTCCTCCCCACTCTCCCCATTTTATATGTCGCAGGTCTGGTTTATTGAATCGAGCTCCCTCCCCCCCCTGCAACGACTCCGGGCACGCCATTTGCCCAGACATTCCCCGATCGCTTCCCTTACCCACCCCAGGGGACACCCCTGTAGCCTGCGGCAGGCGCTCCGGTACCACGGGTGCGCCGACGCGTCGGCTGTGAATTCGACCCCCCAGCGGTGACCCGCCCCTGCTGCTCACTCGGACGCCGCCGCGACAAGCCCGGAGCTCGCGTAACGCCCGCGGGCCTAGGGCGCTCGCTGGTGCGCACCCCCCGCTGAAGCCGGGCTCTTCCCCGCGGCCCCGGGGCGAGATAGAAGGCGAGACTTTAGCGACCCCCGCGCGAGGCTGTCGTTCGACCCGGGCCCCGCTCCCCCCCTCGGGACCGTGTGAGCCGATGCCCCACAGGGAGTACACATTCGCGAAGTGTGAGAGTATGGAAACATAAACCAAGTGAGCCGCGGCGAAACCGCTTTCGCGCCCGCACCTACGCGCGCGTGTCGCTGGCTGGTGGGCGGGGGTGATGATTTGCGGGTGTAGATTGCTGTTTGAGCGAGTTGCTCCTAATTGTCCGCTCCACACCGGCGTGGCTGGGCCTGCTCCCTCCCCGCTCGCTCGCGCGTCGTTAGTGTGTGCGGCCTCGGGACGTCAAGCAGTACGGCTTTGCCTGCATGCAAAATGAGTCGTGACGTGGAGTGGCCGTGGACGTTAGAGTAGACAAACGCACCCACCCCGCGCGTAGGAGAAAGAATAAGTGATACAGAGAGAGGAATGGAAGTAAAAAGGACCACCCCCCCGCCGTGCCACTCCCCACACCCCCCCGGGCGCGTTCCGGAGCCCGCCTGAGCTCGCCCCGTGCCGAGCCACGCCGCGCCCTCATCCGCCAACAGTCTCGCACCTCAACCCACCGTCGCCTCGCTCCGCCACGCCCCACACGCCTCACCCCGCGCGCCTGACCCCAACGACCCGCTCATTCCAAGTTGACAAAAAGGATAAGGCGAAAAGCAGATAAAAAGTGGGAAAGCCCCCCACGCCAACCCCGCCCCACCTCCCACGCCCTCGAGGTGCACCGCCCGCCGTGCCCACGCCTCGGCACGCCACCATCTGTCATGCACGCCAGACCCTCCAGCACCACGCCCCCCCCCCGCCCCACTCCCCCGCCTGCGCCAGCGAGCAGCCGCGCCCCCTCGGCCGCCGCGAGAGAACCACGTAGCCACCATCCGCATCGTGTTGTTAGAGTGTGAGGAAATTGGTGGTCAAAGAAGGTAAAAAGACAAAGAAAGGGAGAGGATGAATTCGAAAACTTGGAAAATGAAAAAAAAAAATGTCGGAAGAAATGTGTAGTATATAGATAGAATAGATAAAAAAACCCCCCGTCCGCCATTCCAGGAATAATCTGGAGGTAATTAAAAAAGGAAAAGTGATGAGATGATATGAATAGAGATGAGTGGAGCAAGTTTAGGTGAAAAATGAGATGAAATTGAAGTGAGTGTGAAGACTCGAAATTGAGAGAAAAAGTGATGAAAGAGAAAGGAAAGAAAATAAGTAAAAAAAACAAAGGAAAAAAAGAAAAAAAAGAAATACACAATAAAAGGGGAAAGTAGAGTAGGAGGTGAAACAAAAAATAGTGGTAAGAAGAATAGAAGACATAGTTGAAAGAACACCTAGTGCAAGACACACCCCACTGCCCGCACACGCAGAGCCCTAGCACCTCCAAGGGTCGACGACCCCCGCCCGCCTCACTGGCCCAGGCACCCCCCCGCCCTGCCCCTGTGGTGCCAGGCCCGTCTGTGCTGACAGTGCAACGTGGTGTTGCTATCGCGCCGCTCCCCCCCGTCCGCCTGCCTACCGTCTGGGCTCGGAGGGGGGAAGAAAATGAAAAGGAAAATTGGGGGGTGGATAGTGATGTAGTTGGGAAGTGCAGAATTGGAAGGGGAGGTGGAAGGGAGAAGAAAAGTAGAAATGAGAAAAAAGCATTTTGATAAAAAAACGTACAAATTTTACGAAGATATTAAGAGAAAAAGAGAGAATGGTGGGGATATTGTTTGTTGTGTGTTTGCAGAATTAAAATTGTGTAGGTTTATGAGTTAGAAGGAATTGAGAAAGTTTTAGGAAGGTGTTGTTATGGTTGGATGTGGTGATATATTGTTATGGATTAGATGGGATTTAATAGGGGGTGGAAGTGGTGTATTTGAGGATAGTTGGTTAATGAAGGTTAGTGTTGAGTTTAAGACTAATATGGTATGTGTTCCCTGTATATTTTGTTATGAACGTTTATGTGATATGTAAATAGGCATAGCAGGAAAAATAGAACAGTTTGAGAATTATTATTGATATGAGGGGGAATTGAAGGTCTGAGTATGTGACAAGATTTGGTGGGGTAAGATGTGGGGAGAATTTGATTGAAAGTTGGAAAATGATGCGGTTATGATTTTTGTTTGTATGGTTAATGAATAAATGGTGTTATATGATAATACCCCGAAAGTGGATTCTGGAGAGTATTAGAGCGTTCCCGCTTAACTTAAAAAAGAAAGGTGTGAGTAGTTGGATTTAAGACCAATTGAATTATAGTTTGAAACAAGACCATGGGATAGGGTTGGTTTAATTAGGGTTTGTGGAGAGTGTATTTGATTATAATTATGTTTTTGTGTAAAATGTAATATTATATGGTGAGTAATTTATATGTTATTGTGGTTTAGATGAGGTGGGGGGTTATTAGTGGAGTTATTTGGTGGGAGGGTTGAGGGATTTAGAGTTATGTGCTAGTTGAACCGAAGTAAGTGCATAAGGAACGTCATTTGTTTGGTAGGGGCATTTTAGTTTGTAAGAATTAGAGGTATCTCTGTTTCTGAGAATAGGTTGAAAAAAGGATTGGCATATTTTTATTTTGCATGGGTGTAGGAAGCTGGAGGCGTATTGGGTAATGGTCAGTTTTAGTGGTCTGTCTCAAATAAAAAAGAACCTATTTGATACCGTATGAAGGACGGCGTGAGTAGGTGCAAAAACGTAACCTGGCGTGAGAACAGTGGAGGCCATGGAGATGCACCGCATGAACCAGACAAAGGATGCTACCGAACCGTAGCAGAAGGGAATTATCGTGGCTGCCCTAGAAATGACACCTAGGTGCGATGGGAAACTGACTCCTTTGTCTGTCAACGGCTGAGGATCCAATGAGCTAAAAGGGGATGAATCGGCTTGGTCACTTACTTCCGAAATTTTTAGTTGTATCTACAAAGTAATCGAAGATTTTCGTCTGTTTTACTGTCCAGTGATGAGAATGATGCATATACTTTTTCATGATTATGGAGACGCTGATTTATGCGTGGTACTTCACTCTCCGAGTTCTGAGAATTTCATCTGGATTTACGTTATGACTGTGGGGGGTATGTAAATTTGAACTGAATCCATTCTTCCAAGTGCAGTCTAAATCAAAATCTTTTAAAAATAAATGCCATGTGCAGTGACAGAGAATTCGTTTTCTTCGGTAAACAACCCTTTCACAATTCCCTTTCTACTATTTTATGGCTAATACGCTATATTATTTGACTTTCTTCGCCATTAACATGTTGCCAATTTGTCTTAGATTTTGTTTTATCCCTCCCTTAATATATCGGTTACAATGTTTACTAAATTAAAGTCCCACAAAATATGCAGTCTCCTTTTCCATGGAGTCGTTTTTGACAGGCTTGAACCTGAATTTTCGCCCGTTGAAATGATCGCGTCACTTCATAGTTTGCTATTTTCATACGGAATGCCCCCACCTAGAATTACTTGCGTACACTCGGAATTGTCAAGCGTATCACATTTAGAGACGATTTATGATTCCCAACATGTTAGATGTAGTGTCTTAATATTTTATATTTAGCATAACAATACTATAAGAAATTCTTACACTTTATTAATAGTAAACTTCAATAACAATTTTAGTTGTTAGAAGTCGATACTATAAATTGATTCTGAGACGATTACATAGTACAATTATAATTGCAATTAGTTTTGTTTATATGTTCTTATGTTTACATCAAGAAATCTCAAAGATCATCATAAATTTACAAAACGTTTGCCAAAAAATATCTATTATTAATCCGTCAAATCCTTAACAAACAATTTGAAGCTGAATTTAACTATCTTCTGGACAAATGGACGCTTAAAAAACATTCACACTTCAATACCCATACCCAGATCAATAACCACATGTTTATAATTTTGTGCATTATGGATCATGCAACTTGAAAACACTAAGGAAACATGCAATTCATAAATCTGCAATGCTCAGATATCAACCGTGCTTACTAGTTTCCTATCCACTCAGTTTGTCCACTTTTTTGCTAAATCAGTCTGGGGGTGTCCCAGTTACGTGATCAAAACTGTCCATTTGTGCGTTAAACCAGCAACAGACTGAATTGCCATTAGTCTGTGTCACCAAAATCTCAACTGTTCATAATGCAACCCCCAACTATGCTATCAAAATTATGACCACAGTAGAAACCTGTCGTAGCGATTGAATTATCTTGGAGACTCTGTATACTTCACCAGCACTATTTAGGAAAAACGTTGACTCCTTCTTTTCCCTCGTGAATACAACAATGATCCCGTAACTCGAAGATTGTCACCTACCCATTCACAGCATGGTAGACTAGAATCCCCGTCCAGCTACCTCATGTTTTTCCATCCACCCTGTCCCCCGGTAAACATTTTATCCCTCGAGAGGGAAGCCGCTTCCCTTCTCCTCCTTCCCCGCCCTCAATTCTTGAGACCTACCAACTGATTGTTAGCAATCTGGCCTTCCAAAAAAGACATAAACAGAATCTTCTTGTCCGATACCTTCACCGTCAGGCATTTAGTACAAGAATGCCCTTCATCTATTCAGGTTAAGCAGGGCCTGTCTCATCCCTGTGTGTGTGTTTAAATCTAATTCTACAAACCTATTTTCATCCAAGATTCCTTGAATCATATAATAAGCATTCCCTTCTATCTTTTGTCTTAGCACTTCTGTGACCAACCGTCATCCCATTCTTCTTTCATCTTCCTCCTCCATTCTCAGACCAGCAGCCCGCCTTCCTTCTTCGTTCCATTCACCTCACATGAACCCCGACTCCATTTCCAAGCTCTAATTCCCACCATCTAACCTAGTCATCTGTTTACCCTGTAGATCTCCATTCACTCCATTGCCTCTACCCACGCCAAATGTCTATCTCTATACCCTCTCCAGCCGTTCATCCATTCATCAAAACCTTTCTCCATCTTTCTCCTCTACTCAAGCCTTGTCATCGATTTCCATCCCATCCCCTACCATCTGCCCCGTCCCCCGAATCCGCACTCCCCCTCCCACACTACATCCCCCCCCCCCACCCCCCCCCAATATTCCCTTAAAAATTTATCCCCCTCCTTCACTTCCTCTCATCTCCTTCCTCACTCGATTCTCATTTTCTCTTCTCAAATCTTTTCTCACCTCCTCAGCTGATTAACTGATGCAAGATCTTTTCGTCTTAGCTGTTCGTGCTCTTCGTCTTCTGCGTGTCCTCCGCTCATTTCTTCTTAATTTTAATCATCTCTACCTTCGTTTATCTCCCTTCCACTATCAATCATTACCACAACTGTATAATCCTCTTCTCCTCTTCTGATCCTTTATTACATTCTCTTTCGTCTCCTCGCTCTTCTATTCATCTACCAAGCTCCTCCAAACAACAATTCTTGTTCCTCTTATATCTGTCCCCGCGAAAGTTGTATATCCCCCATATTCCCTCTAAACTAAAATAGCTATACTCTATTATAGTTTCTATTCTCAATTCTCCTTTATATTTCTATTATCTCCTTGCTCTTCAACTCAATTCGCATATCTAGATCAGTAACCCCTATCCTAAACCCTCAAACTTATCCAAATCCCCCCCCTCACGCCCCCCCCCTACTCCATATCCACACCATTTTTTTAAATGATTTGTCAATTCAATATTTTTCCTTCATTACTCTCCTAATTAGCTACGCCCACCCTGTCTAAAAAAAAAAAATAAATCCCCTTCAACACAACTATCCTCTATACATTCTTCACTCTCTAATTCACACTCCTCTCACTCATTCTCCCTCTCACTCTCCTCCTCTTTCACTCTTCCTCCCCCTCCTCCAACCCCTCCCCTCCTTTCTGTTGCCTGAAGGAAACTATATCATCCAACCCTCCCCATCACCAATCGGACCCAAACTCGCACTACTCTGGTAATCCACAATTCGACCAAAACAGAATAGACCATGGTCTTCAATCGACCCGCTGGATCCGCCCTTATCTATGGTATAATAGGAAGGGGGGGGACCTCGAGAAACCAATGCTCCATCTCTCAGATAGCCGAGGTCCCTTTAACCAACCCCACCCACCCCCTCCAGTCTTCTGATCCCCACCCTTTTCTCCATGAACCCAAGAGGGATAATCTCCCAAATTCAGGAGACCCACAAAATTCCACCCCCCTAATTGGGGATCCATAATGAACATCTTTCTAAGAATAAGTAGTACCTAACGCGGATCAATAATAAAGGCGCCTTGGGTAAATGTTAAAAAAAGTTTTTGCTGATACTTCTTTGTCAGGTGGAGGCGGATCTTCTCTAGATTATCCTGTTAACCTACTAGTCTGGGTTACGCCCACCGACCAGAAACATGAAGCTGTCTAGCTTGAGGGGGAGATAGTCAGGAGTAACCGTCATGTGGCAAAAGAATTGCTTATATGCCTGTCGTAAGTGCTTGAAGCCGGTGAAACTACCATCCCCAACTTGAAACCACCCCAGAGGAACAAAAGCGTGAGTGCGGTAACAGGGTAAGCCACTAACCTACCTTAGGTGCACATAGGGCCTCCGATTTAGGGTGGGAATCCCAAGGACAGGGTGAGCGTTGTAGGTGCAAAGTTTGGAAGACTCTAGCAAATAAATAGTTTTACCCAATATCCTGAGACACATACACGACTCATCATAGAATCGTACAGGGGGTCTAGCCCACGCGATTGGGGTATGATGTCCTCACCCGGAAAATGGTAACCATATCTAGCTTCCTTCCCCCATTCCATTATGTGATACATAAAATTGCATTTTGCTTTTGGATCTGGGATGATTCGATATATGGATTGTCATAGGGACGGTCCCCCAGTTAGTGAAAACGAGTGGAACTTCTGGTGGTCAAACGACAGACCGTTAAAAGTGGGGGGAGATTGGTGATTGGTCCACACCGGTATGTTGGGGGGCAGGGGGTGTTGGGGTACAAACACGTGGGGTTGTGTGAACCAAGTCACATGGTGGGGAGTGGTAAAACACTCACAAGGATAATATAAACAATTTAAACATTTATTTCCCACCACAATGATACAATGCACTTGTGACAATCACATACAATTAACACTCTAAAGTGGATATCATCTTAAAAGGAATAACGGTCACACTGATAAAACTTTCTTTATTCAAATTAAACAATATGTATTGGCATGATGTGTCTTTGAATGTAATATGTGTCACTGATTCAAAAATGTACAAAGGGAAAAGAGGAAAACACAATCAAGGTTAGGGATATGTTATTATTGGAATATGGTGTGGGGGGGGGTGAAAAGTAAAAGGAACGTGTTAATAATGAGTACCATCGTGAGGTGAGGTTTAGGGAGGGAATTATTTATTGGATCCTATGTGGTGTCATTTGTTATTGTAGAAAAAAGATAGTTTGTGTTATAGGAAAAAATAAGTCACAATACTGGGTGAACAAGTTGAGAAACAAAAGCTGGTTAAGGTATGTTAATTCATACCCAAATGGATATTTATAATAATTCTCAAACAATTTTTTTCTATTGGTATACAACATGTGTTTATGCGCATGTGAGTTGTTCTGCCACATGTTAGCAATGATTAATGAATGTAGTTGAAGATTCCCCTCTTATTTTAAAGAGAAGGGGAGTGGTAAGAGGTGTTCACCCCTATTGGGATGGGTGAGAGTAGTTTAGATTGTGTGTATGAGAGCTGAAGATTGTGTGATACAGCTCTTATCTTTGAAAAGATGGTGCTTTTTTAGTATATGTGAGTATGTTAGTGGAACTTGCGTGTGTAGGTTAAAGTGTGTGGGAGAGTGTCGTGAGCGCATTCCTGGTGTATATGGACCAAGTAGATATGGTGAGGGGAGGGTGGTGGAGTTTTGTATATAAGAGGATTGAATGTACCAGTTGTGGATGTAATATAATAAAAAATGAACTTAATATAAAAAACTGGTCACCTGGGGTTGCATCATTAAAGCATTGGTTCTTAGCGTATAAATCCTTATGTCATATAAGGGTGATGAGTCAACTTACTTTTTAATACACTCTTACCATCTAATACTTGTATACAAAAAAAATGGGTAACAACTCCTTAATATTCAGGAAACGATAATTTAGGTTTGGCCGCCACTGTCTACACGCATTATTATCTAGTGAGGTAGGGGTAAGAGTCTTGGAGCTGATATTTTGTAGTCGTTAATATGTAGGTTAGGTAATTAAATCCCCCCAAAGTTGTATGGGTTTTCCTTCCACGGCGCTGTGCGTAGTAATTCTGGAATTCAATGAGTTTAGGGAGCATTAGTATTGGAGATTGTTCTAAGTGAATGGGGCCTGTTGTACTGAAACTACAAGCACATTACAAGGTCCATGGTGCTATAATTTTTACAATTAGCCACAACTCCGATCTGCCGATGTCCCAGGCTTTATTTTATAAAAAATATACACTGGTGCTCAACGCACTGCTTCTTAGTAGGTTTATTACAAGATGTGGCAATGAACAGACGCTCTGAATTGTGTATATTCGCAGCTCTACCCAATCACACCACGTCTCTACACATCTTTTCAAAAAAGTACCCCTTTCTCACGTTTCCCCTGACAACACAAGATAGTATTTATAGTCCGACCAATCGTGTTTAGTCTTTCATTTGTTGCGCTCCAATCACATAGGAGTTAACATGGTAGGCTATTTCCGTAACGTAATGTTTCTTCAAACACGTTATAAAAAAATTTTTATGAGCAGAAATGATTTCATGCTGTCAGGCACCCCCACTATTTTATTTTGGCCATAACTTGGTAATTCCTAGACTATTTGCGTAACGTTTTACATATTCTTTGTCAGCAAACCCTAAGGAATCCAAATATACGAATTTAAGGGAGCTAGGTGGCTGCGTTCAAAATGTGCATTTTCTACCACCTCCTGTTCACTTCACTCCCCATGTGGTGTCTGGGTACTGTCATGTTTTCAAACGTAAACCCATCTAATGTCATCTTTCCCAATAAGCGTTTTTTCAGGATTTTAAAACCTAACTCTGGGAAGGGTAGTGAATTTTATCACTGTCGAATTGAAATAAAGTTAGTGCATGTGGCCTTACACGCGTGATGGCAGCAATTGTGTATCGCGCGACGCGTGTTTAGTGTTGCACGTGTCCCTGCTTTCTGCCTCTCCCTTCTCTCTATCCTTTAGTCCATCTGTCTTTTAGTTACGCCGTGTATAAAATGGAATGAATGAAATATTAAATTTAGGTCATTGATCAGCTTGCGTATCTCAAGGTTTTTTCCAAGAAATACAGTACACGTTTCATTGAAGAAAGCGGGTAATAATACAGTAGGCTTTTACTATCAACGTGAAAGCGTTACAATTTGCAGACGAAGTAGAAAACAAGGGGGATTTCGAGTACAGTCATTGTGACAGCACTGTTCTTTACCATTCTTCTTTCCTTTTATTAAATTTATTTGTTAGGCTTTGCATTTACGTTTTAATTTATATATGGGGATTAGAATAATTCACGACATCTCCCCTCTTAAAACAGACATTATATGTCAGTCCTTTATTCTATATACACATAGAGAAATTTATTATTATTATTTCTGGGGTTTACGGTGATTCTCATCACACGGATGGCGGCTTAAAAAATCCGCTCCCAAATTTGTTTTTCCAGATATATACTCAATGCTAAAATTATAGGGAGCCAAAAGCAAGGACCATCGGAGTAACCTAGAGTTCTCATGCCTAGCCTGGGCTAGAAACGATAAAGGTTTGTGATCCGTTTGCAACTTAAATGCCTTCCCATACAGATAAATATTGAATTTCTTTATTGCCCATATTACTGCAAGACATTCTTTTTCGCTAGTTGAGTAGTTGATTTCAGCTTTATTCAATTTTCTGCTAGCATATGCCACTGGGCTTAATTCCCCATCCAATGCATCTGATTTCTGTAGTAGAGTTGCACCTAACCCAATATTACTGGCATCCGTCCTTACTATGAATTCTTGACTTAAGTCAGGTAATTTCAAAATAGGTTTACTTGTGAGCTTTTCCTTCAATTCTTGGTAAGCCATTTCACATTGTGGTGTCCATGTAATGCGTCTGGATGTCCTTTACGTGTCACATTGTGGTGTCCATGTAATGCGATCTGGATGTCCCAAAACGTCTTTACGTGTCAAATCAGTTAACGGTGCACATATGGAATTAAAGTTTTTGATATACTTCTGGTAGAAACCACATAATGAGACAAAGGATCTCACGTCCTTCTTGGTTTGTGGTCTCGGGGCTTTCTTTAGTTTCTCTAAATTCTTTGGGTCAGGGGTCATGTTTCCCTGATAAACTGTGTGTCCCAAAAATTCCAATTCTTTACATCCAACGCAACATTTGGTTGGTCGGGCTGTTAAATTTGCTTCCCTAAGTCGATCAAACAGCATCTTCAGAGAGTCAATGTGTTCCTCAAATGTTTCTGTTGCTATAAGGATATCATCCATGAAATTTGTTATACATGGATTATTCAGAGGGTCCAATAATTTTCTCATCATTCTAGAGAAGACACTAGGCGCATTCTTCAATCCAAATGGCAATCTATTAAACTCATAGTGTCCTTCTGAGGTACTAAAAGCTAGGTATGGTCTAACCTCAGGCTTTACTGGAATCTGATAGTATCCTTTACTCAGATCCACTTTTGAGAAATATTTAGCTTTATTTAGTCTGGCAAACAGCTGATTTGTATCCGGCAATGGATCCACCTGTCCTTCTGTAATAGCATTCAGTCTCCTGTAATCTATACAGAGTCTATGTTCTCCAGAGGGCTTCCTTAAGAGTACAACACCGGAACTATATGAGGATTCACTGTGCGAAATAATTCCTTCCTTCAACAGATAGTCTATCTCTTCCTTCAAAGCTTTCTCCTTAGCAAACGGAATCGAATATGGTTTCATACAGACAGGTGTGGGGTCTATCAGTTTCATATCATATTCCAATAGGTTTGTATGCCCTGGTCGGTCTGTTAACACCTCTGCATGATTATTTAGAACCTGTTGCACTCTCTCTTTCTGAGTTTTCGTTAAATGTGTACTGATTTTCACCTGTGCTGTCTCACAGGGGTGTAATGGATATTCAAATGATGAAAGTGGTTCCTTTTTCATCTCCATGGCGATGGACAAGGTCAACAAGTGTGTCTCTTCCTGCAAATATTTCTTCAGGAGATTCACATGATAGATTTTTTCTTTCCCCTTCTTATCTATCTTATAATTTGTTCTAGACACCTTCTCTAAAACTGTATATGGACCTTGCCATCCAATCTGTAACTTATTCTGACTCCCGGGGAGAAGAAGCAGTACCTTCTCTCCCACAGCCAAATCTCTGTCTTTCGCCTTCCTGTTATAATAGGCAGCATGTTTCTTCCTGGCTTGTTTCAAATTTTCATTGGCAAGTTTCCAGCCAGTTTTTAAACGAGTGGTCAGCTCATTCACATATTGGTATGAAGATGTAATGTTTTCCTCTGCCTTTTCATCAGTACACGTTCTTAACAAAGCTACATATGGACCTTTAATTGTGTGGACCTATTTGTCCATGCACCGGTATGGTCTCTTCCACTGGAAGCGCTATAGTGATGATTTTTCTTCCCTGAATTATCATTCACAAAACGACCGCTACCAATTCTTTTCCTGGGGCTTTCTCCCCACTTAAAATTCTTGATGAGAGATTTCCTCTCTACATCCTCTTCCTCCAGTTTGTTTAAGTCTGATTGAGGGATTTTCGGCTTATCCTGGGGTAAGACATCCTTTTGCACTTTCCGCATAGTGGCCATTGTAAAACAGTTAAGTGAAGCTTGTCCGTGAAAAGGGGCTTCCCATTTCATTTGGTCCACATCAAATTTATATTTCTTTTTATGGTCAGGCCTAATTTTGCCCCGTGGCGTGTCCAGGTCCTGATCAATGTTCCCACTTGTGGGTGTTCCCTCATGTGCTATGCTACACCTTTCTACAAAATTCTCAATGTCCCATCTTGCTTTGGGCCAATAATAATTGTGAGCCACCTTTTGGATGATGGTACCTATCTTCTCATGGTCCCCATCTGGTTTCACATGTAGGCTCCTTATTAAGTCTGCCCTATATCTTTTAGGAAGTACCAGCTGTCCCTGACCTTTGGATCTAGCTCCAGTCTTCCTATACATCAACTTGTTTTTCATGTAAAAATCTCCCTTGCCTGGAGTTGTATGACAAGTTGACAATTTCCTGAAACAAGGCTTGAGTGTTTTATCCCCAGCCTGTGCCTTCCTCATCTCTTCTGGAGTGGTATCCAACATAATATCCTCCTCCTGTCTTGAGGTCGACCTGACCTGAAGGGTGGCCATATACACAGGTTTCCTTCTGCAACGGTCAGTGTCATGATTGTTCATCTTACAATTTTTACACCACCTTTTTCCTTGGTTGAAAGATTTTCTTTCATCATATTTCCTTTCATCGAATTGTGGGAATTTATTTTTATTTTCATACCGTGGCCTATCAAACTGGTGCTTACCTTTGTTTTGATCCTAGGATCAAATTTATTAAAGTTCTGTGGTGCCCTAAAGTTATCCACTTGTTTCTTTTTATTACCTGTTACCTCTGCTTGAGCTGCTTGATACCTTTCAGCAACATTTAGCAATTCACCCAGCCTCTCTGCACCTTGTTCCATGAGAAACTTTCTCAGGTCTGGAGCCATGGACTCTCTTAATTGCTCTATAAGGACCATTTCCTTAAGATCTTGGGTTTTCCCCAGAGAAGTCCATTTCTCCAAGTATGTCTCTATTCGTGCAGAGAGCTGGTGATAGGTTTCACCTGACAGTAGTTTAGCATTCCTAAATTTTTTCCTATAAAATTCTGCATTCTTTTCATATCTTAACAAAAGAGCCTGCTTTAGCATGTCATAATTTTCCTGATCACTTCTGCTCATTTTTGCAAAAACTTCATAAGCTGCCCCACGAAGTCCCTGAGATAACTTTAAGCTCCACCTTTCTCTCTCTAACCCATACGTGGTAGCTAATAGTTCGTACCTATTTAGATAGCTCTCTATATCATCGTCTTTCTCAACAAAATGATCTAAATGAAAATTCATAGCTGAGGTTGAGGCTCCTTGGCTAGCAGTGGCATCAGAGGTAAAGGGACTGGCACCATTTTCAGGAGCATGGCCTTGAAACTCATACTCCCTTAGTCGTAACTCATGTTCCCTTTGTAATCTCTTCTCCTCCTTTTCTGCTTCCCTCTCTGCAGCTAATCGCTTGTCTTCCCTTTCTGCAGCTAATCTTTTGTCTTCTCTTTCTGCTTCCAATGCTTTAGCCTCTTTGTCAGCCTCAATCTGCAACCTCTTAATCTCTTTTTCAGCTTCTAACTTTCTTTCGGCCTCTTTTTCTAATCTTCTTTCTTCTCGTTCAATATATTTGTCACATTCAGCAGTGACATAAGAAATCATAATTTGCCCGTCCATTCCTAACTCTTTCGCAGTCTGTACAGCAGCAGATCGAAATTTTGCCAGGTCGGCCATTGTCTAACAGATAAATGTCTAAAATAATCAACTAAACAATTGTATCTATGACTAATTAACTTAGGACAACACAGGCACTGTGAGCTCAACCTTATTTATTTTCACCCAAGGATACCTTTTAATTCTTATTATTCCCTGAAGTGAATTTCCCCCAATATTTTTAATAGGGAAAGATTCAAAATCCCGAGAGCGAGCCCCCAATATATGTGGTAAAGTGGGATGTTATAAATATTTATAGGGGACTTAGTGTACTGACTGAGATCAGCTGTGAAGGTATCTATATCTAATAAGAGTAGTGTATTATAGATAACCTTACTTACTGCCACATATGTATACCTCAGTCAGAATTATTCTGGAATAGTGTGATGACTACGTTATATGTCTAGGGTATGTGTATGATGAAGTGTAAGTCATAACAACAACAGACAGATAACAATTTAATTTATTCCACCACACTTGACAACACTGTGACACTCACATACATATAACACTCTAAGAGGATATCTTAAAGGAGTCACTGATAACTTTTCAAATAACAATATGTATTCAGTGCTGTCATGAATGTATATGTGTCCTGATTCAAATACAAAGGGAACCAGGAATCACAATCAATTTTAATTACAAGTTATATGTACAGAATTTATTAATATGATTCTTGTAGTGACATATATTATTAATGGTATCCTATGTGTGTCAGTTGTGTAGTGGTAATATGAGGTAATACTGGTTTTGTTTTGTTCAAGCTCTGTTGGTATTTGTCATCATGACTTCAATAGTTTGTTTCTAATGGAACTAGTATTGGAGATGTTCTCAGTTCCTGGTATTAAAGCAATTAAATTCCCCTCTTAATTTTAGTTTATAATGTCATTTTAAGATGGGGGGTACATAATGTTGAGCTCCATGGCCACACTCTCTTATCTTGCGTGATGACTGCAGTAAAAGACTCCTCTGCTCGTTTACTTAAATGAGTTCTGGAGCCACCCCACTGGTTGCTATATGGACCAAGGAGTATGCTGTCCACCTCTGGCTTCAGCAAAGCTCTGACCAGGTGCTGCTCAATAACTTTAAGACCACGGTCCCACAATTCATGGAAATAATAATAAACAGTTTCGTTGACTGGCAATGAATATAGCACAACTCCGATCTGCCGATGTCCCAGGCTTTATTTTATAAAAAATATACACTGGTGCTCAACGCACTGCTTCTTAGTAGGTTTATTACAAGATGTGGCAATGAACAGACGCTCTGAATTGTGTATATTCGCAGCTCTACCCAATCACACCACGTCTACACATCTTTTCAAAAAAGTACCCCTTTCTCACGTTTCCCCTGACAACATAAGATAGTATTTATAGTCCGACCAATCGTGTTTAGTCTTTCATTTGTTGCGCTCCAATCACATAGGAGTTAACATGGTAGGCTATTTCCGTAACGTAATGTTTCTTCAAACACGTTATAAAAAATTTTATGAGCAGAAATGATTTCATGCTGTCAGGCACCCCCACTATTTTATTTTGGCCATAACTTGGTAATTCCTAGACTATTTGCGTAACGTTTTACATATTCTTTGTCAGCAAACCCTAAGGAATCCAAATATACGAATTTAAGGGAGCTAGGTGGCTGCGTTCAAAATGTGCATTTTCTACCACCTCCTGTTCACTTCACTCCCCATGTGGTGTCTGGGTACTGTCATGTTTTCAAACGTAAACCCATCTAATGTCATCTTTCCCAATAAGCGTTTTTCAGGATTTTAAAACCTAACTCTGGGAAGGGTAGTGAATTTTATCACTGTCGAATTGAAATAAAGTTAGTGCATGTGGCCTTACACGCGTGATGGCAGCAATTGTGTATCGCGCGACGCGTGTTTAGTGTTGCACGTGTCCCTGCTTTCTGCCTCTCCCTTCTCTCTATCCTTTAGTCCATCTGTCTTTTAGTTACGCCGAGTATAAAATGGAATGAATGAAATATTAAATTTAGGTCATTGATCAGCTTGCGTATCTCAAGGTTTTTCCAAGAAATACAGTACACGTTTCATTGAAGAAAGCGGGTAATAATACAGTAGGCTTTTACTATCAACGTGAAAGCGTTACAATTTGCAGACGAAGTAGAAAACAAGGGGAATTTCGAGTACAGTCATTGTGACAGCACTGTTCTTTACCATTCTTCTTTCCTTTTATTAAATTTATTTGTTAGGCTTTGCATTTACGTTTTAATTTATATATGGGAATTAGAATAATTCACGACACTGGAGTACGACAGAGCACACGTAGGTTAAACAAGCTGATAGCATTAGAACAAGAAGCTGGAGTTCGACATGGCACACATAGATGAAACAAGCTGATAGCATTAGAACAAGAAGCTGGAGTACGACAGGGCACACGTAGATTAAACAAGCTGATAGCACTAGAACAAGAAGCTGGAGTACGACAGGGCACACATTGATGACACAAGATGATAGCAGTGGAACAAGAAGCTGGAGTACGACAGGGCACACATAGATGACACAAGCTGATAGCATTAGAACAAGAAACTGGAGTACGACAGGGCACACATAGATGAAACAAGCTGATAGCATTAGAACAAGAAGCTGGAGTACGACAGGGCACACATAGATGAAACAAGCTGATAGCATTAGAACAAGAAGCTGGAGTACGACAGGGTACAAGTAGATTAAACAAGCTGATAGCATTAGAACAAGAAGCTGGAGTACGACAGGGCACACATAGATGACACAAGCTGATAGCAGTGGAACAAGAAGCTGGAGTACGACAGGGCACACATAGATGACACAAGCTGATAGCATTAGAACAAGAAGCTGGAGTACGACAGGGCACACATAGATGACACAAGCTGTCACGTAGACAGTGACTTAATTTATTTTTCCATCTCGTCTCAATGTTATTACTCTTTAATGTTCTGTATTCCTAGACATTTTGTTTCTCTTTGCTTTGCTATCTGTGTGGCCCAATTGTTTTCTCCTTCTCAAACCCCACCCGAGGTTGTTTACGTTCGAGCCTGCAGCGGTCAGCGAACGATAATGTTACGTCAGCACACCTGGCCTGATCAGAAGAACGTCTGTTACGCTTAAAGTGTTAGCCACGAGCGGCTAGTACCCTTTGAGGCCTGGGTAACGAGTTTGATCTGTTTCATGGGGAGATAACAATCGCGGTCAGTTTGTGGGTTGTTTGCCCTTAGATGAGCAAAGAGCACATAATATTATGATTGTCTCTCTGGGGGAATTTTCGTAAAGTTGTGGCTTCTGAAACCTTTGTCTTACCCGGTATTACGATTACGCCGATACCTCTGAAGAAATATGCAGGCCAGGTGTCCGGGGGGAGCGTCCTCTGTAATCTATAAGAGTAGACGTGTTTAAATAGACAAAGACATTCGTGAATTTTCCTGGCCCGTAGATGACCATCATGAGATAAGGCAAACTTTAACACAGTACTAGAATGTGTTTGCCTATGTTCTAGTCATTTTCGGGGTGAGTTGACATATCTTATAATTATAATATGATATATTCATGTTAGTTTTATATATATCTGATAGGAAGTGAATTCATTTTTGAGGATTTGGTATCCGCATGTCTGGTTTTGTGTAGTGTGCAGATGTGTTCAGTCAAACAATGTTCATACAAAATAACAGGGCAATCCACATAGGACGTCAGTAAACTCACGACGTATAAAGTCAATGATGCTTGTAACAGCTAGACGTTTTTTTCTGTATCATTTATTGTGGACGCCACAGTGACAAAATGTATACGCGAATATGTAGGTACATCAGACAGTCATTATCACAGCAACAATGTCAGTATAGCAATGGACGGTAGACAGCATCATAATAAAGGTGATTCACAGACATGTCAATACATTATAAGGCTGTAATGTAGTCGGGAAAATTCTCCATCCCTTTCTATCTTAGCCAGAAGGTAACCAGATGTATGAGATCAGTTCACTCTCCTTAATCTGACTTCAGCAAGACAGACACGTCTGCCGAAGTATAAATAATGTCCTCAAAAATATCCTCTAGTTAACAAAGGTTTTCCAAGCCTAGTTCATTTAACAAAGTAGCAAGTAATGGTCCTTGGGACATGCATCAACCGATGCAGTACAATACAGCGACATGTGAGCTGGGAAAAACATCTCGTGACGACGACTTTCGAAGACAGGCTATGAATCGAAATCGCTCACGACCAAAAATCGATAGAGTTAATGGAAAGTCAATTTACCTTGCCTTCAGGAAATACACAGAAATATTATGCCTCCCGGCATGTGCAAATACACTAGAGGTATTATCTCGAATAAACGAAATATCCATAAGAGGACTTTCACATTCCTGACAGAACAAAAAATAGCGGAGATCCTCTTTCAGCGAGGCATCTTTCTCGCCATTCAAATCGCTCACTCCACTGGTGGGCGGAAATCGATCGACCAAGAAGCAAGACCAGTCATGCGCAGTCCAGCGCAAAATGACCACAGCTCAAAACTTAACTGCATTCAATACCAACGCGAGAAGACAAATGCTTACCGAGAAAAGTGACTATAAATTTCAAGCAGTTGTTGCCCTTGCGTTATAAAATAGATATTGTAATAAAACGATGTTGCGAGAATTTCTCACGCAACATATCACCACCTCCTCCCGATAAAAAAAATGTGGAACATATTTTTTTTTTTTAAATATCAAAGAGCATGCGATAAGCGGCTCAAAACGCACGAATTATGCGCTGATAATTAATTAAATTGCCTAACATGAGGCTAAATATAGAGTGTCTGGTGAGGATATACCTCAACAGAAAAATAAATATGTCTCAAAAAATATTCAGATCGGGGAGGTGTCACCAACACACATCACGTTAGCATGTAAACACAATATACGTATGCAAGTTACCATAATCATCATTAAACAGCATACTCTAATATTGTCTTTAAAAATGGATGTACAAATCTGATAGGAAAATTTAATTAGTACATTATTTGGCATGTAATGACATAAGTACATAGTAAAGTTAAACTACATGACGATCCAGGACATATGCTCTGGCATTCCGAGGGTAAGTACACAATCTAGAACTCGTCATGCTTGATACTAGTAAGGTAAGTCCTCAGCTCATCAATGACATTCTGAGAAAGTACAAGCATTATAATGCTAATTAATAACTAATATGCTTCATAAGGTACAATACATTATTAATAATTGTGGCTGTTTAGTAAACTAACGGCCCTTATATTAACCACTCAGTCCTCCTCTATCATCTTAAAAAACGAACAGAAGAAGATGATAACAAAGCACGATAGTGTGTACATATAAAGTGAGTACAGATGTGCTAATCTATTGTAGTAATATAGGTGTGTTATGACTCTGTAATATATAGGAATATAGGACAGAAGTATTAGTTGGAGTCATGTGGGCATCTAGACAAAATGTCAGCCATCACATTATCCGCACCACGGATAGCTCGTACCGTGAAGTGAAAAGGTTGAAGAGCTATAGCATATCGAGTGGATCTCGAACTCTTCAAATTCTTAGTCTGAATAGCTGTAAGAGCTTTCTGATCAGTCTCTAGAATGAAATGTGCGCCCAGGAGGAATCTTTGTAGTTTTAGAATTGACCAAACCATCGCTAACAACTCACGGTCTAAAACCGAGTAGTTCCTCTCTGCCGCATTTAGTTTTCTAGAAATGTACATAACAGGATGCAGAGTATTTGCATATTCTTGCATCAGTGCTGCTCCAATCCCAGTGGATGAAGCATCACTCCGAAGAACAAAAGTCCTATCAAGAGTAGGTAATCTTAAGATGGGAGGAGAAGAAAATATATTCTTGATTTGGTCTAGTGAAGATTGGCATTCTTCAGACCAACGGACCAGATTAGGCGAACCTTTCTTCAACAATGTTGAGAGAGGTGCCATGATCGAAGATAAATTTGGAATAAATCTCCCATAAAATTGAATTAAACCTAAGAGACTCCTAACTTGTTTCTTCGTTTTAGGAACAGAGATGTTCAGTATTTTGGAAGTATTGTGGTCTTCTGTCTTCAAGAGACCATGACCAACACGATGACCCAGGAAAGAGATTTCACCAAAACCAACAAAAGCTTTAGAAGGTTTTGCTGTCAAATTATTCTCACGTAGAGTGGACAGTAAGTCATATAACCCTAAATAGTGATCTTCCCAGGTATCACTGAAGAGACAGATGTCATCTAAGTATGCGATGACATCCGAACGATGTGACAGAATTCGACGCATCATGCGAACGAAAGTGGCAGGGGCGTTCATGAGACCAAAAGGCATAACATTCCATTGAAATAGACCCCTAGGTGTAGAAAAAGCAGTAAGAGGTTTGGCATGCTCTGCTAAAGGCACTTGCCAATAACCTTTAGACAAGTCAAGTTTAGTGAAGAATCTAGAATTAGAAAGTCTAATCAGTAGATCTTCTAACAAAGGCATCGGTTCAGCATCGAACTTTGTGACCTGATTCAATTTGCGATAATCAACGCAAATTCGTATGTTCTTATCCTTCTTCCGGACAATAACCATGGAAGAAGAATATGGTGAAGTCGATGGTTCAATTATATTTAATTGAATCATTTCATCCAATTCCTTTTCCACCTGCGACTGAAAGTGTATAGGAATAGGATACGGCCTAACCCTAATTGGATTATTGTCGGTAAGAATTATGTCATGTTCTATGACATCTGTGTGTCCAGGAATGTCAGTGAGAACATGCTGAAATGTTTGTAACATCGACGAGACTTGTCGATGTTCGTCACCAGAAAGATTAGGAGAAACAGAAACGTTTTTCCAAGATTCCGTGGAATGTAATGGAACCACTGGAAGGGGAAGGTTGACATCAGAGAAGGTAGCTTCCTCATCCTGTATGACAGACAGGGATGAATAATGACCGTGAGGTGCAGGAGCATCATCCGTTGCCTGGAAAATAGGCAGCAAATAGTCCGGACGTTCGTGAAATTCCGAAAGCATGTTTATGTGGAAAGTTTTATGCTTTCCATCAATATCGACCACATAGTCAACATCGGAAACCCGAGAGACTATTGCATACGGACCTTTCCATGCAATAAGAAGTCTATTTTCCCTACTGGGGAGTAGGACGAATGCTTTGTCACCTGGACAAAGTTGTCGTAGACATCTATTCTTGTTAGCAAACTGCCTTGCCTTCTCTTTAGCAATTTTTGATGAAGCAGTTGCTAGCTTACATGCCTCAATGATCTTTTGTCTAAGAGCAATGACATACTCATATGAGGATTGAGTTTCATCGCTAATATCATCGGCAGTGATGAGATCGTGTAATAAAGACATAGGGCCGCGTGGACGCGCGCCAAAGACAAGTTCGAAGGGAGAAAATCCTGTGTGTTCATTAGGGACTTCTCTATAGGCAAAGAGAGCCGCGGGTAAAACCCTGTCCCAATCTTGAGGATGATCTTCAGTTATCTTACCAAGCAAAGTCTTGAGCGTTCTATTCAGACGCTCAACTAACCCATTAGACATAGGATGGTAGATACTACTGAGAGATCGTTCAATATGTAAGGTAGACATTACCTGTGACATAGTGTCAGATATGAGTTGAGTGCCATGGTCTGACAATATTTCTCTGGGGAACCCCAAGCGAGAAAATATCAACCAAAGAGCATCTGCGATATCTGTAGTAGATATGCTCTTAAGAGGAATAGCCTCTGGCCAACGTGTGCACATATCGACACATGTAAGGATAAACTGATGTCCTCTGGCCGACTTGACCTTAAAAGGGCCAATAATATCTATGGCCATTTTCTGGAACGGCCGAATAGGAATGTCAGCAGCCTGGATAGGCGCAGCATGTCGTGGTCCTCTAGATTTGACCTCCTGACATACCTTGCATGATCGGCAGTAAATACGAATGTCCTTATTGACAAAAGGCCAAAAGAAAGCCGCAAGGACTCTCGACTTCGTACGGGCAAAACCCATATGTCCAGCACATTGCGAGTCATGAGCATGTTGCAATATTTGCACTCTCATGCTCTTGGGAACAAGAATTTGCGAATGTGCCGACGTAGTCGAATCTTGTACCATACGTACAAGTACGCCGTTTCTCATTGCAATCCAAGATTTTCTATTTGTATCCTGATTCGGATCACCTTTCTTCGCAAGAATGAAGAATTTTTTTAAAGAAGGATCTTCTTCTTGCAATTTTATGAAAGAGTCACGAGTAATCACTAAGTGACTATCTTGGCTATCAACTCCATTATCACTATTCAGTGAAGTTTCGGGTGTTTGTAGAGCTTGTGCTCTTGTAACCACTGCATTTGTAGCTTGCATGTTATTATCTTCCCAAGCAGCAATCTGCTGTGGGGTACACTCCCTAACTCCGTGAATACGACCAATAATAAGGTCCGCAATAGGATTAGGTAAGAGACAAGCATGCACATCTCCAGTAAAGAAAGGAGTGGCAATGCGAATTACAGCAGTAGGATATTTTTCTAGAGTGCCGCCAAATGTGACACATTTAATAACCCTTCCTGTAGCACAAGATGGATCTACAAGCGATTGTCTAACACCAATAGTGGTGCATCCGGAATCGAAAAGTAGTGAGACCGGAGTATCATTAACAAGACCCTTATGTAGGATTAAAGAACCCCTCCCGTCATGCGCAACAGCAGCAGGAAGAGCGGGAAGTGGGTGACCACAACTCAAAGTAGTTATGGTACCCGGTTCGAATAAAGTACTGCATTGGGGGCATTTGTTTGCTCTCTCAAAGTCAAAAGCAGAACTAGTGACAGCGTCAAAGTTTTTATTATCAACAACATGATTACAGGCTCCCTCAGTTTCCTGTTGTACAGAATTAGCCTGCTGATATCTCTTTTTTTTTGTGTTGAGATCTACCCCGACTATTATTACCTCTGAAGTTATCAGAGTTATTATTATCTCTGCAGTTATTATTGTCTCTATTGTAATTGTTATCATGATTCGAATTCCAGTTTCCACGATTACTATCATGTTCACATTGATGCGAACATCTATTTGTTTGGTTTTGAGGTCTTCGGCAGGAATAACCTCTATTACCATATCCTCTTTT
This sequence comes from Oreohelix idahoensis, assembly GCA_024509875.1. NCBI lineage: Eukaryota > Metazoa > Mollusca > Gastropoda > Stylommatophora > Oreohelicidae > Oreohelix > Oreohelix idahoensis. Next base: position 416,285 of record JAMPIV010005210.1, on the reverse strand, counting down.
GAAATGCCTATAATTATTAGGGTGATAGTAACGACCACTATCAGGTTGTCTCCAATTCTTCGAAGAAGAATCACCATGAAATTGGTTTCCATGATTTTGACAGAAATTACCGCTACTCTTTCTATCAAAATTTTGTTGGGATCTACGAGCAAAGTTTTGGCCATACGGAGCTGCCGAAGCAACTGGTAAACCTTCTTTCACCTTAGAGTTACCCATGGTTATGTGTGGGTGCGCAGTTACGTATTGGCAACAGAAATCTTCCATTTCTTTTATTGTTTTAGGTTTACGTTCATGAAGGAAAGCAAGGAAAGACTCATTGACAGACGACATGACTTTGTCTCTAAGTATTAAGTCCATAAGTCCTTCATAAGTTTTTTTCCGTCTTAGATAGTTCAACCCATCGTGAGAAAGTAATGCGTATTCTTGCAATAAACTCGGAGAATTCAACTCCATTTTCAGGTAACATGTTTTTAAATTGTAGACGATAGCCGTCTTCGTTAAGCTGATATTTCTTTAACAGAGCGGCCCTGACAACCTCATAATTGTTCTTGTCAGGTTCATCCACCATATTTAATATACTTAGAGCTTTACCTGTCGGTATCCCTGATAACTGATAAACATATTTTGCTTTGTCTATGTTATGAGCTGTACATGCTTGTTCAAATCTGTCCAGATAGAACATTATGTCATCACTGGAAGGACTAAAAGTTGGCAACTTAATCTTAAAAGTATCATTATTAGCCTTACCAGAAGATGAACCCTTGTTTGAATCATTACCATTACTCATGTTCATCAATTTCAATTTTTCCAACTCTAAAGCTAAGACCTTTTCTTCATGTTCCATTTTTGCTTTCTCTTTCCTCTCATCAGACTCTCTCTGTAATCTTCTCTCCTCAGCCTGAGCCTCTATTTGAAGTCTTTCAGCTTCTAGCTGGAGTTTTCTTTCCTCAGCTTCTGATTCCCTTTTTTGTTTTTCCATTTCCATTTGGAATCTTTTTTCATCCACCTGCATCTGCAGTTTCTTGTGTTCAGCTTCCATATGCAGTTTCTTTTGTTCAGCTTCCATTGCTTTATCATATCGAGCAGTTGCAAATTCTTCTAACTTATCACCAGTCTTCCCAAGCAATTTACCCTGCTCAATAAAGTGCTCAAATGTAGACATGTTGTCTAACATATGAGTCCAAAACCTGAAATAATTAACTAATTTATTTCAAACCTAAGTGTAACAAGTCTTAATTAAGCACTTGTATATTCACATCACCTTATATTATCCCAGTCTCTGTGGGAAACAAGTCTCCAATCAAAGAACTTGTATATGAAATATCAACAATCAATTCTTGATCATAAGTGCACTTCTCATTCAATAGTGCACGACACTATTCATCATTCATTTATCATCAGTGTAGTAGTAACAGTGCATTAGCATAGCCCATTAACTAATTACTATAACTGTAAACAATGACTATGTAAACACATGCAGAATGTAAACATTGAAAATGTAAACAATGCAAACAATGTAAACAATAACAATGTAAACAATAACAAAGATCAGCAACAATACAAAAACGTTCGCAGAAATCAACTAAAAATAAAGCAGAAATTAATGAAATATCACAAAAAATGTGACGATATCTGCGATATAATTAAACAAAATACATGACACCACAGTGTATAAACAAAAATGTAGTATGAAACTAAACTGTAGTCAAGAGTAGGCTAACAAATACAAACAAATCAAAACAAAACTAAAGAATGCGAAATAATAACGAAAACAATATTAAAACATGTCATCACAGCTAACATAAATAGCAACAGAAGTCGCTTAGCAAATTCCAGTATCGGAAATTTGCTCACCCTACAGAAAACGCTCACAATAGACGACCTCTATGACGTGGCATAATCTAAGGGAGACACCACCCAACCGAGAACCCGCTGAAATATAAACATATAAATATACGAATAACATATAAACATATAACATATAGAATGAGATGATACACAGAAGACTCAGCAGAAGTATAAGGGCACAGTTTACATACAAACAGGCCACTTAACTTATAGGCTTCCAATCGTAGAACAGCAGAAAAAAAACGGATGTCAATCAACGTCCTAAAGAGCGAAGCTCCAACGATGATGGCACATCTGAACTGCTTCCACTGCTAACACGATGGTACTTGAGCTTCTGACATACTGTATGTTGAGTTGTTTCGGCACTTGACCTTCTAATCCAAAAGTAAGTTGATGGAAATCGGTACTTGGCCTTCTTCAGAAAACAACCCGTTTCAACCGGCACTTGACCTTCACAAAAAACGACAGCACTGGAACCTTGACAGCAGCAACTTGCTTGACTTGCGTAAAAGATAACAGCAGTCCGAGTTATCCGGCAACATGTAACAACGCCGGGTACTGTCAAATTCTTGTTTCCGTCAAAAAGTTGAAATTTTGACTTTTACCGGGCAACGCCGAGTACTTTGAAAATTTTGAAGATGTTGACTGTCTTGAAGAATGTTAATTTCTTGAAGGATGCTGATGAATTCTTGTTGAAAATGAAGTGGGTAAGGGACCCCGTGTTTGCTGGTACCAGACTCAAACCAGCTTATGGCCACCAAATGATGCGTGATGCCATATGATGATGGATGGTATCCGCATGTCTGGTTTTGTGTAGTGTGCAGATGTGTTCAGTCAAACAATGTTCATACAAAATAACAGGGCAATCCACATAGGACGTCAGTAAACTCACGACGTATAAAGTCAATGATGCTTGTAACAGCTAGACGTTTTTCTGTATCATTTATTGTGGACGCCACAGTGACAAAATATATACGCGAATATGTAGGTACATCAGACAGTCATTATCACAGCAACAATGTCAGTATAGCAATGGACGGTAGACAGCATCATAACAAAGGTGATTCACAGACATGTCAATACATTATAAGGCTGTAATGTAGTCGGGAAAATTCTCCATCCCTTTCTATCTTAGCCAGAAGGTAACCAGATGTATGAGATCAGTTCACTCTCCTTAATCTGACTTCAGCAAGACAGACACGTCTGCCGAAGTATAAATAATGTCCTCAAAAATATCCTCTAGTTAACAAAGGTTTTCCAAGCCTAGTTCATTTAACAAAGTAGCAAGTAATGGTCCTTGGGACATGCATCAACCGATGCAGTACAATACAGCGACATGTGAGCTGGGAAAACATCTCGTGACGACGACTTTCGAAGACAGGCTATGAATCGAAATCGCTCACGACCAAAAATCGATAGAGTTAATGGAAAGTCAATTTACCTTGCCTTCAGGAAATACACAGAAATATTATGCCTCCCGGCATGTGCAAATACACTAGAGGTATTATCTCGAATAAACGAAATATCCATAAGAGGACTTTCACATTCCTGACAGAACAAAAAAATAGCGGAGATCCTCTTTCAGCGAGGCATCTTTCTCGCCATTCAAATCGCTCACTCCCCTCGTGGGCGGAAATCGATCGACCAAGCAGCAAGACCAGTCATGCGCAGTCCAGCGCAAAATGACCACAGCTCAAAACTTAACTGCATTCAATACCAACGCGAGAAGACAAATGCTTACCGAGAAAAGTGACTATAAATTTCAAGCAGTTGTTGCCCTTGCGTTATAAAATAGATATTGTAATAAAACGATGTTGCGAGAATTTCTCACGCAACAATAGTCACTTATTCCTTTTTGATAGATATTTCCAGTGGCAAGGGAGAATCATTTTATGCTTACTTGTGTAGCTAGACTCTAGCCATAACTTTCACAGGAGCAGCCACCAGCCATAGAAAACATTTTACCTTATGACTCAGTCACAACTGTATTATAGCAAGAACATTGCATTTTCTTTGTACTCATTTTGTGGAATATTAATATATTTCCCCAAGGGAACATACGATTTATTTGTGTAATGTCACATGCTGTAATCTGCTTATGTAAATTCATTTAATGTTGTAAGATGAATAACATAACCATTCAGCTGTATGTTTATTTTGGAGAAGAGGGGTAGATTTTGCTGTTAGAACATGTTACTGACAGGTACATGGATGTACAATAGATATTAAGCCTATGCGGGCGCGTGTTGATAATTGATATTTTTAAGGAACAGGAGACATGGTTAAAGACAGCCCTAAACTATCATAGCAATAACTACAATAAATTTAATCCCATAGTGGAGCGAAACTTTCTGTATAAAGTTAGTGTGATTTATTATTTGCTTGATGTAAAAGGGTGTCTCTTTTTGGGTCTCAGTTTCAGGGATACCGAATTGCTAGAGTCAAGTCTCCAGTCAGGCGAAGAATGTCACATTCTCTTCGTTCTAGAGGGATTCTGAGTACATCTAGCATCACGAGTCGTCAACCCCCATTCCTGAACCTAAACCTTTTTGTCAACGCCAAGTTAAGCTCACGCAATGCAACGAGCCAACGCTAAATCTGGAAACATCGAATGCAGTAGTAGTTCTCTACTCGCCTATTGGATTACAAGTCAGAGCATTGCGGCTTCCAGAATATCCAAAACCGCCCAGCATGTCTATAGCAGAATCTGATAGCACCAAGCCTTTGTGTGCCTAAACGGGGCACCCAGCCAAGCCACGGTCAAGCAAGCCCAACCAGGATTTACTGCCTAGTACGAAAGGTCAAAAGCACCGGGTAAGAGCGCTAGGGACTGCCTTGTCCTCAAGTAACTTCGTCTGGTGTATTTCTGGGTCTATGTAGAACTTCGCACGTATGAGCAGCCATCTATGGACATAGTTCCAGCCCCCCCCCCCCCCCTCACGCCATTAGAGGTCACCAACGTTTAGCACCAACAAAGAAAGTTTTGTAGGCTAGTCCCTCACGAAGGATCTACAAGTAATACACTTTCTGGAGCTAGCATTTGGTCCCACGACCGCGGACAGGCTGTCGCTCAGTTCGGTTATTTGGCCAGCAAGAAAGATAGAGTTCCAGCACCCCTCACGCCATTAGAGGTCACCAACGTTTAGCACCAACAAGGAAGGTTTTGTAGGCTAGTCCCTCACGAAGGATCTACAAGTAATACACTTTCTGGAGCTAGCTTTTGGTCCCACGACCGCGGACAGGCTGTCGCTCAGTTTGTTTATTCGATCAGCAGGAGATAAATAGAGTCTTCCAGACCACCTCGCGCAATTAGGGAGGAATCACCAATGATAGCGCCTATACAGTGATTTTATTCAGGTTAATTCCATCACCCATGGAGGATATGTACGAAAAAAACACTTACTGGAGCTATTTCATATGGTCCCCGAAAACGGACGGACTGACACTCGATTTATTTATCTCTCTGTGTTCTACAGGTTTTATGAATGGTGATCTGTGTGTGGTTGTTGGTGTATATGATTATTGATGACTATTGATGATTATTTGATTATTGATGTAATTTATGCTGTGTATGATGATATGCATTAATTCCATGCTTTTCTTCTTTAATAAAGTTTACACATTTTATTACTGCGCTGTTCCCAACCCTTTTCATCCATAATTAAACTTGTTTAGCTCTTTACTATACTCTCTATGTTTGATAAGAGAAAAGAGTGAGAGCAGGAGATGCTTAGACAGTGAAAAGTGAGTTGAGGCTTGGAGAGAGAGATCATTTTGGTAAATCTTCTTCCAGGTTGTCTCAAGTCCATCTCCTATTTACACCTTTCTGTGTGTGTAATCTATAACTCTGCCAGTCCACTATCCCTTGTCGATTTCACTACTATTGTCCAACTCGACAATTACTCTACCACTTTAACTCAACCACGACACAAGCTGATAGCAGTGGAACAAGAAGCTGGAGTACGACAGGGCACACATAGATGACACAAGCTGATAGCATTAGAACAAGAAGTTGGAGTACGACAGGGCACACATAGGTGACACAAGCTGATAGCATTAGAACAAGAAGCTGGAGTACGACAGGGCATACATAGATGAAACAAGCTGATAGCAGTGGAACAAGAAGCTGGAGTACGACAGGGCACATATGATGACACAAGCTGATAGCAGTGGAACAAGAAGCTGGAGTACGACAGGGCACACATAGATGACACAAGCTGATAGCATTAGAACAAGAAGTTGGAGTACGACAGGGCACACATAGATGACACAAGCTGATAGCATTAGAACAAGAAGCTGGAGTACGACAGGGCACACATAGATGAAACAAGCTGATAGCATTAGAACAAGAAACTGGAGTACGACCGGGCACACATAGATGAAACAATCTGATAGCATTAGAACAAGAAGCTGTTGTACGACAGGGCACAAGTAGATTAAACAAGCTGATAGCATTAGAACAAGAAGCTGGAGAACGACAGGGCACATATGATGACACAAGCTGATAGCATTAGAACAAGAAGCTGGAGTACGACAGGGCACACATAGATGACACAAGCCGATAGCAGTGGAACAAGAAGCTGGAGTACGACAGGGCACACATAGATGACACAAGCCGATAGCAGTGGAACAAGAAGCTGGAGTACGACAGGGCACACATAGATGACACAAGCTGATAGCATTAGAACAAGAAGCTGGAGTACGACAGGGCACACGTAGATGAAACAAGCTGATAGCATTAGAACAAGAAGCTGGAGTACGACAGGGCACACATAGATGAAACAAGCTGATAGCATTAGAACAAGAAGCTGGAGTACGACATGGCACATATAGATGACACAAGCTGATAGCATTAGAACAAGAAGCTGCAGTACGACAGGGCACACATAGATGACACAAGCTGATAGCATTAGAATGCTGTCCTTGTTTTGAAGTCTTATCATCATCATTGTTTCTCTTCAGCTCCCCATGGAGCATAGGCCATCAACAAACTCATGCCTAGTCTTCCTGTCCGTGCCATCCATGTCCTTCTATGTCGTCCTGATTCTTTTCGTTTCTGCCTCCAGTTCTCTTCTCTATGTGTTTTTAAGTTTCACTCTGTCTCTTGTAATTACCCTGAAGATTCTAGAACAAAGACTGCGTTGTAATGCTGTCAACAGGTTTCCTCAATATCTTGTGTCCTATCTATGGCAACGACATCGTATCATCTTTTGTTCAACTGATTTTTGCCTGGTTCTTGACACCAATTCCACAGTGGTGAATTTGTCGTACCATTACAATCCCTCGAATCTACACAAGCACCCATTTAAGAAAGTCAGGGGTATGGGAGCCGCGCTGGTGTAATGGCTTCGGCGTTGTACTGGCGACCAGGTGTTCATGGTTCAAACCCGGGCGTCGGCGTTTGAAGAAATGTTTACGGCCGGAAATTTGACTGAATAGCCTGAACGGCTCCTGTGATAAACCCTCTGTGGATGGGAAGGAGCGAAGCTCCTGACCGGGTTGGAAGGAAAGTCCTCAGGTTCCCCAGCCTCGCAATGACATGTCATTGGGCCGAAGGGCTGAAAGCCTAAGTGCCGCTGGTTAAGAAAAAAAAAAAAAAAAAAAAAAAAAAAAAAGAAAGTCAGGAACTTTTTGGTCGTTGTGTTTGTTGTTCTCCGTGATTCAAAGTAGTACTGTAGGACTGAATTGACATTTGAGTTGAAGATTCGTACAGGTATACCTTGGAGATATTGCGGGTTCCGTTCCAGACCACCGCAATAAAGCGAATATCGCAATAAAGCGTGTCATACCCAATTTTTTTTTTTTTTTTGCTTCCTAGTGCATACAAAAGCCTAAAATCATGTTTACACTATGTCTTTTAAGTGCGCAACAGCTCTAGGTCTTAAAAAACAGTGTATTGTAAAATTAAAAACACTTTATTGCTAAAAAAAATGCTAATCTTCATCATCTGAGCCTTCAGCGAATCGTAATTTTTTTGCTGGTGGAGAGCCAAAATCTATCGGAAGAAGAAGGCACGTTCTAATAAATAAACATGAATAATTTGAAAGAAAGCGCAATATCTGCGAAGCGCAATAAATCGAAGCGCAATAAAGCGAGGTATACCTATATTTCATTATTTAACTTGATTTCTTATCATTTCCATGCATTTCCTTATTGCATGATTGGTCCTCTTGCGTTTTTAATTCTTATTTTTATATCACTGCCTGTGCCTCCAACTTTATCTATGTTAATGCCAGGATACACTTATGCTTCCGGAATCTCCAGGTAAAGGAAATAGACACACACACACACACACACACGCACGCACGCACGCACGCACACACACACACACACACAAACTGAGGAGATAGTTGAAAATAGACTTTAAAAGTATAGAGAAGACATGAAAATAACTTGAATGGATGTCACAGTACTGGAGGACGTGTCGTTAGTAAACAAGCATATTATGTTTAATACCGAAGATTACCGAGTGTTATTTGGTTATCTCAGATCACAGCACGTAATACCTGAACATCAGAAGTTGATGGCAATGAATCTCCAACATTTTCTATATCTTACTCAATAAATCTCCCAAAAGATTATTTCATTTTTATTTGTTGATGTTTCCGCCCCGGTTACATTGCTGTGATCATCCTGCTCGCTTGCCTTGAGACAACACATTACAGTTCGCAATAATTTATTGTCGTAGATTTTAGATAGGTATTTAAGATATATTTTGGTCCCGTCTGAATAGAACTGAAAAAGGTGGTACTCAGTGAGAGGTGAGGTAAAGAAATAGATTTCACGAGTGAAATGGTGAAAGGTAGTGTCTGTCCCTGGATTGAGAAGATACTCTAGTCCAGCCTATAATTTACGACTGAAATTTGTTTATTAGACAGTTTCCTTCCTGTATATATTAATATATATATATCAACCACTCACTTACCCACACACACACAGATAAGTGACGACAATTAGACGCACAAACGTGAAAACTCTATTAATGGAATAGGGATATTGGGACGAGCTGACCGACACAGGTAATAAGTTTATGTTAATGTTTATTTATCATAAAGAAACTTCACAACACTTATTATAAAAAAATATCAGAATATAAAAATCATAGGTTACAGAATAAATAAAGAAATATACATATAAGTTCAATCCCCTCTGTTGAGACAAGTTCCCACAAGAAGAAGTTAATTAACCCCCAAAAGGTCAAAAGATTAGCACTATGGTATAGAATTTTGCTATACTGTAAAGAACAGAGTTTCTAGTTTATCTATTCTGAAATGAACAGTATTGGCAAACCTAAGAAGAAAAAACAAACAAAGTGAGTATATTAGTTATACAATATAAGAATTATTCATCCCTGCTTTCTCTCGCTCTGACAAACATGTGATCACATTTTCATTCTCGCTTACAAAATAAGTGTTGACAACAGCTTAAACATATCTCCATGCTCCAGGTAACAGATTCAGTGTCAGTTCTTTTGGCAAAGTAAGCCCCAGTTCCTCAAATGACTGATTAATCCTATTATTTGATGAACGCTTACTTTGTTACTTATTATTATTGACTCTGTTCATGTCACAGCAATTAGTCCAGGTATGAAACACAACTTCGAGATCAAATGTCACAGTGTACAGTAGCTTGAAATATTCGATAGTTAAATAGAATGTCAGGTAGATAAATCTTTTCTGGGTAAATCTTCGTCACACCACAGTGATCGGTAGTTGGAAATGTTAAATTTTATAACTTCGCCACAGCGGGCTGAATGTACATAAAAATGAAAAAGAAATCTGGGAAGCAAAATGTCCAGTTATTGTTATTCTTAGTGTCATATATTTGTCCGTCCTCTCTCTCTCTCTCTCTCTCTCTCTCTCTCTCTCTCACTAAGTGAAACAAGAGGCCAACAAGGTCAATCTTGGAGACTCGATATATTTTACATAAGAATGTTTCTTCTTGTATTTGTTGGACTAGACTTAGACCCTTTCTCAGATTAAAGTGCAGGCCGCTGGTAGGTTTTCGGTTGACCCGTACTAAATTTATAGGAAGAAAAAATGCAACATTTAACCACAATCAGTATTCTATCCTAAAAATAACCCGCGTAGAGGTATAATTTAATCCACTCGGCTATTAAATTTAATTAGAAAAACACAAGTATATTTCTTATTTATCGTTTAACAAAAACCCTGTGAAATAAGCGCTAGTCATTTATAAAATTGCTCATAATGAATTAGAAATAAATATTTATTTCGTCAGTACTCATAATGAATAGTGCATTTACTAATTGACCAAAATATCGCTTACTAGTTAATAGCAAGTAATTAAATTTAAAAAGTTAGCTCTATGTTGTTTTAATTCGCTAGTCAGTTAGCACAGAAATCCTAGTGAAATATCATGACGGACTTTTAAAATGTAATCACTCAACACAGGAAAACCTTAGTGAAATATAATGCCGGACTTAACAATTAAATCACTCAAGAGGCTATTATAAATATTTACCGCAACACAAAATGACTATCTCCAATCGAAAAAAAACTAAGAAATCCCACTGTTATAATGGATCTAGAATATCGAAGCTAGACGTCTGAAAATTTGTGGGTACTAAATAAACTGAGTTTGAAAGCTGGAATATATATATGAAATAGACAAAAATCGTCGCTGACCAGTGTGAGACATAACACCTTTGGGGAATTCCGTGGTCAAATTTTGAATCAAAGTTAATTTTGCCACCTTTTGCCGACCGCCAGACGCCGGCAGCGAGCAAACTGTCTCTTTGATCACGTCTCGTCCGTAGCTTAATTACATTCACGAACGAACGATGAGTGGGGGGGGGGGGGGTAAACTGTAATTATCTCCTCCTGACAAAAGTACGACTTTTGGATAATCGCCCTTGATTTTCTTCAATAGCCTATCTCCCCCTTTTCCCACTACGTGCATCATAGTCTGTTGTAAACATTCCTAGTGTCTATAAAACATAGAAAAAAGAAAAAAAAATAGGCGTGGCTACAATTATGAGTTTGACAGATATAAAAGTACGAAGGTTCTGTATTAACAAAACGTGCATAACTAATAAGGAAGCAAGGTGGAAGCAAAAAAGTGTGGGTATATGTAATCTATTTACATAATCTCTGTCACAGTAATATATTGTAAATATCCTCCAATACCATAATTCCCGCCGTAAGTACGTCGGTCGGTCACATCATGCACACCGTCATTTGCGCACTTGTTCTATTTTCGAGAGAGTACATTAACTTTCAACCACAGCTAAGGGGGTGCATCTGTGGTTGAAAGTTAAATAATTGTATTGTTTCCCTTATATGTACTCTCCCGAAAATAGAAAAGTGTGCAAATGACGGTGTGCATGAACAGTTTGATTATGGAAAGAAGCCAACAACACAATTGATAAACAGTACATGAACTGGAGACAGGAAGGTGCGGAGATGCAGATTAAATCAACAGACAATCAAGATACTCTTCTGTCCAGTTTCATTCGGGAAACGGATTTAACTCATCATTTTCTTAAAAATAACCTTAAAATGTAAGTTTTTGATTGTTTCTTCAAGACAAAATTTTAATGTAACGTATTGCAGGCTTATTATTATGGATCAAAATGATAAGATGGCTGCAATTAAAAACCTGTCAATTAGTATCTATAATAATTTAATTGTCTAGTTGAGATATCCACCAAATAAAACAAATAAAGAGATCCTGAAAATGTAGCACTGAAAAGAGAAATAATGAATTAAATCATATAAAAAGACGTAACTCCTTGCTGAAAAAGAAGGAAGTAAACTCCTTGCTGAAATCAAGAGATGGACAGAACAAAGCCTAAACGGAGTTCACTATCAAGTTAAGACACAGTGGAGATGGAGATCCATGACAGCCGATATGGTGGACGTCCTGGCTGTGATCGTATAGTGGTTACACAACAGGCCAATTACCTGTTTGTCTTAAAATTTGATCGCATGTCCACCCAAGAGCCATTGTGTTCTCTGGGACACCTCTACACTCTGTTAAGGGATAGAAGAGGTCATGACTAAGAAAGACAGAAAGAAAGACAACCGTTATGAAGATGGTAGCTGATCTAATCTGATTTTTCTCATTGTTTATTTCTTATAAAGGACCTCTGTTTCGTTTTCCATATAACGGTCTAAATTCTTCGGTCTGCTCGTGTATCAAAGGCTTTATATTTTTGTATTTCAGCTGTTGTTGTTGTTTAACTAGGGCTGCTGAGCTTCTTGCTCTTTAGCAGCCAATACCAAGTTGAAGACTTCTTGGTGTTATCTACACTGTAGATCTAGGCTTTTCCAGTGGCTTCTCTGCTATTCCGAAACGTATTTAAAGAGTTGAAGCTATGAGCTCCTGTATTTCTTGATTTATGTCTAAACTTTATCGTTTTCTCTTTCTTTGTTAATTTCAATTTCTTGTCGTTTTTTCCAACAATCATGTCAATAGCTTTAATTTTTTTTTTTTTTTTTTTTTTTTTTTTTTTTTTAAAAAAAAGAAACTCCGGAAAACCCCACAAGAAGTCTTATATAGATACAAATTACCAGACATCATTCAGTATTGTCTATGAATATAGCTGTTGGGCAATGTCTCGTACAGAAAAAAGGACAATCATGAAAAAACGACAAGCAATTTTTTTTTTTTTTTTTTGGACATGCCGGGAGGAGGACCATAAAAATCTGCAATGCCTTGCAACAGTGGAAGACTGGTTGAAAAAGAGATAGAGGCCCACAAAAAGAGAAGACACTAGTAGTCACCAATATAATTTTTGAAGAACACTATGGGCAGGAAGATGTGAAAAGTCATGATCTCTTACGCCAGCCAGCATAGCTTTTGAAGAAGAAGATGAGGCCAAGCCTTGTTCCATGCACTGGTTCGGAAACTAATTATAAACCCTGTCTATTACACTTCAGAGCATAACAGCTAAGAAAGAATGAAAGAAACTAATAAACAAACAAACAAAGAAAAACGGACTGTCTACTGCTTTAAATTCACCATGACCATATATGGTTGGTAAGCAGGAATCAATAATTTAATAATTTACCAGAGGAATTCCCTATTATGGAAAGGGCCACAAGCCTCCCCCCACCCCTCTTTCCATTACTTAACTGACAAGACATTAAGAGTCAATAAGTGCTGGAGGTGAAATAAGAGATTGAAAATTCAGTTTTCTTCCAGGCCAGATCCCATTGAAATTCACGCAGAAAAACGTTGGTAAGATAGTCAAACATACTGAACTCTAGGTCCATGTCTGACGCCGTTAAACTTTTAAACTTTAGTCACTCACCATACCAAAGAAAACTTTTTTTATTTCAACACTTCAGATTAAAGACGAACACGGCAGATATGGATATTTACAAAAAATTCGACTGAAGTCGAGTGTGGTAGTGAAAAGATGAGAGTTAAGGGCATGATAACTAGGGGAACAAAACTCTGTGGTGGCCCCCCCCCTTTTTTTTTCCCTTGGTGCCCTATCATCATCATCATCAGTTGCCATCTCCACAACGAAGGTTGGCTGTAATGGATCTCCAACGTCTTCTGTCTCTTGTCTTGATGGTGCACTCTGATAGACTCTTTCCTGTCCATCTCTTGATGTTGTCTTCCCACTTATAGCGCTGTCTTCCCCTTGCACGTTTGCCTTCAACTCTCCCTTCTGTTATGGTTTTCTGCAAGGTGTTATGCCTTTTTATGTGGCCAAAGTATTTTAGCTGTCGAACTTTGACCTCCCTCATTAGTTCTCTTTTCATACCTAGATTTTCTAGGACCTCCTTATTTGTTTTCATCTCTTTCCATGAGATACGCCCCATTCTTCTATATATCCACATTTCAAGAGCCTCAATTCTTTCTTCCAACTGCCCTAAGCACTTGCTTATTTTGCTTAATGGTTAAGCCAACACTGGCTATTGGAGCTGGAATTAAATTAGTGCTGGAATAAAATTTAGTTTGCCCCACACTACGTAAAGTGTGTTAACTCTCTAGTTGTTTACTTCCCGCAGACAACCTGATAGCACGGTTTCCTTGCTGAACGAGGTGAGTAATGTCCAAGTCTCTGCTACTCGTGCACGGGGCGCCATTCGCTAAACCTGAACTTTTCCCGGCGCGTGCCCTGAGCTACAGTGCAGGCATACGGTAGACCGTCTTACCCCATAAATTAGGAAGCGATTTACAACGTCAATCCACTTCTTGTGTTTCCCAGTTCGTAATAGGCGGCTTGTTTGTCAGTGTTAAAAAAAAGGAAAAAGCGTACCGTTCAGGCGGTGAATTATGATTCTCTGAACGAGGTATAAAAGTTAACTTGGAGTAACTGAAAGAATAACATAAAGACGTTGCAAACTGGTGCTAAAGCACAGGTAGAAAGTGTTTGTAATGTATGAGTTAATTGGATTTTCCCAATTTAACAAAGAACGAGTGAAAGAATGAGACAGACGAGCAAGAGAAGGCAACCTCATCATGTAAAACTGATTGCTGCATAAACTACTGCTGCAAGAGCATGTGAATGTTTTGTGTGGGCTTGCACGAGGAAGCCAGCTTCAGTTGTGGCTCCATGCTTCATTGGGAGCGAAAATGAAGATGGTGATGATCGATGTGATGTATGGGGAAGACGGATCATGCACACTTGCAAGAAGGTCAGAAAAACTGCCAGAAAGATAATAATGTATTTGCTAAGGAAAAGTATCACATTGATGTATCACACGTAGTCAAATTCAAATACCTGGGCACATTAATAACAACGGATGGAAGATGCATCTCAGAAATGAAGAGCAGAATAGCTCAAGCAAAAGCAGCATTTTATAAACGGAAGAGTATTCTATGCAACAATTGTTTTTCATTGGAAGTAAGAAGGAGAGTTCTTCAGCGTTACATAGGAATAATCCTGACATATGACAGTGAGTCATTGACAATTAGTAAACAATAATGGAAGGCACTAGAGGCTACAGAGATGTGGTTTTACAGAAGAATGTTAAAAATACCATGGACAGCCAAAAAAAAGTAATGAGGATGTCCTGAAAGAGACCAATGCGCAAAGGAAACTTATTTCACAAGTTAGAAAGAAGCAATCCACTTGTTTGGGCATGTTATGAGAAGAGGAAAGCTGGAATATATCATAACAACAGGTAAGATTGAAGGAAAAGGAGATAGGGGAAGACAAAGAGAGCAAATACTGGACAGTTTGACATCATGGCATGGAAAGAAGTCAACAGCAGAATTGATAAAATGTACTGGAGACAGGAAGTTGTGAAGAGGCATGATCTCCTACGCCACTAGGCATGGTACTTGAAAAAAAAGTCAAATGTGAAAATAGAACAAATTTATCACAAGTAATCAAGTGTGAATATGGAACAAATTTATCACAAGTAATCAAGTGTGAAGATGGAACAGATTTATCACAAGTAATCAAGTGTGAAAATGGAACAGATATCACAAGTCGTCATGTGGAAAGAAGAAGTTGATACTAGAATATGAAAAATAAAGTGTATTCTCCTCTAGTTCTTATTTGATGACTATTTATAGCGCTCATTATAGACATTTGCAATGTAACTTCTCACACTGTTATACACGACCCGAACACAAACAACCTTTAATAATGCATAGTTTGATATTTATTTTTAAAAATATAAACGCAGAAATAAATGTCAGCATCTTAAATTAACAGAGTCCTAAGACGTGTGGAGAAAACAATTACGTTTGGAAACTAATAAGGAGGAACAGAAAAAAAATTCATGACTAGTTTACAAGACGAAATGAAGGCTGTCTTTGTTAACTAATGGCTCGTGTATTACATTTTTATGCCCGAGCTGCATACGATCCCTGATAGGCCACACCTTTCTTGCATAATGTGCCTGTCTGTTGCGGCTGTCCCATTCACATAGGAAGCAACAAAATTTAGTATACCCAGTCTGCATGCCCGTGAGAATTGCAATGACCTTTAGGTCTCCACAAATCCGCCATTGGTAGTCATTGTACTTTATTTTTTCAAACGTTTAGCATATTGAATGTTTCTTTCTATGCAGTAGTAGGCGACTGGAATTGATGAAAAAAAATTTCTGTTATGCAATACCACGGCTTTTAGACTAGTCTTGGAAGAATCGATGAAAAATCGCCATTCGTTGACTCTGTGCTCATGACCGTTTACATCTTTGCAATAGCAAATGTCATCATCCATCTCAAAGTATTGAACAAGTTCTCTGTGGCATGACGAAATTTAGATATCTACAGAGGACGCTAAAATGCCATTCTTTGAGTCGCGAACCGAGTAATTAAATCCGCTTCCATTGGTAATGAGCGTGAGGCATCACGTATTAGATCTGGAAAGTTCAGAGGATAATTAAGTAAAACACCATCATTCACCTATTGTACTCTGAGTCCGAATTGTTTCTTAAAGCAGGTCACCAACACGAACTTTACAGAGGGTGGTTGGTACTTGGAAACGTGATGTCTGAACTGGCAAACCGATTGGAAAATCCACCATTTCTAGTTTTAAAACACGAAAACCATGGTATATTTGTCAAGCAGAAGTAACAATCAGTAGTGTGATTAATGTTGTTTCACGCCATGTTAACTGGCAACTCCAAAAAGGCATCGATTAGGGCTGCTTCGGCGTGAATTTTCGTAACCCAACCTGCCAAGGTATCACAAACTGCATTTGGCTTCCCAAGATTTATTTTGCATCATCAACATTTTCGAATCGAAATAAAGTTCATATGCTCTTCTTTAGTAATGGAAAGTTTTTTCTTGGTCAAGCACGGTCGCGTAAACATATCCGCACACGTAAAACAGAACAGATCAGCCGAATTTCTACAACTTCACAGATCTTGCCAATTTTGCTCAGAAATTATTTCAAAATACTAACTATGAGGTTGAAAAATAGCCTTGTCATGCATCTGTTTAGCAAGGATACAGCAGTCCTTATTCTGTCTTTGTTTCTCCAGAAAAGTTTATAGTACAAATGAACACAAATAACGGTTTCCCATATCTCACATATATCTTAAGATAACCCGACGTGATAGAGATAAACGGATTTCAGATTTGAAAATCAGCGCAATGTGACCTGAGATCACTCCATGTGTTTGTCATCTATTAGGACAAAATGAGTATGAAATATCCATATGAGCACTGATGGCAGTTTCTTGCAACGTGTGATTTTCGTGCAATGAAATTAGCCAGTCCTTAACTCTATTATTCGTCGCCTTTCCGACATTTCTGAACAGAACGCTTCTATTTTCAGAGCGGTGGTCAACGCGAACTGACAGCTAGTGCCAAAAATACCCTAACTTTCTGAGCGTATGATTTCTAGTCTAAAATCACCCAACACGAATACAAAAAGATGTCTACGGCAACAGGGATAAAACCATAATTTGCGGAGGAGCATGAGCCCAGAGTTATAAAGCCTGCATACAAGCATTCACTAAACGTGCAAAATTCCCCAGTTGTACATGATGAGGTTGCCTTGTACGACATGCCCAAGGATACAATATCGAAATTAGAATCTTAAATAAACACAATGAGGAATTTCTCGCCGAGCTAGAAGTGAGCATGCACTGTTGCATGAGACAGGTGTGATCTAAGACAGAGTGTAAGAAGATCGGTTGTCCGTGTGCAATGAAATTAGTCTTTCAGTCCGGAATGAAGGAGTAGCGCAGTGGTTGTCGTAGATTTTAGATAGGAGAATTAAGACTTGGGTTAGGTCCCTTCTGAATAGGTAGAATAGGTGATAGTCACGGTGAGAGTTAGTAAAATGAAATAGAATTTCCACACGTGAGATGATAGAAGGTGATATAGAGGCTGTCTTTGAGAATCGAGATAATCTTCTCTCTCTCACCTATCTTCTACGACCGTTTTTAAAGTGTCAGACAGTCTAAACCACAGATATATATTACATAAATCTCTATCTACTCACGGGCACGCACATATACGTGACGACAGTTAAACACACAGACGCGGGAAATCGATAAGAATGATTATATATTATTTGAACGAGCTGACCAACGCACTGATTTAGTTCAAGAGAGATTTTTATTATTATCATCAAAAAAAATCTTCTCACAACACCAAAAATTACATCAAGGAAAAACATATACAAATAGTCATAAAATTTAAGAAAATGCTACAAGGATGATAGCCCGTTTGAATCTTACTCTAGGTTTAGCCCACAGCCCCGTTAAGAGAACAGATGATGGCCCAAAGAGTTATAGATACGTAGGGTTGAGGCTAAGAGGTTTCTTTCTTTCTCGTAAATGTATGAACAGAGTTGGATAATCTGATTTAGCCTAAGAAAAAAGAAACTCTAGCATTTGTAACAAATTCTGCAGATTAAAAAAAACAGTTAAGACAGCAAATGGGTGACAATAATACACCGGTAAAATAACACTCTGATCTGCGTACACTCATTCATTCAGCCATGGCCATGGGTACACAGTTATACTCACAACTTTGCTCGCTGCCTCTGGGGACATAATAAATTCTAGGACCTTCACACAGACCCGAAAATGCAGTCCTTGACCAAGAAATCCCCAGTTCCAGAAGACGTACTAAACTCTCAGGGAACGATTCCTTGGGTGTTCTAATTTTTCGAATGTCTGATTAAGTCACATAAAATATTGTCCAGGCACGAAAGTTAGCAGAGCACAATGTCATTAGCTTTGGTTTCTAGCATTTAAGGAATGTCAGATCGGTGTCTACTTTCAGGAAGTTACTATATTTGGTCACCACAGTACTAGTCAAAACTCTGTCGGAATGTTTCTGATCTTTGCTTGCCACAACGGGCTGAATTGTACTGAAGAGTTATTCTGGAAGAATTAATTCTGGCGCGAAGGCCTCTTACTTCATTTAACTGTTACAGTTCAGGTAATGAAAGTGATTTGTTTCTTCCCAAATAAGACGCCACAAGGCGTGATGCCCTCTGACTGCTTGGTCAGTCTTTGGCTAAGGACTGAAGAAGAAGAAGAAGAAATAATGTTCACGTACTAGAACGCTGGCAAAGTTGGGTACCACCATTCACTATATAAAAGAAAGAACACATATCAAATAATTTTACAATATGTACCCACTATAACTTACATTATTAAACCGCAAGTGTACTGCTTGACTTATCATTTAAATTTTCCGGTGAAATAAGTTATAAAATCAATCATCATGAATTCAGGAATATCTGCGTATTCCGTCACTATTCACTGATGTCGCATCTAGCATTTATAAGTTTGATATAAAATCTTCTCGACTGAGTATTTAGCAGTTAAATTAACTTCATTATAGCTACATTATTGTTTAGTAAGCTAAGATATAATTTATTATGTATTTCCACTGTAACTCGTCGACTTAGAGAATATAACAAACTATAAATTAAGCACTCTGTTCAAAAGAACTAGTTTAAAATGAAATCGGCGATTTAACACTTAATCACTTCACAAAATTCTAGAGAACTACTATATAATATTTACCTCAAACACAGCACTACAGGATATCGCACAATTAAGAATTTTACGCTTATATTTATGGAAGTCTAGAAGTTCGACAAATTGTCGCAACAAACTAAGAAACTTCGCTTATACAGCTCTACTCTTCGCGAACCACCTGTCTACTGCGATTTATTGAGACGAGAATGAAAATAAAGTTTCAAACTAGGTTTAATATCTATGAAACGGACAAAGAATCCCACTGTTTCGAAACCACGAAACAGCGCCCGTCTCTCCCCTTCTCTAACACCCTACGTCAGCTTCCCTCATGTCGTAACAGCCATCAGTGCGATTACGCACCTGCGTTAACAAACTGACCGGGAAAAGCGCGTGTCAGTTGCAAATCTCAGACAACCGTCTGAAACTGCGACTATAAGGTGTAAATATTCGCTCCTACTTAAGCGTTCGGCCGATCCAACTCGTTGTTGACCGGTAAAAATGCAGACGGATGTCTGCTCTCTACTAGCATTCTCACGCGTTTACGTCGAGAATCTAACTCAGGAGTGTCGTGTCATCTGAAGGTGCAGACCCAAGTCGGCTCGATGTCTGAGATGGACTGCAACTAAATCGCACTTCACGTCTGACTGACATCTATGTAATAAAATTACTAGTCAGTATGAGAAAGAAAAAACGATGATGGGAAAGAAATGTATTTTTCGCAACGAGTGATGCGAAAAAATACAGGAAAAACAAGTACGGAAAGATAATAAAATAAAAGGATGCGGGTGAGAGAATAGGAAGAAGATGTAGGCAATTTAATGATCAAAACCTACGTGACAGTGGTTAGTGCACTGGCTTCCTAGCTCGGTGGTCCATGGTTCTTCTTCTTCTTCCTTCTTCCTCGTTCGTCCTGAAAAGGACGTTCGTTGCGTTGTGTCTGTTTAAACCGGAGCTGCGATATCTGCGCCTTTCGGCCGACACATCCGACTTCAGCACGGCATTTTTTGGGACCGGGTTTGCCTTCCCCCTTTGATCCCTACTCTCTCAGCCTGACTGCAGTGCTGTTTCCAGGACCACCACGTGGAGGTGGAGCTCTGGTTCGCTGACCCTGACGCAAGCAGTCAAGCTATGGGTCGCTGACTGCATTTTCTATTGCTGCATCTTTGGGTCCCGGTCCATGATTCGATCCCTAGTTGAGGTGGGATTTTTTAGACCGCAAATGGCTCCGGGGTCGACTAAGCCTCATGAATTGGGTACCAGAACAACTCTAGGAAGGTTAAGGCGGCCGGCGTGATGCTGACCACATCACCCCTAGTGTGCCGATGGTCAAGAAAATACGGGCCTAACACCGTATTTCCAATATGCCTCAATGCGCGTGCAACGGGATCCTTACAGTTATGAAAGAAAGAGAGAAGGAGAGACTGCTTATCTTGCTCAGGATGAGGCGTGAGAGGTAGAGAAATTGAAGGCAGGAGCCTTAGAAAGCTAGTTGGAGTTAGCACTTTTAATATCGTGAACAAAGCGGAAATAAGCTTCATTCTCGTGAAGTCAGCGATCACTTAACCAATAATTCTTAAGACGAGGCAGGCGAGAAAAATTACTGATGCTGGGAATGATCTAGGGCAGTGGTTCTCAACGTTGGCCATACAGGCCCCCAGGGCGACCATGCTATATTTGTAGGCGACCACAGTAAGATGGTAAAGTACCTTTTTCCAGCTAACAGCGACTACGACAGGGAAGGGGGGGGGAAACCACAGAGGTAAATGAGGCTCAGAAGGGGGCCATGAGCAAAAAGAAAGAAAAAGGGTTGAGAACCCCTGATCTAGGTCATCAAGAGCAAAAAGTTGAAGCAGATATAGCAATACACCAGTTTAACGAAGTTCAAGATAAGATTTAGTTACAATGTGATGCTTTTGGAGAGAACAATAGCGAGTGAGAGAAACGGGAGCGAGAGAGAGAGAGAGAGAGAGAGAGAGAGAGAGAGAGAGAGAGAGAGAGAGAGAGAAAGAGAGAGAACGAACGAACTTTATTTTTAACAGGTTAAGAATTGGGCAAAAGAGAGAGAGAGAGAGAGAGAGAGAGAGAGAGAGAGAGAGAGAGAGAGAGAGAGAGAGAGAGAGAGAGAGAGAGAGAGAGAAGACCCCCTAGCAAGGTGGAGAACCATCCTTCTCGTGGCATTGCGCACCCGCCAATTAGTGGGTCTGATGTGACGTCCACCAGCTGCGTCCGTGGAGCTGGGGAAGTCCTTTGGAAAACATCAACCAACTGCTGCAAAGGTAAAAGAGTGAAAACAATATATCTGTGGAAATAGAAAGAAAGAAACAATATGAGAGAGAGAGAGAGAGAGAGAGAGAGAGAGAGAGAGAGAGAGAGAGAGAGAGAGAGAGAGAGAGAGAGAGAGAGAGAGAGAGTAAAAAAAAACTTCGCAGTGAAGCTGCAGAAAAAAGAACCTAAACCGTGAAGTTTTACTTTCTCAATGGTACTTACAAAAATGAGTGCAGTATAAAGGAAGTCCCATAGCAGATTCTGCCGTAGGGAAGTAAAGTATTAGAGACTTCACTAGATTAGGTCCAGCTTTATAAGGTGAGGTCACCAATTTCCCTCTTCGCTGCCTTTGCTTTGAGTTAGGGAACTCAAGAGCAGAATCAAGTACCCACTTACAGCTGGGTTGACTGGAGTGGGAACACTACCAGGCTTTTAATCCAGAATCCGGAAACCGTTGCTGCAAAATACAAGCGCCCTAACCACTCTGCCAATCGGACGCTTGCTTCCAATACAAGAACTTATTTGTAAACACGAGAACATTTCCTTTATTTTCTTCTTTTGATAGCAAAAAAACAAACAATAAATGACCAACAGGTGTGCGAGCCAAATGTAACGGAAATTAAACAATCCACAGAGACAGACTAAAACAACAAAAATACATCAAAGACTTTGACACAACTGCCTGAGAAATCATTCATCCATGTCCTATCTCATTGTGGCCTGTCATTGTTGTTCGCAACACATGTCTATTTTGGGATGTCTTCGTTTGCTCTGGCCATTAGGTCCTGGTTATTTGGATTTCCTATTTGTCTGTTCTTCTCCATGTTCTGTTGTTTTTTTTTTTTTTTTTTAACCATGTTAATAATTGTTTCGTGCTTGCTGTTTCTATTAGCGCTCCTTTCACCCATTACCCATATTCACGGAATTGTCGGTTTATATACCATGATACTAAGCGGTAGGAGTGAATTTTTTTGTTTGTTTTCCTTAACCAGCGGCACTTGGGCTTTCAGCCCTTCGGCCCAATGACATGTCATTGCGAGGCTGGGGAGCCTATGGACGTTCCTTCCAACCCGGTCAGGAGCTTCGCTCCTTCCTATCCACAGAGGGTTTAATTTCAGGAGCCGTTCAGGTTATTCAGTCAAAATCCCGGTCGGTGACACTCCTTCAAATGCACACGCCGGGCTTGAACCTTGAACACCTGATCGCCAGCGCAATGTGGTAACCATTACACCAGCGCAGCTCCCGGTAGGAGTGAATAGATAGATTAAATAAAGTATACTGGAAAAACACATTTGAATGTGATAAACAATAGCGAGAGAGAGCAATTTAGTATCTTGGAAGAAGATACATTATAAACACAATAGACATTAACAATGTCACAACAAACGGCAAATAAATTACAGCCCGTAAGAGCCAACGCACAAGAAAAACAACAATGTAATATGCTATATAGAATGATGAACACTATATACCTTAATTATAACCCATATGAGGTTGAACTGTGTTTCCCTTGTACACGACAAATACCAGTTCTCAAGCGCATGGTTCAAAAACCAAATCAATGTGATAAAGAATTATGGAGTCCCCCTGAAAGTTATTTACTTAATAAAAGAAAACATATGAAGACGAGAAATGCAGATACTCTTCATGAATGACAACTTACAGATCTGTTTAAGATGAAAACTGGAGTGAGACAGGGATGCCTTTTGTCCCCACTTCTCTTTATGCAGACTTTGATTGAGTAATGAAAACAACTGCATCAGTAAACTGAAATGGAACCGCCTGGACTCTGACAAAACAGTCTGCCGATCTAGATTTTACCGACAGTCGAGTTCTTCTATCCTAAAGCCGTAACCAGATGCAAGACAAAATGCAAGTACTCGATGATACATTCCAGCAAGTGGGTCTGAAAATACACAGGGAATCGACAAAGATTTTGAGAATATGCAGCACAAACAATAGCAAGATTGCACTTGAAGAAACACCCCTGCACGATGTAGAATCATACACATATATTGGCAGGAAGAAAAACAAAGGAGGCATAAGAAGCAGAGGAAGATAGAACGAAAATCTTAAACGCCCCGTGTATTTTCCAGGGGTCTAAGAGAAGACAAAGAATGAAAAGGACCAGTGTTTCCGAGGCATGTCGTTAGAGATGTCTAATTTGACTCTGTGCTTGTGACTCGCAGCCTCCTCATAAAAAACAAATAGCTACACAAAACACTGCTTACAGAGCACAAGAATGCATTGGCCCAGGCTTCCTGCAATGGTTTTGTTAAGTCTCCTTTTGCCCACCGAGATGCGTTCATTAGTGAAACATTGCTGCGATCAAATAAATTAATATGAGACAAACATAAAGGTATGTTGCATTAATGACCTGTCATCGAAGCATCATTTTTGGTGATGCGTAGTGTAGTGACTTCTAAATACAATATCTAAATTAGTATATAACAATATAGGGCATAAAGGCAAAGATAAGAAAGTACAAAAGAATTTTCTGCTAGAACGGTTGGTATCGCCTACGCCTTCAGATTATTATTTGCTAACGAATAGCCGAACAAAACGGTACCCAATTTTTCAAATTCGTCCTTGACATAAACACCCACTTTTCCTAGTTCTAAGAAAATACTTGCCTAAAATGCATCGTGGAACGAGGAGGGGCAAGGATAGATGAAATGCTAATTCGTTTCGCATTGATTTTAACTAAAAGCAACCATAGCACAGGGGCAAGCCTTGCCTTAGGGGTTTCCCCAAATACAATGAAAAAGTTAGAATTGTGGACACCTCGGTCATGTAAACATGTTAAGCTCTTATTATGAATGACCTAAGCTCTCGTAATTATCTCGTAAGTACATGAGAAAAGAAGTGAACAGGAGGTAGTTTAAAAATAAACAACCAACATAGAAAAAAGATAGAATTTTTGAACCAAACCACATAGCCCCTTAAAAATTGTATATTCGTGTACCTGAAGACTTGCTGACCAAGAATATGTTATTAGTTATATAAATAGTCCCTTAACTAATTAAATATTGATAAAACAATACATAGAGATCAGAGGTACTGTCATGTCAAGTCATATCTGCTTAGATTGGATCGCATATTTTTGGGAAAAAAGTAGGTGACAGATAGGCTAGGATAGTACAGTGAATCTGATTGGGTGGCATTTGAAGTGAGACTAAATATTATTGGCTGACCTTTGAATAAACATAAATAACCTAGTAACGTAGGAAAAGTTTGAATGATATTTTTTGAAAAAGACTGTTTACCCTTGTGATATTAATAGCGATTGGCTAACTGAATCGATATTGTCAGAATAAGCGTTGGGGAGGACGCCATTTTTAAGAAAATTTTCAACAGTGATACATGAGAGCAGGCTGTGCTTTAAAATACAAGTTCTAAGCAGCATGGGCAATAAAACAGATC
The DNA here is from genome assembly GCA_024509875.1 of Oreohelix idahoensis. NCBI lineage: Eukaryota > Metazoa > Mollusca > Gastropoda > Stylommatophora > Oreohelicidae > Oreohelix > Oreohelix idahoensis. The sequence continues at coordinate 391,365 of JAMPIV010005210.1, read as the reverse complement.
GAAACTGTGTCAGTCATCGTCTCGTGTATATTTCATTGAAAATTGTGGTAAGATTGACATTTATTAACCTGTATTTTATGTAAAAATTGAATGTGAAATAATAATATATGTCTGGGCATGAGTGGGTCTATAGCGAACATGAGGCAAAGCCTAAAGATTGATCCACCATGTGATAGACTGTCAGAGAGGTGTAAAATACAAGAATATGTAGGATTGTCATAAAGGAGCATAACACCTATCCTATTATATGGAAGAGATTACAGCTGGAATTGCAGTGGCGTTGTAACTATTAGGGAAAGGAATACTGGTGTACATTGTCACATCAAAAGAAAATGGTGGCATAGGTTTGTATAAGGATATGATCCTTTTGTTTGTTTGTAATGTACATGTCCTTAACTATGGACTATTAGTGTATGCTAGATATTACGAAGGATGCATACCTTCACATTTCAGAGGTCCTGGGTACTGACGTTAATGTGGTACCAAACGCTTGAAAACTGATTGATTCAGGACTCTGCCGGTTTACTGCGAGCCCATGCTAGTGGCCATTGCCTATCAAACAGGGAACAGATTGTCAAGCGAGCAGAGGAAAGGTTCAACCTATATTCTACTGCCAAGTTAAGTTCTCGTTCGGCACCTGAGAGCTCAACTACAGAACTTTAAAAGAACTATATAATGACAGTGAATAAAACTGGGACAAATATTTAATAGTTCCACATGTGACAAAATAGAAACAAACATTTTTAAAAGGACATGATTTAAAACAACAACCTAGTAGTACCACCAGTATTACCTTAAAGTAGGAGAACACTACAGACGTATATTAGAAAAATATTATATATATGGACAAAGGATCTATTGTGCTATTTGACTGATTGTAACTGTCTTTTTCTCTTGTTGAGGTGATCACTGGCCCAAGACAGTATACTTGTTGTTAGATGTGTAGTGCGAGCGTATGATGAACTGAGTGTGGGTGCGAATGAAGGCGCGAATGTGTTTAGGCTCGTATATATGAAGACCCTGCAACCCATACTCTCACATGCAGTAGTCAAGGATGCTTGGACACTGCAGGCATGTTTCAAAACATTTATTGACGAGAACACACATAGTATCAACAGGAACAGTCAGTGTAACAAGGTCATGCTGACCTGAAATCGATAGGTATACATTTGGCATTCAAAAAAGTAAACATCGGAGTAGACGTGCATGGTCAATAGCAAAGTTCTTCAATAATGACAGTTCGTAGCGTCGCCCTTGGCATCTCTGACTAAACGCGTCAGATGCCTTAGTCACTTTGACACATAGGTGCAACTTGGCATTCCCCGCCAATTGCACATTATCAGGCTGTAGTATAATAGCCGAAAGCACAGGCCTCGTTCTGACGTCGGCTGTGTACTTCTGTTAAATAGGTTACCATCAACCCTGCGGTAATGCTTATTGTAGGCATAAATCCCGCCAATCTGCGGTTCCCACAATATATCTTCGTCACTGGATTTCTGGACAATATAAAGACTAACAGTCTTGGATGGCTACCTCGAGCACAAATATATATAAGTTCTGAAATATATAGGATCGGTGAGCTGCAGTTCACACTAAGTAATCCTTTTACATGTTCTGCCACCGAAAAGCGTAATAATGCATAAAGGTCGGTATTACCTGGAAAATGAATCCTCAGAACATAACAAGGAATTCTGTCGTCATCCCGACGCACAGAGATTCACTGGGGAAAAACTGCCATAGCAGTTACTTCGAAGATTCTCCCCGAAAAAACAATGGACTCTTGGTCCCTTCAGAAAAACAGGACCTTCCCGGCTTGCCGGAAGTATAACTCTCTCCCGCTTAAAAAACCTTCCCATAGGCCTACGCCCGAACTGTCAACCTTTTGACCCTAAAGGTCAAAACACAATGAATGAATAAACAAGGGAAGACAACCCCTAATCAACCTGACATCGCAGGTAAAGACACAATTATACTTATGATAAAACATAGGCAAATAACTTGACAGATGACTCCGTCGAAAATGACAGCAACATTACTACCACCCCCCTGTAAAAAAAAAAAATGAAATTTTTTTTTTTTTTAATATGTCCATGAGCAAGATAGCACCAGTATCACTTCTGTGCTCATGCAAAAACTGAACCTAATATCAGGTACAATAGACGCATAAATAAAGCGTCTGAAGAGAATACAAATCATCTCTCAACATAGGAGAAAATATTTCCTTTAAGCCAAACAAACTAAGGGATACCATTCAAAAAACCTAAGTTGCTGGCAATACCAATCATATATCAAACATTACTAAATAATATAATCATAGCAATATACAAATGTCAATGCTATTTTAGCAACATATCACTGATGGATGGACAAAATGAAATTTGTTAAATTATCTAACCATCATCCAAATACATTTGTATTACAACATATTATGATATTAAGGACAGACCTAAGTCTGAAAGTGTATCAGGAAAAACTAGGACACAAGATTTAACTGGAATCATGTGGGCATCTAGACAATATGTCCGCCATCACATTATCCGAACCACGGATAGCTCGCACCGTGAAATGGAAAGGCTGAAGAGCAATAGCATAACGAGTAGATCTCGAGCTCTTCAAATCCTTACTTTGCATAGCCGTAAGAGCTTTTTGGTCGGTTTCCATAAAGAAATGCGCGCCCAGAAGGAACCTTTGTAGCTTAAGAATGGACCAAACCATAGCCAACAATTCACGGTCCAAAACCGAGTAATTCCTTTCTGCCGCATTTAGCTTCCTAGAAATATACATTACAGGATGCAGAGTTCCTGAATATTCCTGCATTAGTGCCGCTCCAATCCCAGTGGAAGAGGCATCACTACGAAGGACAAAAGTCTTATCAATCGTTGGTAGTCTTAAGATAGGATGAGATGAGAACAAATTCTTAACCTGATCCAATGAAGATTGGCATTCTTGGGACCACCGCACCATATTAGGAGAACCTTTTTTCAATAACGTTGAAAGTGGTGCCATAATGGAGGACAGATTCTCAATGAATCTTCCATAGAATTGTATCAATCCCAAGAGACTACGCACTTGCTTTTTCGTCTTCGGAACCGAGATATTTAATATCTTTGAAATGTTTTGGTCCTCTGTCTTCAACAGACCATGACCAACTCGATGACCTAGGAAGGAAATTTCACTAAACCCAACAAAAGCTTTAGAGGGTTTAGCAGTCAAACTATGCTCACGTAGAGTAGATAGCAATTCCTTTAGACCCAAATAGTGTTCTTCCCAAGTATCGCTGAAAAGACAGATGTCGTCTAAATATGCAATGACATCTGCACGATCTGATAGAATTCGTCGCATCATGCGCACGAAAGTCGCTGGGGCGTTCATAAGCCCGAAAGGCATAAAATTCCATTGAAACAGACCCCTAGGTGTCGAAAAAGCAGTGAGAGGTTTGGCGTGTTCCGTCAGTGGGACTTGCCAATAACCTTTCGACAAGTCTAGTTTAGTAAAGAATTTAGCTTTAGAAAGTCTAATAAGTAGATCATCTAATAACGGCATAGGTTCAGCATCGAACTTCGTAACTTGATTTAATTTGCGATAATCAACGCAAAGACGTATGTTATTGTCTTTCTTTCGAACAATAACTATCGACGAAGAATAAGCTGAAGTGGATGGTTCAATTATTTGTAGTTGAATCATTTCATCCAATTCTTTCTCGACTTGTGCTTGAAAATGAATAGGTATTGGGTATGGTCTTACTCTGATCGGATTACGATCAGTAAGTATGATGTCATGTTCTATGACATCTGTGTGTCCAGGAATGTCGGTAAGGACATCCTGATATGATTGTAACGTAGAGGATACTTGACGCTGTTCCTCAAAAGACAAGTTGGAAGAGACTGTAACGTCTCTCCACGATTCCGTTGAAGTAAGTGGAATCGCAGGAAGAGGTAAGTTCACGTCAGAAAAAATAGTTTCCTCATCCTGTATAACGGACAGGGATGAGATGTGACCATGTTGGACTGGAGAGTCGTCCGTCGCCTGGAAAATAGGCTGCAAATAGTCTGGACGTTCAATAAACTCTGTTAGCATATTTATATGGAAGGTTTTATGCCTTCCATCCACATCGACAATATAGTTGACATCGGACATTTTTGAGACTATAGTGTATGGACCTTTCCATGAAATGAGAAGTCTATTCTCTCTTGAGGGCAGTAAGACATATGCTTTGTCTCCAGGACAAAGTTGACGTAGGCGTCTTTTCCTATTAGCAAATCGCCTAGCTTTTTCTTTCGCAAATTCGGAAGATGAAGTTGCTAACCTGCACGATTCGATAATCTTTTCTCTAAGAGCTATGACATATTCATATGACGATTGTGTATCATCGTCAATATTATCGGAAGTTATCAAATCGTGTAACAAGGACATCGGACCGCGCGGTTGCGCACCAAAGACAAGTTCGAAAGGAGAAAACCCTGTATGCTCGTTGGGAACCTCTCTATAGGCAAAGAGGACTGCAGGTAAAACCCTGTCCCAATCTTCAGGATGATCCTCCGTTATTTGCCAAGTAAGTTCTTTAGTGTCCTGTTAAGACGTTCTACCAATCCATTGGACATTGGATGATAAATACTACTGAGAGACCTTTTAATGTCTAGCGTAGCCATTACCTGAGACATAACGTCCGAAATTAACTGAGTGCCGTGATCCGACAGTATTTCTCCGGGGAATCCCAGACGAGAAAATACGAGCCAAAGAGCATCAGCGATATCGACAGTTGATATGCTCTTCAGAGGAATAGCCTCTGGCCAACGCGTGCACATGTCCACGCAAGTGAGGATAAATTGGTGTCCTCTGGCTGACTTAATCTTGAACGGACCAATGATGTCTATAGCCATTTTCTGAAACGGCCGAATCGGAATATCTGCAGCCTGAATAGGAGCAGCATGTCTCGGACCTCTAGACTTGACCTCTTGACAAATTTTGCAAGATCGGCAATAAATTCGGATGTCTTTATTCACGAATGGCCAAAAAAAGGACGCAAGGACTCTAGTTTTAGTTCTGGAAAAACCCATGTGTCCAGCACACTGAGAATCGTGTGCATGCCGAAGAATTAAGGCTCTCATACACTTAGGCACAAGAATTTGCGAGTGCATAGACTTGTCCGAGTGTTGTACCATTCGTACCAATATACCATTCTTCATAGTGATATACGATTTGTGATTCGTATTTTGATTGGGATCCCCTTTCTTTGCAAGAAGGAAGAATTTCTTCAAAGAAGGATCCTCTTCTTGACGTTTAACAAACGAGTCATGGGAAATCACCAAGTGCTCGTCTTGGCTATCAACTTCATTACTATTATCAGATGAAGTTGGGGGATTAAGAGCTTGAGCTCTTGTCACCACTGCATTGACCGTTTGAATGTTTTTTTCTTCCCAACTAGAAATTTGTTGCGGGGTGCATTCTTTAACCCCATGAATACGACCGATTATAAGATCCGCAATAGGATTAGGAAGAAGACATGCATGGACATCTCCTGTGAAGAAAGGAGTGTCAATCCTAATAATAGCAGTAGGATAGCTTTCCATAGTACCACCAAATGTAACACATTTGATTGTTTTTCCAGTGGCACAGCAAGGATCTATCAGAGACTCCCTAACCCCGACGGTAGTACATCCCGAATCGAAAAGTACTGAGACTAGCCTATCATTTATGAGACCTTTATGTAAGATGAGAGATCCTCTCCCATCATGCGCAACTGTAGCAGGTAGAGCAGGAAGAGGGTGACCACAACTTAGCGTAGATACAGTCGATGAGTCAAACAATGTTAAGCATTGGGGGCATTCAGTTGCTCTCCCAAAATCGAAAGCACAACCAGTGATAGCCCTAGAGTTACCACTATCCTTTACTGTATTACAGGCTCCATCAAACTCTTGTTGTGCAGAGTTTGCCTGTTGGAAAGGTCTTTTCTTGTTAAATCTAGGTCTGCCTCGATTATCGTTTCCCCTGTAATTATTTCGATTATCATTTCCCCTGTAATTGTTATCATATTGCCTATTGTAATCATCATTCCGGTTTGAATCCCGGTTTCTAAATTCACCATCGTCATAATCTTGACGTCGAGAATGATTACCTCGAAAATTCGAATAGTTATTATGTGGATAGCCTTTGCGAAAGTGTCTCAAATTATTACCACTAAAATTACGAGAACTACCATCTTGTCTCCAATACATAGACGAAGAACCATCATGTGTTGGATTACTCCGCTTCTGGGTGTAATTTTGATTACTTCCCCTATTCCAGTTTTTTTGAGCACCCTGAAATTTTTTTTTGAAATTAGGGCCATATGGTGTTGCCGAAGCAGCTGGCAACCCTTCTTTCACTTTAGAATTGCTAACTGTAGCATGGGGATGCGCTGTGGCATACTGACAACAGTATTCCTCCATATCTTTTAAGTTTTTAGGCTTACGCTCATGAAGGAATGCAAGAAAAGAATCATTAACAGATGACAAAACTTTATCTCGCAATAATAAGTCCATTAGACCTTCATATGTTTTCTCAGTCTGAGACAACTCAACCCATCGTGTAAATGTACGACGTATCTTTGTAACAAAATCAGAGAAATCTACTCCATTTTCTGGCAACATTGTCCTAAAACGAAGACGATAGTCTTCTTCTTTTAGTTGGTATTTTTTTAGCAATGCTGCCCTGACAACATCATAATTAGTCCTCTCATGTTCGACTATTGTCATAAGAGTAGTCACTGTGTCACCTGTAAAAAATGGCATCAGTTGTTCAACATATTTTTCCTTTTTTATGTTATGCGTATCGCACAAAAATTGGAATCTATCTAGATAATCTGCTACGTCATCCTTTAAAGGATTGAAATGAGGCAATTTAATCCTACTAACAAACTCCTTTGTCGTACTCGAAGTTGTTTGCTGAGCACCCGTACTCGCCAATTTCAATTTCTCTAACTCCAAAGTTGCGAGTTTTTCATCAAGTTCCATCTTCTGTTTTCTTTCCTCATGTTCCATTTTTCTAATTTCAGCCTCAGCTTGAGCTTTCCTCTCCTCTGCAGCAGCTTGAGCTTTCCTCTCCTCTGCAGCAGCTTGAGCTTTCCTCTCCTCTGCAGCAGCTTCTTTGTCTAATCTCTTTTGTTCAGATTCAAATCTCCTTTCCTCCACCTGCATCTGCAATTTCTTTTGTTCAGCAGCAATATCAGCTTTTCTCTCTTCAGCAGCTAATGCTTTGTCATACTGAGCAACAGCCCATTGTTCTAACTGTTGACCAGTTTTATCAAGGGCCTTCCCTTGTGTAATAAAGTACTCTAATGTAGACATCTTGTCTAATGAGATCAGTAACTTGCAGAAGTAAATATATTAAATTATCCCACTTTAATGGGAGACAAGTCTGAAATGATAGACTTGTATACTCACTTCACTTTATTTCACTCTCTTAGTCTTAGACAAAGACTTTGTATGGTCCTCTTGTTTATAATGTAACCAAAAAATCACTTGAGTACCTGTGGAAAAAAAAATCCCTTATATCCCACTCACTATGGGCACAAGTCTTTTTTATAAAGAACTTGAATATGTATTTCACCTTGTCTCAATCTTTGTAGATAACAAGTCTTTTATCAAAGAACTTGTATAAATATCTTATATAATAATATTTTATTAACAAACTCTATATGAAGAGTCTACCTTATCAATAATACCAATACATGACCAAGTATATGTATGTAGACTGTGCATGACAGTAATGTAGTACAAAAAAAAAAATACAAAGACAAAGATACAAAACAATACAAATGGCAACACTGTTTTAACCAAAAATGTGTAGAGAAATAAAAAAGAAAGGAGAGACCTACAGAATACAAACAAAACAAATCGAAAATCAAAACTGAAAAACAGACAAAATATTACAAAAACAACGTTAAGTACAGTTACATCACAGCTAACATCAATAGCGACCAATTGTCACTAGCAAATTTCCAAATTAAGAAAATTTGCACCTACAGAACGCTTACAGTAAGCCTCGATTAAGTGGCATATTTACTGTAAGACCCACCAACCGAAAACCCGCTGAAAAAAATACACAAAAACAGTAGAAGTAACATAAACATATAGCAATCAATTTCAATGTGTTGCAGAACAAGTTCAGTCACAGCTGAAACTAAAATAAATTTCTTGCTCCTTGCGAACACAGAAACAAAATGTCAAATGCGCACTGAATGTCAAATCCACTGTAACATAAAGTGGTATTCACGAACCAAAGTTACTATGACCTTCTCGAATTACGACTTGCACATTGAATGTTTACAATTTCCACGTACTGTTTACAAACACTTGACCTCGAACAATGTAGCTTGAATGCTCGGACATAGAAAAGTCTGTTGTTGACTGAAACGTGTAACAACCAGCAGTACTGTTCACAATAGGAACCCGCCTTCTATGCAGTTATGGTCCACGTAGCAAATGCCTAGATGTTAACTTCAGTACTTGTCTTGTTGTGGTTTATGTAGCATTATAATATAAATGCCCGCACTGTTTATCTGGGTCAACCGTTGATGACCTATTTCTGTCCTGTTGTAGCCAAAACTTGCAAGTGTAGAATTAGCGCTGTGTGTTACGGCTGTCCCGTGTGTAGCTTAGACCCACAGATCAGAAGTGTAATGTGTACTTGTCCTTCTTGTAAATTTCTGGACAAAACTGGAGACATCATATATGTAACAGCCAACCAGGAAGGTAAATTTCTGGATCCATTAATGTCAACAATAATGTCAAATGCTCGCTCTGTTCTTTTTAAACCCACAGATCTGGTCCATCAGAAATGTAAGTTTCTAGGCCACATTGGCGACAAGAAATGTATCTTAAGAGCCCACGTAACTGGTCCACCAGAAATGTAACTGTCTTTTTTCTCTTGTTGAGGTGATCACTGGCCCAAGACAGTATACTTGTTGTTAGATGTGTAGTGCGAGCGTATGATGAACTGAGTGTGGGTGCGAATGAAGGCGCGAATGTGTTTAGGCTCGTATATATGAAGACCCTGCAACCCATACTCTCACATGCAGTAGTCAAGGATGCTTGGACACTGCAGGCATGTTTCAAAACATTTATTGACGAGAACACACATAGTATCAACAGGAACAGTCAGTGTAACAAGGTCATGCTGACCTGAAATCGATAGGTATACATTTGGCATTCAAAAAAGTAAACATCGGAGTAGACGTGCATGGTCAATAGCAAAGTTCTTCAATAATGACAGTTCGTAGCGTCGCCCTTGGCATCTCTGACTAAACGCGTCAGATGCCTTAGTCACTTTGACACATAGGTGCAACTTGGCATTCCCCGCCAATTGCACATTATCAGGCTGTAGTATAATAGCCGAAAGCACAGGCCTCGTTCTGACGTCGGCTGTGTACTTCTGTTAAATAGGTTACCATCAACCCTGCGGTAATGCTTATTGTAGGCATAAATCCCGCCAATCTGCGGTTCCCACAATATATCTTCGTCACTGGATTTCTGGACAATATAAAGACTAACAGTCTTGGATGGCTACCTCGAGCACAAATATATAAGTTCTGAAATATATAGGATCGGTGAGCTGCAGTTCACACTAAGTAATCCTTTTACATGTTCTGCCACCGAAAAGCGTAATAATGCATAAAGGTCGGTATTACCTGGAAAATGAATCCTCAGAACATAACAAGGAATTCTGTCGTCATCCCGACGCACAGAGATTCACTGGGGAAAACTGCCATAGCAGTTACTTCGAAGATTCTCCCCGAAAAAACAATGGACTCTTGGTCCCTTCAGAAAAACAGGACCTTCCCGGCTTGCCGGAAGTATAACTCTCTCCCGCTTAAAAAACCTTCCCATAGGCCTACGCCCGAACTGTCAACCTTTTGACCCTAAAGGTCAAAACACAATGAATGAATAAACAAGGGAAGACAACCCCTAATCAACCTGACATCGCAGGTAAAGACACAATTATACTTATGATAAAACATAGGCAAATAACTTGACAGATGACTCCGTCGAAAATGACAGCAACACTGATGTAAATGATTATTTTGATTTCACTTTTAAATTGTCAGTCCTGATTACAAATAAATTTGAATCAGGATAATAAAACTGTAAACATCTTATTTACACAAAATTTAACCACAGTCTTAAATAAGATAGCCTTTTAGAGTGTCGTTTGTATGTTATTGTGGTAGTACTGTGTGCTGTTGTGAATAATAAACTATTTGTTTGTATATTTGTTGATTATTGTGCATCACACTCTACATTCATAACCCTAGACACAACACGAAGTCATTTAATATACTAATATAAATACATTTTGAATGAGATAAAAAGGTGGTAGTGGAAAGGTACCCTGAAAAGTTCACAATATTATTGGGTATATTCAGGGACCTTCATAGCTAATCTCATTTAATACAAATATAATAATACCTACAACAATTCATAACATCAAGTCCACCACATATATTGGGGTCTCCTGGTCCGGGATTATAACCTATCACTTATATTGGGGTCTCGCTCCTCGGGATTGAATTTCTTATAACACCAGCTATATTGGGTAGTTTGATTCTGGGATTTTAAATTCTTAAAATATTATCAATTATATTAGGAATCTCAGAGAGTATACATCTAAAAGCATTACTTTTCGAGAAATTGAATAGTAGTTGAACTATCAGTGCCTGTGGTTGTTCTTGGTTATCATTAGAAATTATTAGCCATAATTAGAGATTTATATAGTTAGAAATTTTAAAGGTTGCATAGTATAAATGGCTGATCTGGCAAAGTTTCGATCCGCTGCTGTGCAGACTGCGAAAGAAATGAACATGGAGGGTCAAGCTTTGATCCAATATGTAACTTCAGAATGCGACAAGTATATTGAAAGGGAGGATAGGAAGATAGCTGAAGAGAAGAGGTTACAAATTGAGGCTGACAAAGAAATTAAGAGGTTGCAGATTGAGGCTGACAAGGAGGCTAATGCATTGGAGGCAGAAGAAAAGAGGTTGGCTGCAGAAAGAGAAGAAAAGAGATTGACTGCCGAGAGGGAAGCAGAAAAGGAGGAGAAGAGATTACAAAGAGAGCATGAGCTACGACTAAGGGAGTTAGAATTTCAAGGCCATGCTCCTGAAAATGGTGCCAGCCCCTTTGCCTCAGATGCCACTGCCAGTCAGGGAGCCTCAACCTCAGCTATGGGTTTTCATGTAGATCATTTTGTTGAGAAAGAAGATGACATCGAAGGGTACTTAAGTAGATTTGAACTTTTAGCTACTACATATGGGTTAGAGAGAGAGAGGTGGAGCCTCAAGTTATCACAAGGGCTTAGAGGAATGGCTTATGAAGTTTTTGCCAAGATGAGCAGAGATGACCAGGACAATTATGACATGCTAAAGCAGGCTCTTTTATTAAGATACGAAAAGAACGGAGAATTTTATAGAAAAAAATTTAGGAATGCCAAACTACTGTCGGGTGAGACTTATCACCAGTTCTCTGCACGGTTAGAGACCTACTTGGAGAAATGGACTGCTCTGGGGAAAACCCAAGATCTTACGGAGAGGATCCTTATTGAGCAGCTAAGAGAGTCCATGGCTCCAGACCTGAGAAAGTTTCTCATGGAACAAGGTGCAGAGAGGCTGGGTGAGTTACTCAATGTCGCTGAAAGGTATCAGGCAGCCCAGGCAGAGGTAGTTGGTAATAAAAAGAAACAGGTAGACAATTTTAAGGCACCTCAAAACTTTAATAAGTTTGACCATAGAGAACAGAACAAAGGTAAGCAATATTTTGATAGGCCACGCAATGACTATAAACATAAAACCTCACAATTCAATGATAGAAGAAATGATGAAAGAAAACCTTTTCATCAAAGTAGATTATATTGTAAAAATTGTCGGATGGACAACCATAACACTGAAAATTGTGGAAGGAGACCTGTAGTAATGGCCACGCTTCAGGTCAGGTCGACTCCTAGAAAAGAGGAGGAACCACCAAAAACAATGTCTCGTAAACAGTGGAGAAAGGCACAGGCTGAAGATAGATCACCGAAGCCGTGTTTTGACAAACTCCAAAAACTCCATACCCCTCCTAGAAAAGGTGAATTCTATTTGGATGATGGAGTGCTTTACAGAACGGATAAAGCAGGATCATACGAGTGTGCACAGTTGGAAGTGCCCTCGAAATATAGGGAACGAGTTATGAGACAAACACATGTTCAAGACGGTGGACACCTGAGGATGTGTCGCACCTGTTCAAGGACATCTATGTCTTATTACTGGCCAGGAGTGGTTGAAGACATGAGAAAATTTGTCGAGGCCTGCGACCAGCAATAAGAAAAATTCCACAGGGTGGAAAAATAATAACCAAATGCGAGAGAAGCATTATGGAAAACCTGGGCCACAAAATAAAGAGGGAACACCCACACGTGAGAAAATGAATCAGGACCTAGACACGCCACGGGGCAAACTTAGGCCTGGAAAGAAAAATAATTATAATAAAGTGGACAGAGGGGAATGGGAACCCCTGTTTCACAGACAGTCTTCGCTCGAGTGTTTTACTATGGCCACTATGCAGCGAGTACAAAGAGATGTCTTACCCCAGAATAAGCCGAAAATCCCTCAGTCGGACTTATGTAAACTGGAGGAAGATAAAAGAGAGAGAAGATCTCTCACAAGGAATTTAAAGTTGGGAGAAAACCCCAAGAGAAAAATTGGTAGTGGTCGATTTGTGAATGATGATTCTAGGAAGAAAAGTCCTCACTATAATGCTTCCAATGGAAGAGACCATACCGGTGCCATGGAAAAACAGGTCAACATATTTAAAGGTCAATATGTAGCATTGTTAAGGACCTGGACCGATGAAAAGGTAGAAGAAAATATTACCTCATCATATCAATATGTGAACGAGCTGACCACTCGTCTTAAAACTGGCTGGAAACTTGCCAATGAAAATTTGAGACAAGCCAGGAAAAAGCATGCTGCCTATTACAATAAGAGAGCGAAGGATCGAGAATTAGCTGTGGGAGAGAAGGTGCTCCTTCTACTGCCCGGCAGCCAGAATAAATTGCAAATTGGATGGCAAGGTCCATATACAGTTCTAGAGAAGGTGTCTAGAACAAATTATAAGATAGATAAGAAAGGGAAAGAGAAAATCTATCATGTGAATCTCCTGAAGAAATATCTGGACAGAGAAAACCAGGAAGAGACACACCTACTGACCTTGTCTGTTGCAATGGAGATGAAAAAGGAACCACTCACTTCTCATGAATATCCTTTACATCCCTGTGAAACCGCTGCACAGGTAAAAATCAGCACACAATTAACGGAAATTCAGAGGGAGAGGGTTCAACAGGTTCTGAATAATCATACAGATGTGTTAACGGACCGTCCGGGGCATACACATTTATTGGAGTATGATATGAAACTCATAGACCCAACACCAATCTGTATGAGAGCCTATTCGATTCCGTTCGCTAAGGAAAAAGCTTTAAGGGAGGAGATAGATTATCTGTTGAGAGAAGGGATTATCTCGCACAGTGAATCTCCCTACAGTTCCAGTGTGGTTCTGTTAAGAAAACCCTCTGGAGAACAAGGCTGTGTATAGATTACAGGAAACTGAATGCTGTCACAGAAGGTCAGGTGGATCCATTACCTGATACAAATCAGCTGTTTGCCAGGCTGAATAGAGCTAAATATTTCTCTAAAGTGGATCTGAGTAAAGGCTACTATCAGATTCCAGTAAAGCCGGAAGTCAAACCTTATTTAGCCTTTAGCACCTCGGAAGGACATTATGAATTTAATATGTTGCCATTCGGGCTGAAAAATGCACCGAGTGTGTTTTCGAGGATGATGAGAAAGTTACTGGATCCCCTGAAGAATCCATGCATCACCAACTTCATGGATGATATTCTCATAGCAACAGAAACATTTGAGGAACACATTAACTCTCTGAATATGTTGTTTGATCGACTGAGAGAGACCAATTTGACAGCTAGACCGACGAAATGCTGTGTTGGATGTAAAGAGCTGGAATTCTTGGGCCACACAGTACATCAGGGAAACATGACCCCTGACCCCAAGAACCTGGAGAAGTTTAAAAAATCACCAAGACCACAAACAAAAAAAGATGTGCGATCTTTTGTCTCATTATGTGGTTTTTACCAAAAGTATATAAAAAACTTTAACTCCATATGTGCTCCATTGACTGATTTAACGCGCAAAGGAAATCCTGATAGAATTATTTGGACGGCGCAATGTGAATTAGCATACCAAGAATTGAAAGAAAAGCTCACAAGCAGGCCTATTTTGAAATTACCTGACTTGAGTCAAGAATTCATTCTAAGAACGGATGCTAATAATATCGGTTTGGGTGCAGCTCTATTACAACGGTCAAATTCACTTGATGGGGAATTAACCCCAGTAGCTTATGCTAGCCGTAAGTTGAACACAGCAGAACAAAAATATTCAACAAGTGAAAAAGAATGTCTGGCAGTCATATGGGCTATAAAAAAGTTCCAGATTTATCTTTATGGAAAATCATTTAAGATCCAGACAGATCATAAACCACTCGTGTGTCTGTCACAAGCAAGGCATGAAAATGCTAGATTATTACGCTGGTCTTTGCTCCTACAACCATTCCAGTTTACCATAGAGTACATTCCCGGAAAAACCAATGTGGGAGCTGATTTTTTAAGCAGACATCCTTATGACGAACATCAGAGTAGTCACCAGGCATAGATAGTAAATTTATCTATGTGTATTTAGAAGAAGGAACTGACATATGATCGTCTGTTCTAAAGGGGGGAGATGTGTAGTGACTTCTAAATGCAATATCTAAATTAGTATATAACAATATAGGGCATAAAGGCAAAGATAAGAAAGTACAAAAGAATTTTCTGCTAGAACGGTTGGTATCGCCTACGCCTTCAGATTATTATTTGCTAACGAATAGCCGAACAAAACGGTACCCAATTTTTCAAATTCGTCCTTGACATAAACACCCACTTTTCCTAGTTCTAAGAAAATATTTGCCTAAAATGCATCTTGGAACGAGGAGGGGCAAGGATAGATGAAATGCTAATTCGTTTCGCATTGATTTTAACTAAAAGCAACCATAGCACAGGGGCAAGCCTTGCCTTAGGGATTTCCCCAAATACAATGAAAAAGTTAGAATTGTGGACACCTCGGTCATGTAAACATGTTAAGCTCTTATTATGAATGACCTAAGCTCTCGTAATTATCTCGTAAGTACATGAGAAAAGAAGTGAACAGGGGGTAGTTTAAAAATAAACAACCAACATAGAAAAAAGATAGAATTTTTGAACCAAACCACATAGCCCCTTAAAAATTGTATATTCGTGTACCTGAAGACTTGCTGACCAAGAATATGTTATTAGTTATATAAATAGTCCCTTAACTAATTAAATATTGATAAAACAATACATAGAGATCAGAGGTACTGTCATGTCAAGTCATATCTGCTTAGATTGGATCGCATATTTTTGGGAAAAAAGTAGGTGACAGATAGGCTAGGATAGTACAGTGAATCTGATTGGGTGGCATTTGAAGTGAGACTAAATATTATTGGCTGACCTTTGAATAAACATAAATAACCTAGTAACGTAGGAAAAGTTTGAATGATATTTTTTGAAAAAGACTGTTTACCCTTGTGATATTAATAGCGATTGGCTAACTGAATCGATATTGTCAGAATAAGCGTTGGGGAGGACGCCATTTCTAAGAAAATTTTCAACAGTGATACATGAGAGCAGGCTGTGCTTTAAAATACAAGTTCTAAGCAGCCTGGGCAATAAAACAGATCGAAACTGTGTCAGTCATCGTCTCTGTGTATATTTCATTGAAAATTGTGGTAAGATTGACATTTATTAACCTGTATTTTATGTAAAAATTGAATGTGAAATAATAATATATGTCTGGGCATGAGTGGGTCTATAGCGAACATGAGGCAAAGCCTAAAGATTGATCCACCATGTGATAGACTGTCAGAGAGGTGTAAAATACAAGAATATGTAGGACTGTCATAAAGGAGCATAACACCTATCCTATTATATGGAAGAGATTACAGCTGGAATTGCAGTGGCGTTGTAACTATTAGGGAAAGGAATACTGGTGTACATTGTCACATCAAAAGAAAATGGTGGAATAGGTTTGTATAAGGATATGATTCTTTTGTTTGTTTGTAATGTACATGTCCTTAACTGTGGACTATTAGTGTATGCTAGATATTACGAAGGATGCATACCTTCACATTTCAGAGGTCCTGGGTACTGACGTTAATGTGGTACCAAACGCTTGAAAACTGATTGATTCAGGACTCTGCCTGTTTACTGCGAGCCCATGCTAGTGGCCAGTGCCTATCAAACAGGGAACAGATTGTCAAGCGAGCAGAGGAAAGGTTCAACCTATATTCTACTGCCAAGTTAAGTTCTCGTTCGGCACCTGAGAGCTCAATTACAGAACTTTGAAAGAACTATATAATGACAGTGAATAAAACTGGGACAAATATTTAATAGTTCCACAAGTGACAAAATAGAAACAAACATTTTTAAAAGGACATGATTTAAAACAACAACCTAGTAGTACCACCAGTATTACCTTAAAGTAGGAGAACACTACAGACGTATATTAGAAAATATTATATATATGGACAAAGGATCTATTGTGCTATTTGACTGATGTAAATGATTATTTTGATTTCACTTTTAAATTGCCAGTCCTGATTACAAATAAATTTGAATCAGGATAATAAAACTATAAAAATCTTATTTACACAAAATTTAACCACAGTCTTAAATAAGATAGCCTTTTAGAGTGTCGTTTGTATGTTATTGTGGTAGTACTGTGTGCTGTTGTGAATAATAAACTATTTGTTTGTATATTTGTTGATTATTGTGCATCACACTCTACATTCATAACCCTAGACACAACACGAAGTCATTTAATATACTAATATAAATACATTTTGAATGAGATAAAAAGGTGGTAGTGGAAAGGTACCCTGAAAAGTTCACAATATTATTGGGTATATTCAGGGACCTTCATAGCTAATCTCATTTAATACAAATATAATAATACCTACAACAATTCATAACATCAAATCCACCACACGTAGATGGCAGGGAGGATAGCGTGATTCGCTGGCATAGCTAGGCGGGGTTGTCGCACGGAAGGTCCAGGGTTCGAATCCTGGGTAAGCCACTCACGTCTGTTGTTTTTCTGTTGTCTAGTGTTCTACTTCTTTATTTCCTACGAGTGCCTGATAACATACCTTTATGTTTGTCTCATATTAATTTACTGTGCTCAAATAGAGTACCACTTGAACGGAGCGCTACTCCATTTGAGCACAACAACGTTTCACTAATGAATGCATCGCGGTGCTCAAAAGGAGACGTAACAGGTTTACTGCGTGTTCCATTACGAGCGGAAAGGGAAATCACCATGATGCCAAGGTGTTTGGGAAAACAGTGAGTGACATAATTATTTTACTTATGACAAGACAATTGTAGAAATCAAACACGGACAGTTGTATTGGGGGAAAAAACTAAACAGCTGGTATAACCGCATCAGCTGTTACAATCATAAAAGTTTATGCATAAACTTACATCGTCAGCTGTTACAATCTTCGCAATTAAAAACATATCCATGAACTTACCTTTATGTGTCTGATGGGCATCCTAGATGTTGTGGTTGGCGTCGAACAATCTCATCTGCTTACGTAGATAAACTTGAGGCTGTGTCAGTGTTAAGTGTGCACTTTCACCTGAAGATATAAATACTACAGGTAAAAATGACACATCATTAATCAAATCATAAACGCTAAAGATATTGCTACAAAGCCCCATGTTCAATAAAGATGAAAAGATTAGGTAACTTTTTTCGATTCACTTAGCCCAAATATAAAGAAGAAAGGCTCACGGACATTTACATTATCAGGCCACAACATTTTTCATATTTTGATATGCGCACAATTATAACCGACTGCCCCTGTGTCCAAGTCGACGGAGATCGCTTCGCCAGAACAAGTTAAAACTCCAATTAATTAAAACACTATGATGGTTTGGCTTTGGTTTTAATGACTACTTTCATGGCACGGACAACTCCAGCAGTGCTCTGATCACCTCCTTTCGATCACACAAGGAGGATCTCAGCACAGTGCACGAACTCCATAGCACCGGAGAGAATCCCAATGTGTATATATAGGAGTCACACACTGTACGAGTATAAATATTTTTGTGGTGGGTAGGTTTCTAATTTTTACATTTTGGAAGGGGAGCGGCCTTTTGGCCTACTCTTTACGATTTGCCGTGGGATTTTTAACGTGCGCAACTTGCACACGGGACCTCCTATTTTTTCGCCCTTATCTGAGAAGGCTAGGCATCCGATCTCACTACACGGGAGACTAGGGGGGAGTATGACATCATTAGGACCACTGGTTCTGTAAAAAACATTTCCATAAATTATATCCACTCTACTGGGAATCGAACCCAGTCCCTTTAGAGTTAAAGGCGGACGCCATACCTCTTAGCCACTCCGACCTCAAGACAATCAACAAAGCATAAGGACAATCATTTGATCAGTTTGGTGTATACCTACCAGAAGAATCTTTGCTAATGGTCTACTTTATATAGTGCTCACACGGGGAAGGAACAGGCGATTGTGATACATATTCTAAAGAAAACCGTACATTTTTTAAAAATGTTGTGATCAATTATTTGTTAAATATTTAGTCACATTACACTCTATTTACCTATTCTCATTTCCCAGTCTTCTAAACGTGCTGCACATGCTGACAGTTTAATATGTTGTGATCAATTATTTGTTAAATATTTAGTCACATTACACTCTATTTACCTATTCTCATTTCCCAGTCTTCTAAACGTGCTGCACATGCTGACAGTTTAATATGTTGTGATAAATTATTTGTTAAATATTTAGCCACATTACACTCTATTTACCTATTCTCATTTTTCCAGTCTTGTCAACGAGCTGCACATGCTGACAGTTTAATATGTTGGCTTTCATTTTTCTCCCGTCATTGTTTTGACGGCACCCGTGTGTTACCGGGGCCCGAAAGGGGAGCAAAGAATAGTAACACTGCACCCTACCACGCATGTCGTAAAAAGCGACTAAGGAGGGTATGGGCATGGGGCTGTTTACCCCATCCCGTAAAAACTTCGCACAGTGGGCTGATCACCTGCTTGCCAACCAATCTGATTACGGAAACAATGATAGATTGTTTGGTCTGTTTTTGTTCCACAAAGACGCCATTAGGCGTGGTGGAAACAGCGATAGATTGATCAATTTGTTGTTGCCCTAAGACGCCACTAGGCGTACTGGCCACATACTGCTTTGCCGGTTGGTGGCTAAGGATGGAAGAAGAAGAAGAAGAAGAAGATTGTTTTGACGGGTATACTTGTTCATATATATATATATATACAGGCACTGCAGCGGGTCTCCGGGAAGACAGTGAAAGTGTGTGTTCTCTTGCACTGGTGGTTATTGTGGCTATTTGTTTTTACATGATGGAGTGTTCAGCCGTATACGCAAGCTTCTATTAATCGTCTGTTACGAATTGCCTGTCCTATACTTTCTCTGTCTTCTCTGGGGGTCCCTGGGGTCTAGAAGGGGCCCTTTAAAGAAAATGTCGTGATTAATAACTTTGTTTTGATACACTTATAAGCATTTTATAAAGAAAATTATACACAAGAGATGCCATAACGGTTTTTAACGTATCTTTCTTACAAAGCGTTTTATTTCGTCAGTGATTTTGTGCCTTAAGTTCTAGGATCCTAGTTCAAGTGCTATAAGTTAGACACCTGACTCACCTGAAGAGACAGCATCTTCGAACAAACAAGCAAAAATAACAATAATAATAAACAATCGCACGGATATCAGCGCATAATTACACAATTTAACTGTGAGCTCAAGGGAGATAATTTAGTTAATGAATCATTTTTTTCCACGACGGAGTAATGTCCCCAATATCTCGATGGTTATAACGAGCGTTTCCCAAACTTGTAGCAGTCACGCACCTGTTGATAGTTTAGTCTTACTGGCGTACCCTTCTCGTGCGACGATAATGTTGAAGGTAGTTTAAATAATCCTATTTCATCTGCACTAGCGTTTGTATATTAATAATAATAATAATAATAATAATAGCCCCTTCAGTCATAACTGACTATGGGAATGCGCCCCTGAGGTGACAGCCCTCAGCTGCATATTTTCCTGGTGCTCCTTTCGACGTTTTCTCCCGTCCTCTGCTTGTTGTGTGAGCCTCTCTTCGCCCAATCTGAGGTGGCGCCGTAAATAGCATCGCCACTTAGTGCGATCGGCAGCTTCATCCTCCCATGTTGCTGGATCCATGTCCAGTGCCCTCGTATCTCTCTTGCACACATCTTTGAACCTCAGCTGTGGTCGCCCAACTGTTCTCTTGCCATCTGCTAATTGTCCGTAGAAGATATCTTTTGGGATGCGACCATCTTCCATGCGGCGAACATGGCCAAGCCAGCGAAGTCTGCGCTGTCTAAGCAGTGTATACATACTTTGAAGGCCAGCACGTGACAACACCTCGACATTTGTCACTTTATCTTTCCATGAGATGCCGAGGATGCGGCGTAGACACCGTAAATGGAAGGTATTGAGCCTTCTTTCTTGCTTAGCATAGGTCGTCCAGGTCTCGCTGCCATATAGGAGTGTGCTGGTGACGCAGGCATTATATACCGCAGCGTTGGTCTTCATTGTGAGTTTGGAGTTTCCCCAAACACGCGATGTGAGGCGGGCAAAGGTAGCTGCAGCTTTGCCAATGCGGCTGTCGATTTATGTATCCAGTGAGAGTTTGTCATTGATGGCAGACCCTAGGTATGTGAAGTGGTGCACCACTGCCAATTCATAGTTATCGATAGTGATAACTGGTGCAGCACCCGCATCCTGACTCAGCACATTCGTTTTCTTTAGACTTATTGTGAGGCCAAAGTCCTTGCATGCTTTAGTGAAGCGATTTATCAAGTTCTGAAGCTCCTGTTGGCTTTATAGATGATATTGATTATGCTGGAAGCACACCATAGCCCTTTAACATACGCAGTGGCGTTAAACAAGGCTGCGTTCTGTCTCCAACGCTCTTCGGGATCTTCTTTGCCTTACTCTTGAAACATGCATTCAGAGATGCAACTGAAGGAATATGCCTTCACACTAAGTCAGATGGCCGTCTGTTCAATCTCGAAAGGCTGAAGGCAAAAACAAAAATCAGAAGGGTCACTATAAGAGATTGTTATTTGCTGATGACTCTGCAGTCGTCACTCAAAGCCAACGGGAGCTTCAGAGCTTGATGAATCGCTTCACCCAAGCATGTAAGGACTTTGGACCCACAATAAGTCTAAATAAAACAAACGTGCTGAGTCAGGATGTGGGTGCTGCACCAGTTATCACTATCGATAACTATGAGTTGGCAGTGGTGCACCACTTCACATACCTGGGGTCTACCATCAATGACAAATTCTCTCTGGACACAGAAATTAACAGTCGCATTGGCAAAGCTGCAGCTACCTTTGTCCGCCTCACATCACCTGTTTGGGGAAACTCCAAACTCACAATGAAGACCAAAGCTGCAGTATATAACGCTTGCATCACAAGCACACTTCTGTATGGCAGCGAGACGCGGACAATCTAGGCCAAGCAAGAAAGAAGGCTCAATACCTTCCATCTACGGTGTCTACGCCACATCCTTGGCATTTCGTGGAAAGAAAAAGTGGCAAATGTCGAGGTGTTGTCACGTGCTGGCCTTCAAAGCATGCATTCACTGCTTAGACAGCGCAGACTACGCTGGCTTGGCCATGTCCGCCGCATGGAAGATGGTAGCATCCCGAAAGATATCTTCTACAGACAAATGGCAGATGGCAAAAGAACAGTTGGGCGACCGCAGCTGAGATTCAAAGATGTGTGTAAGAGAGACATGAGGGCTGATACAGACGATCCGGTTAGCATTGTAGGTCTGTGATCAAAGTATTATGGAGGTTGCTTTAGGCCGTTGAATATTGAGTTAATAAAGAACGTTCATAATCCCTGTCCATGACTTGAGTGTTCTGGTTCTCATTCATTAGTAGTAATCGTGCTTTAATTATTTGATATGCGAATGCGTGGTAAGTGTAACCAACAAGTGAATATCTCAAAGATCAACTTGATAAGTCCATCTTATTTGAGTCCACGAGGAAAACAGTTTTATTACGTAAAACAAACATATTTGACGACATCAGTTAATGTAGTTCATGGTAAGCATATATGACAAATTGAATACTTGCAAACATCCTATTATGGGTCCATGTCGTACTTGAAAAACTGTCAAACGAACATCATGGCTATATACTCGCGCTGCTGGGTTTCAGACAACCGGTAGTGAGCGCATGTGTCTTGACGAGACTGAATCAACTACTTAATCATTTATCTCTTCATCAATTACAATGGACTGACCCATGTCCATACTTAAATACAACATAACTGTGCGGCACTCCATGCCCGACACTAGAAGAACATAAGGACACGTCTTTACAGCTCGACGGTCATACAAAAAGGGGTACGGTAACCTAGTCACCAAGCGTGACCATATCGACGCTAACACGTCACGACTTGACCGTGCATTTTGCGTTCATATACTTCGTAAAGTATAAAGATCAATTTATATTAATTCCATCGAACCTAATCATGCGCACTGCCAATTTCTAGCAGACGCCATCAATAAAACTACCGTAACAAGGGCACTGGACATAAATCCAGAAACTTGGGAAGATGAAGCTGCCGATCGCACCAAGTAGAGGTGCTATCTGCTGCGCCACCTCAGATTGGGCGAAAAGAAGTTCACACAAGAAACAGAAGAGAGGAGAAAACGTCGAAAGGAACACCAGGAAAATAAGCAGCTGAGGACTGTTACCTCAGGGGCGCATTCCCATAGTCAGTTATGGCTGAAGGGGCTATTGTTATTATTATTATTACTATAAAAGTTATAAAATGTATAGTATATATAGAAATAAAGATTAAAAATTAATTAAAATAACGCAATTAAAGCGGTGTTTACGTTCGGATGATCCTGGATTAGAGTCTCCGGTAAGCCTATCACTTCTCTTTTTTCGGTCCTTGTGACAGATGAAAATTGAAGCAACCCTGATCGATCACTTTATTCTCATCGGGGGCCCTCACTATTTGGGTTCAAGGAACGATCAAACGTGGACTTCCCTCGCTGGCTAATTGAGCATGCACAGTTAAACACCTGGAAGCCAGGTCTCTCTATTGTCAACTGTCTGATTCTTAGTTTAGCCGCGCCTCCTGTCTTTGTTTTCAAGCACTATTAATACAAATATTCTTATCTCTAGTGACTTTCCTTTAAAAGGGGGAAGGGCAAATAGGGGTCTGCCAGCTGTCACATTACGTCATCACGTCAGCGCCGTGTCCATGGAGAACGGGAGAGCGAGGCAAAGGGATTGGTAGCTCCCTATGAGAGAACGGATCGTTAATTGCAAATAGAGGGGCGTTAACCATTTTTTTACCGACTGCATCCCTTTGATCGAAATTTACTCACTGAGTGAACGGGATTTAAAGGCGCCCGCCGCTAACGAAGCGGCCATCATGTCGGCGAAAAAGAGTGAAAATAGACTTTGATTCGCGAAACGAACAGCAAAATTCCCCAAATTGGACGAGAGGTGTTATTTTTCGCATTAAGGAACAAGAGTCCAGCGTTTTAGTATATATGCCCATCTCTCCGAATTCAGTTTGTCAGTTTGCTATCAGAATTCTTGAATGGTCTAGAGCGCATTTTGGAGTCTTATTTATCTGGATTTCCTATAGAAATACGTGAAGATTTATTTCAGTTTTCTGATTGTCGGTAATAATAGTACGAGTATATTAGCCACTAAGTGTTTTAATGTGTTAAAGTTTCAGTATATTTCACTTGGATTTTTGTGTTAATTTAAACGTATTAAATAAACATATAGCTAATTTTACCAGCTATAAAAGTAAAATTTAATTACTCGCGATTTCCCAAGTAAGAGATACTTTAAATTAATTAATAGACGCTAGGCGGTGGATAATTTAGAGAACGCAATTTCATTCTATTCATACGTGTGTAATTTTCTAAACTACTAGAGTTCATATCTCGTGTAAAACTGTGAACGGATTGATGACGGCATTATATAAAAGATACCCTCAATTCTACCTAACATAAGAGACAACGGAGACTGATGACGTAATTCATAATTAATCTATAAAACAAAAGAAACTTAACATAGACACCAAAGACAGTTATAGGAAATGACGACATAATGACGTAAACTTAACTAGTGTAGTAACGATGACATATACATTAGTGGTGCACAAATGATTGTAACCAGTGGTTTTAGCCAATAGATTCATTGGACTAAAAGACATCCGTTATGAAGACTAATGTTTAGCAGTCGTTAGCTACTGACCTTGCAACAGGATGGTTGTGTTTTTGAGACAGACCGTTGTTGAAGTGGACTTAGATAGACTCAAGCTGGCTTACCCCCTGACATTGGACAGTGTATTCTTGCTTTGATGCAGAAATGGTATGGACTCGTTCGATTTGATATATATACAACAATTGACAAACAGTCATTGGTGTTTAAGAACGAACATTGTTAGATTTAGGTTTTTGAACATTTTATTTTGGAGATTAGCTCCCTAATTGTCTTCCACTCTCCCATCGTTCAAAATACACCAGCTTCTTAGTTGGTTTTGACGATGACACCTTGCACTACATAACAGATACATACGAAACTGGAATAATACCAAATACTCTTTGGTACCAGTTTCCAACGTAATATAATAGAGTAGGAAACTTAAATCTGCATCCGACATTACAAATATTTGATGAAAACAACTGCGTAAATTGAGGACTTGTAAAATAAAGATTAACGTTGGAATTTCTACCATGGTTTATTACGGACATCATTGGATCGTTGAATTTTATTTAAAGTTCTGCATTCAGTTGGATCATTTGTAATAGATAGTACTACATTATATGTCACTCAAAGTCCAAGGAAACCGAATCAATAAAAAAAAACCTGGGTCCCATAAAATATCGAAGAGAATTTATACCTCTGGTGAACCAAACCAGTATTCTCGTTTTATGACTCTTCAGAAACACATTAAAAGGAAAAAGATAAAAGATAAAAATACAAAATAAACTTTACCCAGTATGTAAAACGGGTACATACGTAGAGGGTAAATTGGAGCCGCGACAACCAGGATTCGGTGTAGTTAGAAAATGACGCAACCGAACCCACACGTAGATAATTACATGGAAAATTTGCAAAGGCAGCATAACCATAACAGGCATTAATGATGCAGAACCTACAGCAAAATCAACTAGAAATGAATGCACATCAAATACCACTTCCAGTGGATCCAAATAAAACAAACTTAATGGCATTACGTAACATGACTGACGCTCTTCAGCGTGTTGACCAACATGCGAAATTTAACAATATAAAGAACTTTGTGACACCGTTCAATGAAGATTCGAAAAGATTTCGACAATGGATGGTTGACGTAGATAAATTCGCTTACTTGATAGATGCAACTACGGACATTGACAAGAAGAAAATAATTTTTTTGTCGTCAGAGGGACTGTGTTGAAGTAAGCGTGTTGAGGAGAGGTACACCCAATGGATAGTGTTACTGTAACCTAAACTTGAATCAATGTAACAAGCTGGGTGCGTAGTGTCGTCAATAGACCATACTGTATTTCATTACGTGGGTCAGGAAGAAGGATGTAGATGTGCATAAATTATGTGCGCTGATTTCTGGCGATCAGCAGGTCAGGCTTATAGGTGGCTGACATGGTGTGTGGGTGTATGACATCAATAAACGCGAATGCATGTAGCTCTGAAGTAAGGCAGTAATGATCACACACACACCAAAAGCACATATTCAAAGTCAGGAAATGTAGAAGAGACTGTGGTACTGTTGTTCACAGTTTATTACTTCACAATACGAGGACATCACGGATACCCGCTGACATCAAAGACACACCGTCAATAGGACAAAGTTTAAGCACATCATGGCATAACAACAGTTCATTACTTCCAATAACAATGACTCTCTGAACAGACTGCATGTATCGCAGAGCTAGCAGCATGCCAATAATTTCTCTCCACCTTCTCTGACAAAATAAGCCATGTAAGACTCTGGCAAATAAGCCGCTGTGATGCTACACTGTAATTCTGTCTTTTAACAGGCCCGATTCTGTGGTTCTAGTTTGAGTTTTCACCATTTCTCTTCACTTTGTAATTATATGGGATTGCCTTGTTTCTTCTCATGTGAATATATCGTGTTCGGTATTTTTGAGGAGGTAATTTTAATGGGTTCGTTTTAGGTCGGTAGGTTTATTTTTCACTCGGCCAGTTTTACTTTCTTCTGATTTTTCGCGATTCCCGTAAATTTCATTGTTTACGAAAATCGATATTTTCGGGCACGCCTGTATGACGCGCCAGACACACGTGGCCATCACGTAATGTGACGCAAATTTTCGGACAACGCGGGATTTGCGTAAGGGCTAGTATTGATTTTCCTAGAGCTGCCATTGGTCCGAGCAGATACATAGGAGTATATTTGCGTGGGTGTTTTCTCTTGTATATAATGAGACAGAAAACGGGGATTCGGTCTCTATGTAGAAATAAGTGTCAGCCGCAAGACTTCGTATTATCGTCTCCATTGTGGGAACAAAAAACGATAATAGGTATGTAACTATTTTTTTTAATCGTTTTACTTAGTGGGTTTTTTGAGAAATCTCGGCCCGTAAGTTAAGTTCGTGGGAGACATTAACTTAAAGTTTAAACGGTAGCGCCATTAATTATTATCTTTGTAGAACGATGTAAACGTAAAAAGTGTGCATAAGTCTTTTTAGGATTTTTTGGCAGTAGATCGGAGAGTGTGAAGTTATGAGAGACACGTGTGCTCCTAATGGTAGAATATTGGGAAACCCTCATTTATTCCTGTATATTTTCTAATGTAATTTTATTGGGAAATCCTTGGTGTGTACGTTAATTTTTCTGAGCCTTAAATGTGAGGAATGCAGTGAGCTTATGTTATCAGTGAATTATACGGCTTGGGGAAATAAATCAGTCCTACAGCGGGGTTTAATTTAAATTGGAGTAAGCCAGGGAAACTCCTGTGTTAATGGGTAAAAGGATTTCCCTATTTTGTCATGTGTGAACACGTGATCGGCCATGCGTAACGGCCATGTAACCTGTCAGACGGTGTCTGGGCTTTTGTTTATTTTACCTGGCAGATTTTAGATAGATAGACACGTGGGTCGGAATATTTTAGGTATCGGTTTTCAGAACGAGAGAAGGGGAGGAGGAGTGTGATTTTAGTGCCACGTGAGATAGTATTATTTTATGTATTGTTATGCAGAACGAGAGAAGGGGAGAGAAGGAGTGAGAATGAAGTGACACGTGGATAGAATTATTTTATGTATCGTATATGTTAGAGATAAGTGATTTTAGAGTGGGTGTACATGAGTCGCTGTTTCTTTTAATTTCAGCGAGTCCTGGCGAATCAGTGGGGGAGCGTAAATTGGAAATACCAATTTACCCACGGCACACGGACATACCACAGTAGTCAGTGGACTCGAGTTATCGTCAGAAGCAAAAGAAACTTAACCTACGGTTTTTTTTTTTGCAGTGAGGAGCGGGAACGGGTTTAATTATCATACAGCCCGAGCTCGTCGCTATTATAGTCTCCAACAACGACACGAGGTCGGAGACTGGTGTAATTTCAGACAGCCAGAAATCAAGGCTGTGTCTTCCTCTAAATCAGGAGTGGGAGAAAAGGGGAAAGTTTGTTCAGCAGCAGAGAAGCGTTTACAGTAAATCAAGTCCCTCATGCTTGATATCCGAACATCGTCATCACCAAAATCAGGAACAGGTGACAGGGTTACCATACCTAGGTCCTGATAGAAACGAGAGAAGAGAGTACCGGAGACGCCGCATGATCAGTCCTCGAGTGTTAGAGAGACACTGAGACCAAGAGAGAGAGTTAGAGAAGGAGGGAGACAATAGACAGGACCAGTAGGGTCTGTTCAGTATCCATTTGACGGATAGACACTGAGTCTGCGTTCGTAAAACCAAGTCTATTATTTTAGCATTTCTTGTGGTGTAGTTATCGGCGCATATCGCCTAACAAGTAGAAACCTGTGTAGCCGTTCGTTGAGGAAGAGCCACCAGGACTGAGACAGTAGAAAGCTTATTAATGGTAGAGAATGGAGGCTAAAGTGACAGCCCCACCAAATTAGAGTTGGTTTTAATCACTAACCATTTTTTATTGCTCCTCAGCAGGGTGACAGAAAGAGTGAATGTGATTGGGGTTTTTTTTTGTCTCTAGTGTCTCTTAATTTAATTGTTATTTTGTTTTCAGGCCGTGCAACAGCGCACGCCATTGATACGTTTTGATGTATGCTGAATTTTTATGCCTTATTTTGTAAATAAATATATACATTTACTGTACACTGGATCAGCTTCTACTCTTTACTATACTTACTCTATGTTGTCTGTATAGTGGTGTTTGTGGTCGTATTTATACACCTTATCTCCTTGTGTGTCAAGGGAGTCAGAGGAGGGCGAGACTATAGCCATTCTAAAAAATCACGAAGCGGCAAGGGGAGATTCAAATCCTGGGTCTAGCCCTTGAGCCAATAGTCTCATCTGTCCACAGGCATGTCATTTTCCATCTAAATTCTATTTTCTCAGACTTTCTCATACTAGGGTCTTGCTTTCATTCAGGCACACTCTATAAAAGTAAAACCACTTCGTGACTGCCGCATAAGTGCCGGGCTTCAAAACTTATAATGTTCTCTGTATCTTCTCTGACAAAACAAGTCATGTAAATCTCTGGCAAAATAAGCCGCATAAGTGCCGGGCTTCAAAATATATAATGTTCTCTGTATCTTCTCTGACAAAACAAGTCATGTAAATCTCTGGCAAAATAAGCCGCATAAGTGCCGGGCTTCAAAATATATAATGTTCTCTGTATCTTCTCTGACAAAACAAGTCATGTAAATCTCTGGCAAAATAAGCCGCATAAGTGCCGGGCTTCAAAATATATAATGTTCTCTGTATCTTCTCTGACAAAACAAGTCATGTAAATCTCTGGCAAAATAAGCCGCATAAGTGCCGGGCTTCTAACAATATAATATTCTTCTTACCTCCCCTGCTCTGGTAATATAATATCTAAACACATTGCACAATATAAATGCAGGCCATCATATCCTAGGCCTTAGAAATATCACAGGGGGACTCCAACATTTCTATCTCGCCACAAATATCATCCCCGAATACACAGTTAGAAAACATGGCTGACCAGCCTGGTCAAACGCCCAGAGCGAACTGTCCCGAGATATCGCATATCAGTCCCGCTCAAATAGTCACACATGCGCCGCTAACCGGGAAACGTGAACTCTACTCAATCTCGAAAGTTAGAGAGCATTCTGGAAATCAAATAATTTTAAACCAGTCAAGGGAGATAACCAACGTCTGACCTTACCTACAGTATTACAACGTGTAAACTCCCTTTGGCTACAAAATTATTAAAATATGTCTTAACAGACTGGTCACAGATTTTGTCCGACGGAGGGCAAAGGCATTTCCGATGGAGACCTGTGAAGAACTCAAGAAAATATTGGTATCAAGATACTCAGAGATTACCGACGCTGAGCACCCGTGGACGATGTTAAGAAGAATAAAGCAAGATCGACAGGAAAGTGTTCAAATGTACAGAGATAGGCTATTAAACCTCGCCGAAGATGCTTTTATTGGAGGTAACATTCCAACAACTGACCTGGAAAAACATCTAGTCGGAATTTTTGTGGACGGACTGTATTCTGATTCACTGAAAATCCATCTACTCAGAAAAGATCCTCAGTCAATAACTACCTCAATACAATTAGCTGTTTATGAGGAGAATGTGAAAAAAAGATTTCAGCAACGGATTGGAAGGTGTCCGCTACCAGAGTATGAATACCAACATACCCAACATGATCAACAAATGCACCAACCTATGGAAATTGATCATTCGAGACATCGATGGGACAGAAATCAAGAACATCACAGAAGATCAGAGAGATTCAATAACCCATACCAGAATCAGATAATTCCAGCACCACAGAGTAACCACGGAAGAGACCACAGAATATGCAATGTAGAACCCCAACAACCAACCACCGTCTGTTTTAACTGTGCAGGACAAGAACATGTAGCAGGGAATTACAGAAATTCACAGCCCAGAAATCATTTTGGGGACAACAACACAAGACCAGAAATAAATCATAGAAATTATCAGTATCAAAATCACTATCAGACAAATAATATTAGAAGACATCCTCAAAACAGAAATGACTCCCAACCAACCTCAAGGAGAATGGGAAACGGAAGGACCTCACATTAACAGAGATCGGATGTGATGGTCTGCAGAATCGATCTCCATCTGATAAACCAGCGACATCAAAAGAAGATCAAGCCTACATAAATATTATTCCAGACCCTTGTTCTTGCATCTTAAAAATAGGAAAACAAAACTTCAGAGCTCTCATAGACACTGGCGCGACGGTTAGTCTGATTAGAGAGAAGTTGTACCATCAGATAAAACACATGACGAAGTTCTCAAGACATACAGTAAGAATGAAATCAGCAACGGGACAAGATCTGAAAGCATTAGGAACTGCCTACATACATTTCAAGATGGGAGAAGAAATGCTAGAACACTCATTTATTATAACGAGAGGACTGTCTAGAAATTTTATAATCGGAAGAGACTTCCTTAGAAAAAATAATGCTAGAATATACTTTGATTTGAAACAGCTCAGAATAAATGGCAGCTATATACCTCTACAAGATGACATACATATCGCTACGTTGATAAGAACTACCGCTCCAGTAACTTTGAAGCCGAGTTCTATCACTGTAACAAAGGCTCGAATAAAAAACTCACCTTATGTAAATATAGGACAGACAATCTATGTATCTCAGATGGAGAATGAAGAAACGGATGATCCACATGTGGAAATACAAGATGGCATTGTAATAGTGAGTAAGAACAGAGACTTTCCAATAATGATTGTTAACTCTTCAGGAACCACTCTTACTATCCCAAGAGGAAAGATTGTAGGACAAGTTCAAATACCAAAGGATGAGATCTCCCGCAAACTATCAAGTTACAAGGACGGTTATGTGAACATCTCTACTCAAACGTCATCCAAAACCTTTCCAAACACATTTCCTTCGGGGAATACGAAGCGTCCCTATCCCATGTCCTCCCTCCAGTCCCAGAGAAGAGAGTATCACAGAAAATGTATTTCCAATGAGATTTCAGAAACAGACACCAGAAAGAAATACACAAATTTTTATCCATACCTTGATGAAAGAGATAGAGACATATTATACGAAACATATGGAAGGAAGAATAAATATTACTTCTCTAAAAGCAGATATTATAGTGTGGAGTCAGTTTCTGCTTGGCCGAATAAAAGTGGCAAATTTAATAAAAAAAATCATTATATTATCCCTCGAAACCAGCTTGTCGGAATCAAATGACGAGAAATCAATAAAGTCATCACAAAAACAACAATGATGAAAATCCAGACAGGATGAAAGTTTTACTAGAACAATTACATACTACTGAAGAATTTCAGAATAGACTGGAGAATTTCATAAAGAAACATAAAGATGTATTTGCAATCTCTGACATGGAGTTAGAGAGAACGAATACCGTCACAATGGAAATACATACTACATCGGAAGAACCAATAAGTCTGAGGCAATATCATACTCCTCTAAAAAATAGAGAAATCGTAAAGAAAGCTATCTAGGAAATGTTAGCGGCCGGTATTATTGAAAGATCCCGCTCACCATGGTCATCCCCTATAGTAATAGTCACCAAGAAAGACGGAAGTCACCGATTTTGCTGTGACTATAGGGCATTGAACAAAATTACTAAAGCAATATCATATCCTCTACCTCGCATAGACGACATTTTGGCGACTCTTGGGAAATCCAATTGGTTCACCTCATTAGACGCTCAATCAGGATTCTGGGCTATCCCTATGTCCGCGTATGCAAAACAGAAAAGCTCGTTCTGTACTCGTGTGGGATCTTATTCATGGAATGTAATACCTTTTGGGTTAAAAGGAAGTCCAGCCACGTACATGAGTTTGATGGATGAAGTTTTATAAGGGTTACACAAATTTGCATCAGCCTACATAGACGATATTTTAATACACACCAATGGAACCATTGAGGATCACCTTAAACATGTAGAGACTGTCTTTGACAGATTACGTTTACTCAAAGTGAAGTTAAAATTGAGTAAATGCAGCTTTCTACAAAAGGAGATCAAATACTTAGGTTTCATAGAAAATCAGAATGGAATCAGACCAGGTGACGATAAAATTGCAGCAATACAGAAGATACCTCCACCAACGAATGTAAGGCAAGTGAGAGGATTCATAGGATGTTGTGCTTACTATCGAAAACACATAATCAATTTCTCAAAAGTAGCCGAACCTTTGCTGAATTTAACCAGGAAATATGCAAAATTTAGGTGGGAAGAAAAATGTCAGAAAGCATTTGACTACTTAAAGTTGGCACTAATCACAATACCTTTTCTGTCACATCCAGACATCACAAAACCCATGATCATCTATAGTGATGCGTCCAACACTGCAATAGGAGCGTGTTTGTTACAAGAAATATCACCAAATGAACCACCAGTGATTGCCAATATTCTTCAAGAATAACCGATAGCCTTTCTTTCCCATGCCTTAAGCAGAACTCAACGAAAATGGACGACAACAGAGAAGGAAGCTTATGCAATTTATTATGCTTTGCAGAAGTTTGACTTTTATATCAGAGGAACGTCGGTTATCATAAAAACGGATCACCAACCTCTAGTAAATTGGCTAACTAAACCCCAAGAACAACCAAAAACGCTTCAGACATGGGCTATCAATTTACAAAATTACAATACTAAGATTGAGTATTTACCAGGTAGACTAAACACATGCGCAGATTTATTATCGAGAATATCATATCCTGAACTTACAAACGTGGTTGATCTGAAACAACAAGACTTAACTGAAATAGATGATAATGCGAAAGAAATCTCCGCTTTTGACTTCATCCAACATAGTAAAGACACTGGGCCTCCTGATAGTCAAGAACAGAAAACACAACCTACGGAGAACTCGAGAACTGATGATGGCGATGAATCTAGAGATTTTGAACAGAGTCTAATCTTCAAGAAGGAACAACTGAAAGACGAAACATTAACCAAGATTATAGTACAAGTACGTACCAATCCGAAAGAAAAGAGAGACTATGTGATACTACCTGAAGACAATATTTTATATCATGTCAGTCCCCGAGAAAATGGATTACTGCAAAACTGTATACCCACATCATTGGTACCAACTGTATTGAAACAATTTCATGACGAAAATGGTCACTTCGGACCCGATAAAACTCTCGACGTCATTACGAAGAGATACTATTGGCCAACTATGATAAAAGATATCATAGAATATGTAGGAACGTGTAAAATTTGTGAACTCAGAAATATGAGAATGATTAGAGCACCGATTCAGGAAATGTCATATCAACATTATCCCATGGAAGTCGTTAGTCTAGACATATCGGGACCGTATCCAGTTACCTTGTCAGGACATAAATACATATTACACCTGGTGGATCAATATTCTGTGTGACCAGAGAGCTTTCCTTTAGAAAATGCCACTTCAGCTCTCATTACAGACATCTTCTTACAACAATTCATTCCGCGACATGGCTGTCCTCAGAGAATAATAACCGACAATGGCAAACAGTTCGTAGGGGATCCTTTTGCCTCAACAGTAAGAAAAATGAATATAAAACACACGAAAACCTCATTTTATCATCCAGAATCAAATGGAAGAAACGAAAGGATGCACTCTACCCTACATGACATTTTAGCAAAACTTACGGAAGGGAACAGCCAATATTGGGATATATACATAAATCAAGCCTTAGAAACTATAAGAATGAACATCAATGACTCAACAGGATTCTCGCCTTTTTACTTACTTTATGGCCAAGAACCAAATTTTCCTTTGGATAACATCTTGCTTCCCCAGAGGAAATATACAGGTGAATGTCCGATACAGATTATTTTGCAGCAAAAACATAAGGCACATGTTATTGCTCACAGAAACGTCCGAAAAGCTTTTGCTAAACGAGCCAAGATCTGTAACAAAACCTCTACACTGCACGAATTCAAGCCTGGTGACCAAGTATACTATAAGAAGCATGTTAGGACGGATAAATTTGACAACCGATGGTTACCCGGATATAAAATATTGGAACAAACTTCTCCAACTAATTATATCTTGTGGAACGAAGAACGCAATTCCACTACAAAAGCTCACGTCAATCAGATGCGACTTGATGATCACCGACCGCTTGATATACCAGATACGCAGTTCCAGAGACCAACACGTTTATCTACGTTAGCCCAACTTCCATCTTCTTCTTCTGCATCTTCTTCGGATGCAGTGGACACATCAGAACATTCTTCCTCAGAGTCAGAAATTGTACCGCATCGGCTGGATCATGCGATTCAAAGAGCTAAAGATTGTAGAAGTTCGCCATCAAGTGAAGATAACGTTTCCCTACAAGAACTTAGACAGCGTCTCATTTCAAGACAAGAACGTATTGCTGATGATAGAACCGAACAAAATGAAACAAGTATGAATCTTTGATTTTCTTCAATCTACACTATCAACACCATCCGATATCGATTGCTTCAAACCCGTAATTTCAGAAAACGATTCAGTGACTACAGCTTCGAATACCACCTTGATGGACATGAAAGAAACGCGAAAAGTAGCAGATAAACGGAGATACGATTCTTCATTTTCAGACTCCATCCCTGTAGCTAAACTTCCGAAATTTTCGCAAGATCAAACATATGTCAAACCTAAAAAACGTAGAAGACAAACGAATTCCCCACGCCTCTCGTATGATGTAGACATGATTATTGATGATTCTTCACATCTCACACCTACAGTTCAAGTTCCTCACAATGTTTCACCCCACGTGGATAAGGGCATGCTTTTATCCCAGCTCATGTCATTATTAGCTGACAAACTGTAACTTGCATTTTGGCGGAAACGTTTCCCCTTTACATAAACCTTTCCGGAGCTACAGCAAATTTCATACATCGTGATTCAACTAGATTCGAGTTTGTAAGGGAGGTATCTGACTCCATGACTGTGTTTTTACCCATCACTCAAAGACCTTACTGAAGCTGATCCAGCTCTAAGAGACTTTCGGCTCTTTATCGGGTTGTGAAGCCGAACAGTTGATGCCTATGTTGTCTTTCTACAAGTCCTTCATCAGGATTTAAACCAAATGAAGAGGTCCTTGCCACATTTACGACCTGTTCTATTTGATACTTCAACCGATGATGTGCTTTCAGACATTCGCTTTTAAGTTTCCCCCACACATGCACGTTCTGAAGTTTACGATTCGGGTTTTGTTTACCCCGTTTATTGCAATCATGTTGATGTTGGTGAATGAACTCGATAGTTTATTTTTTACTATTATTATTAAACCTCTGAAATTGAGATAGATAGACCTACTGATAGTGCCAGGAAAATGTCTCTGAGATACATTTTTGTGGCATGGGAACATATGTGAACGGATTAATGACGACATTATATAAAAGATACCCTCAATTCTACCTAACATAAGAGACAACGGACACTGATGACGTAATTCATAATTAATCTATAAAACAAAAGAAACTTAACATAGACACCAAAGACAGTTATAGGAAATGACGACATAATGACGTAAACTTAACTAGTGTAGTAACGATGACATATACATTAGTGGTGCACAAATGATTGTAACCAGTGGTTTTAGCCAATAGATTCATTGGACTAAAAGACATCCGTTATGAAGACTAATGTTTAGCAGTCGTTAGCTACTGACCTTGCAACAGGATGGTTGTGTTTTTGAGACAGACCGTTGTTGAAGTGGACTTAGATAGACTCAAGCTGGCTTACCCCCTGACATTGGACAGTGTATTCTTGCTTTGATGCAGAAATGGTATGGACTCGTTCGATTTGATATATATACAACAATTGACAAACAGTCATTGGTGTTTAAGAACGAACATTGTTAGATTTAGGTTTTTGAACATTTTATTTTGGAGATTAGCTCCCTAATTGTCTTCCACTCTCCCATCGTTCAAAATACACCAGCTTCTTAGTTGGTTTTGACGATGACACCTTGCACTACATAACAGATACATAAGAAACTGGAATAATACCAAATACTCTTTGGTACCAGTTTCCAACGTAATATAATAGAGTAGGAAACTTAAATCTGCATCCGACATTACAAATATTTGATGAAAACAACTGCGTAAATTGAGGACTTGTAAAATAAAGATTAACGTTGGAATTTCTACCATGGTTTATTGCGGACATCATTGGATCGTTGAATTTTATTTAAAGTTCTGCATTCAGTTGGATCATTTGTAATAGATAGTACTACATTATATGTCACTCAAAGTCCAAGGAAACCGAATCAATAAAAAAAACCTGGGTCCCATAAAATATCGAAGAGAATTTATACCTCTGGTGAACCAAACCAGTATTCTCGTCTTATGACTCTTCAGAAACACATATTAAAAGGAAAAAGAGAAAAGATAAAAATATAAAAAAAACTTTACCCAGTATGTAAAACGGGTACAAAACCGTTAAGATAAACTAGACACTCGCGGGTTTTTTTTAAATATATATAATTAAATACCGGAGTGGTTAAGACAGTCTTACCTAAAAATTAAAGCGTGCCAGGATATGATTTATATTATGATTACATGTTTATCTATTTTCTACATATAGGCTGGTCATACCTTGCGTCCTAGCGTTCCTTATGGTCTTACTGACTTTGGTTCTTACACCGCCCAGCGATTATTGTGGTTTAAAAAAATCTTCGTGTTGTGACCCCTATGTGGTCCACCTCTCCATCCATGAGAGTAGCAAAACCAAGAACTTTAACAAATAAGCCATTTTAAAGTATAACTGGTGTCGTGAAATATTCTAATCCACATATATAAATTATCAGGTAAATATAAAGCCTAACAAATAAATTTAATAAAGAAAAGAGCAATGGTAAAATAACAGTGCTGTCACAAAGAATGTACTCGAAATCCCCCTTTGTTTTATGCTTCGTCTGCAAATTGTAACGTTTCCACGTTAAATATAAGCCACTGCATAAATACAAGCGTTTCCACAACACATTAAAACGGGTATTGCATTTCTGAGAAAAACATTGAGAGGCACAATGCGTAATGACCTAAATTAATCCTAACATTAATTATACTACGTTACCCAAAACGAACGAACAGATGGACTCAAATAGAAAGAGAGAGGGAGGGCTGAAAATCAGGAACGCATGCAACACGCGTCGCGCGATACACAATTACTACTATCACGCGTGTAAGGCCACATGCACTAACTTTTTTTCAGACGGACAGTGATAAAATTCACTACCCTTCCCAGAGTTAGGTTTTAAAAAACCTGGAAAACGCTTATTAGAAAAGATAACATTAGATGGGTTTACGTTTGAAAACATTACAGTACCCAGACAGCACATCTTCGAAACAGGAGGTAGAAGAAATTGCATATTTTGAACGCAGCCACGTAGCTCTTTTAAATTTGTATATTTGGGTTCCTTAGGGCTTGCTGACAAAGAATATGTAAAACGTTACGCAAATAGTCTAGGAATTAACAAGTTATAGCCAAAATAAAATGATGGTGCTGTCAGACAACACCCAAAATCAGAATCGCTCAGTGGTAGATTTTTTTAAACCACCATTGTACGGGAAATGGGCCACAAGTTACATTTGAACTGATTGGCTGGAATGATATGTAAGGCTAAACACGATTAGTCGGACTATAAATGCTATCCTTGGTTGTTAGGGGAGACGTAGGAAGGTAAAATTTTTTTCAAACACTTGTCGAAACGTGGCTCCATTGGCCAGACTCGCTGATATAATCACTTAGGAGCGTTAGTTCGAGACCACTAGTTCAAATAAGCTTGATAAAGCAACAGTGCGTTGAAGCCAGCTCATATTTTTGCTAAATAAAAGCCTGGAACATAAGCAGATGGGAATTTGTGCCAGTATTTGTGCCAGAATTCATTGCTAGTCAACGTATCTGTGTTTATTTCCATGAATTGTGGTAAGCTTGAAACATTCAGTATCTTTTAATGAAAATTGAATGTGAATTGTTAATTTATGCCTGTATATATGTGTAGTTCAGTAGCAAACATGATGTAAAGCCTATAATGCTCCAGCCTGAACAGAAGGTGTCGGAGGAAAGTAAAACGGCATGGAATGGCCAAACAGTACACTGACACCTAGATGATTGACTAGAAAGAAATAATGCTGGAATTGCAGAGGCGTAGTAACCATTAGGGAGGGAAATACTGGTATAAAATATTTCAGATGAAGCTGACAGTTGGCCTAACGCTCTGAACTCAATGTTTGTGATGTATTGTGCTCAGTGTAGAACTAGAGTATCAATTAGTTATGAAGTAGAAGGTACATCCTTCTTGTTTTCAGGGAATTAATATGAAACAAATATAAAGGTATGTTATCAGGCACTCGCAGGAAATAAAGAAGTAGAACACCAGACAACAGAAAAACAACAGACATGAGTGGCTTACCCAGGATTTGAACACTGGACCTTCCGTGCGACAACCCAAATCTATCAAGCAGTATAGGCCGAATCCAACAAATCTATCAAGCAGTATAGGCCGAATCCTGGGTAAGCCACTCATGTCTGTTGTTTTTCTGTTGTCTGGTGTTCTACTTCTTTATTTCCTGCGAGTGCCTGATAACATACCTTTATATTTGTTTCATATTAATTTACTGTTTACAGGCCTCAGGTTTCCCTCCCTTATTTGTAATAATTGTTTTCAGGGACCGTGGTCTTGACGTTATTGAGCAGCACCTGGTCAGAGCTTTGCTGAATCCAGAGTCGGACAGCATACTCCTTGGTCCATTTAGCTATCAGTGAGGTGTCTCCAGAGCCCAGGGGAGAAATCGAGCAGAGGAGTCTCTTCCTGCCGCCATCACGCAAGATAAGCTGATGTGGACAGCTGAGCTCAACATTATGTACCCCCATCTTAAAATGACATTGTAAAAATAACATTAAGAGGGGAATTAAATTGTTTTAATATCAGGAACTGAGAACATCTCCAATACTAGTTCCAATAAAGACAAACTATTGAAGTCATGATGACAAATACCAACAGAGCTTGAACAAAACAAAACCAGTATTACCTCATATTACTACTACACAACTGACACACATAGGATACTTTTAATAATATATGTCACTACAATATTCATATTGATAAATTCTGTACTTATAACTTGTAATTAAAATTGATTGTGATTCCTGGTTCCCTTTGTATTTGAATCAGGACACATATTCATTCATGACAGCAATGAATACATATTGTTATTTGAAAAGTTATCAGTGACTCCTTTAAGATATCCTTGTAGAGTGTTTTATGTATGTGAGTGTCACAGTGTTGTCAAGTGTAGTGGAATAAATTAAATTGTTTATCTGTCTGTTGTTGTTATGACTTACACTTCATCATACACATACCCTAGACATATAACGTAGTCATCACACTATTCCAGAATAATTCTGACTGAGGTATACATATGTGGCAGCAAGTAAGGTTATATATAATACACTACTCTTATTAGATATATATACCTTCACAGCTGATCTCAGTCAGTACACTAAGTCCCCTATAAATATTTATAACATCTCACTTCGCCACATATATTGGGGTCTCGCTCTTGGGATTTTGAATCTTTACCTATTACAAATATTGGGGGTAATTCACTTCAGGGAATATAAGAATTAAAAGGTATCCTTGGGTGGAATTAAATAAGGTTGAGCTCACGGTGCCTGTGTTGTCCATTAGATATATATTTAGAGATTGAATTGTTGGTTAGACATTGTATAAATTTACCTGATAGACAATGGCGGACCTGGCCAAATTTCGATCTGCTGCTGTTCAGACTGCAAAAGAGTTAGGATTAGATGGGCAAGTTATGGTTGCCTATGTCACTACGGAATGTGACAAATTTATTGAACGCGAAGAAAGAAGGTTTGAAGCCGAAAGAAAGTTAGAGGCTGAAAGGGAAATTAAGAAGTTACAATTTGAGGCTGAGGCTGAGACTAAGAGGTTGCAGATTGAGGCTGAGGCTAAGAAATTGGAAGCAGAAAGAGAAGACAGAAGATTAGCTGCAGAAAGGGAAGCAGAAGAAAGAAGATTGACTGCAGAAAGGGAAGAGAAGAAATTAGCTGCAGAAAGGGAAGCAGAAGAAAGAAGATTGACTGCAGAAAGGGAAGCAGAAGATAAAAGATTACAAAGGGAACATGAGTTACGACTTAGGGAGTTTGAGTTTCAGGGCCATGCTCCTGAAAATGGTGCCAGTCCCTTTGCCTCTGATGCCACCGCTAGCCAAGGAGCCTCAACCTCAGCTATGAATTTTCATTTAGATCATTTTGTTGAGAAAGACGATGATATAGAGAGCTACCTAAATAGGTATGAACTATTAGCTACCACGTATGGGTTAGAGAGAGAGAGGTGGAGCTTAAAGTTATCTCAAGGACTTCGTGGGGCAGCTTATGAAGTTTTTGCAAAAATGAGCAGAGGTGATCAGGAAAATTATGACATGCTAAAGCAGGCTCTTTTGTTAAGGTATGAAAAGAATGCTGAATTTTATAGGAAAAAATTTAGGAATGCTAAACTACTGTCAGGTGAAACCTATCACCAGTTCTCTGCACGAATAGAGACATACTTGGAGAAATGGACTTCTCTGGGGAAAACCCAAGATCTTAAGGAAATGGTCCTTATAGAGCAATTAAGAGAGTCCATGGCTCCAGACCTGAGAAAGTTTCTCATGGAACAAGGTGCAGAGAGGCTGGGTGAGTTGCTAAATGTTGCTGAAAGGTATCAAGCAGCTCAAGCAGAGGTAACAGGTAATAAAAAGAAACAAGTGGATAACTTTAGGGCACCACAGAACTTTAATAAATTTGATCCTAGGGATCAAAATAAAGGTAAGCACCAGTTTGATAGGCCACGGTATGAAAATAAAAATAAATTCCCACAATTCGATGAAAGGAAATATGATGAAAGAAAATCTTTCAACCAAGGAAAAAGGTGGTGTAAGAATTGTCAGATGGACAATCATGACACTGACCGTTGCAGAAGGAAACCTGTGTATATGGCAACCCTTCAGGTCAGGTCGACCTCAAGACAGGAGGAGGATATTATGTTGGATACCACTCCAGAAGAGATGAGGAAGGCACAGGCTGGGGATAAAACACTCAAGCCTTGTTTCAGAAAATTGTCAACTTGTCATACAACTCCAGGCAAGGGAGATTTTTACATGAAAAACAAGTTGATGTATAGGAAGATTGGAGCTAGATCCAAAGGTCAGGGACAGCTGGTACTTCCTAAAAGATATAGGGCAGACTTAATAAGGAGCCTACATGTGAAACCAGATGGGGACCATGAGAAAATAGGTACCATCATTCAAAAGGTGGCTCACAATTATTATTGGCCCAAAGCAAGATGGGACATTGAGAATTTTGTAGAAAGGTGTAGCATAGCACATGAGGGAACACCCACAAGTGGGAACATTGATCAGGACCTGGACACGCCACGGGGCAAAATTAGGCCTGATAATAAAAAGAAAAATAAATTTGATAAAGTGGACCAAATGGAATGGGAAGCCCCTTTTCACGGACAAGCTTCACTTAACTGTTTTACAATGGCCACTATGCGGAGAGTGCAAAAAGATGTCTTACCCCAGGATAAGCCGAAAATCCCTCAATCGGACTTAAACAAACTGGAGGAA
Source organism: Oreohelix idahoensis (assembly GCA_024509875.1). NCBI lineage: Eukaryota > Metazoa > Mollusca > Gastropoda > Stylommatophora > Oreohelicidae > Oreohelix > Oreohelix idahoensis. Next base: position 349,352 of record JAMPIV010005210.1, on the reverse strand, counting down.
GAGGATGTAGAGAGGAAATCTCTCATCAAGAATTTTAAGTGGGGAGAAAGCCCCAAAAGAAGAATTGGTAGCGGTCGTTTTATGCATGATAATTCTGGGAAGAAAAATCATCACTATAGAGCTTCGAGTGGAAGAGACCATACCGGTGCATGGACAAATAGGTCCACACAATTAACGGTCCATATGTAGCTTTGTTAAGAACGTGGACTGATGAAAAGGCAGAGGAAAACATTACATCTTCATACCAATATGTGAATGAGCTGACCACTCGTTTAAAAACTGGCTGGAAACTTGCCAATGAAAATTTGAAACAAGCCAGGAAGAAACATGCTGCCTATTATAACAGGAAGGCGAAAGACAGAGATTTGGCTGTGGGAGAGAAAGTACTGCTTCTTTTGCCCGGGAGTCAGAATAAGTTACAAATTGGATGGCAGGGTCCATATACAGTTCTAGAGAAGGTGTCTAGAACAAATTATAAGATAGATAAGAAGGGGAAAGAAAAAATCTATCATGTGAATCTCCTGAAGAAATATTTGGAAAGAGAACATCAGGAGGAGACACACTTGTTGACCTTGTCCATTGCCATGGAGATGAAAAAGGAACCACTTTCATCATTTGAATATCCATTACACCCCTGTGAGACAGCAGCACAGGTGAAAATCAGTACACATTTAACGAAAACTCAGAAAGAGAGAGTGCAACAGGTTCTAAATAATCATGCAGAGGTGTTAACAGACCGACCAGGGCATACAAACCCATTGGAATATGATATGAAACTGATAGACCCCACACCTGTCTGTATGAAACCATATTCGATTCCGTTTGCTAAGGAGAAAGCTTTGAAGGAAGAGATAGACTATCTGTTGAAGGAAGGAATTATTTCGCACAGTGAATCTTCGTATAGTTCCGGTGTTGTACTCTTAAGGAAGCCCTCTGGAGAACATAGACTCTGTATAGATTACAGGAGACTGAATGCTATTACAGAAGGACAGGTGGATCCATTGCCGGATACAAATCAGCTGTTTGCCAGACTAAATAAGGCTAAATATTTCTCAAGGGTGGATCTGAGTAAAGGATACTATCAGATTCCAGTAAAACCTGAGATCAGAAAAAATTGTTGGATGTAAACATTTCGGAGGAACGTAATGAATCCCTGAGTTGCCTCTTTGATTGAGGATATTCCGAATGTTTCATACAGGATAATAAGAAGATTATGGGATCCACTACGAAAACTCTGCTATCACCAGGTATATGTTATCTCCTCATAACGTACATTTTGAGGGAAATATAATGTTCTCTGGACATGTCATTGCGCAGACTCAGAGAAGAGAAATGGTGAATACGGGTTGCAAAGCAGCATTAAGACAAGCACTCACACTTGCGGCTGTTCAGTAACATAACCGAAATATATTATTGGTTGTAGAAGTCTGAGGCAGATTTCATGAGTAGTGCCTACTCTGAATGGACCCAACTACATAAAACCATGATAGCACCACAGCAGAGTAAAGTCAAGTTGACTTACATTTATCTATGTGTATATAGAATAAAGGACTGACATGGGATGTCTGTTTTAAGAGGGGAGGTGTCGTGAAATATTCTAATCCACATATATAAATTATCAGGTAAATATAAAGCCTAACAAATAAATTTAATAAAGAAAAGAGCAATGGTAAAATAACAGTGCTGTCACAAAGAATGTACTCGAAATCCCCCTTTGTTTTATGCTTCGTCTGCAAATTGTAACGTTTCCACGTTAAATATAAGCCACTGCATAAATACAAGCGTTTCCACAACACATTAAAACGGGTATTGCATTTCTGAGAAAAACATTGAGAGGCACAATGCGTAATGACCTAAATTAATCCTAACATTAATTATACTACGTTACCCAAAACGAACGAACAGATGGACTCAAATAGAAAGAGAGAGGGAGGGCTGAAAATCAGGAACGCATGCAACACGCGTCGCGCGATACACAATTACTACTATCACGCGTGTAAGGCCACATGCACTAACTTTTTTTCAGACGGACAGTGATAAAATTCACTACCCTTCCCAGAGTTAGGTTTTAAAAAAACCTGGAAAACGCTTATTAGAAAAGATAACATTAGATGGGTTTACGTTTGAAAACATTACAGTACCCAGACAGCACATCTTCGAAACAGGAGGTAGAAGAAATTGCATATTTTGAACGCAGCCACGTAGCTCTTTTAAATTTGTATATTTGGGTTCCTTAGGGCTTGCTGACAAAGAATATGTAAAACGTTACGCAAATAGTCTAGGAATTAACAAGTTATAGCCAAAATAAAATGATGGTGCTGTCAGACAACACCCAAAATCAGAATCGCTCAGTGGTAGATTTTTTTAAACCACCATTGTACGGGAAATGGGCCACAAGTTACATTTGAACTGATTGGCTGGAATGATATGTAAGGCTAAACACGATTAGTCGGACTATAAATGCTATCCTTGGTTGTTAGGGGAGACGTAGGAAGGTAAAATTTTTTCAAACACTTGTCGAAACGTGGCTCCATTGGCCAGACTCGCTGATATAATCACTTAGGAGCGTTAGTTCGAGACCACTAGTTCAAATAAGCTTGATAAAGCAACAGTGCGTTGAAGCCAGCTCATATTTTTGCTAAATAAAAGCCTGGAACATAAGCAGATGGGAATTTGTGCCAGTATTTGTGCCAGAATTCATTGCTAGTCAACGTATCTGTGTTTATTTCCATGAATTGTGGTAAGCTTGAAACATTCAGTATCTTTTAATGAAAATTGAATGTGAATTGTTAATTTATGCCTGTATATATGTGTAGTTCAGTAGCAAACATGATGTAAAGCCTATAATGCTCCAGCCTGAACAGAAGGTGTCGGAGGAAAGTAAAACGGCATGGAATGGCCAAACAGTACACTGACACCTAGATGATTGACTAGAAAGAAATAATGCTGGAATTGCAGAGGCGTAGTAACCATTAGGGAGGGAAATACTGGTATAAAATATTTCAGATGAAGCTGACAGTTGGCCTAACGCTCTGAACTCAATGTTTGTGATGTATTGTGCTCAGTGTAGAACTAGAGTATCAATTAGTTATGAAGTAGAAGGTACATCCTTCTTGTTTTCAGGGACCGTGGTCTTGACGTTATTGAGCAGCACCTGGTCAGAGCTTTGCTGAATCCAGAGTCGGACAGCATACTCCTTGGTCCATTTAGCTATCAGTGAGGTGTCTCCAGAGCCCAGGGGAGAAATCGAGCAGAGGAGTCTCTTCCTGCCGCCATCACGCAAGATAAGCTGATGTGGACAGCTGAGCTCAACATTATGTACCCCCATCTTAAAATGACATTGTAAAAATAACATTAAGAGGGGAATTAAATTGTTTTAATATCAGGAACTGAGAACATCTCCAATACTAGTTCCAATAAAGACAAACTATTGAAGTCATGATGACAAATACCAACAGAGCTTGAACAAAACAAAACCAGTATTACCTCATATTACTACTACACAACTGACACACATAGGATACTTTTAATAATATATGTCACTACAATATTCATATTGATAAATTCTGTACTTATAACTTGTAATTAAAATTGATTGTGATTCCTGGTTCCCTTTGTATTTGAATCAGGACACATATTCATTCATGACAGCAATGAATACATATTGTTATTTGAAAAGTTATCAGTGACTCCTTTAAGATATCCTTGTAGAGTGTTTTATGTATGTGAGTGTCACAGTGTTGTCAAGTGTAGTGGAATAAATTAAATTGTTTATCTGTCTGTTGTTGTTATGACTTACACTTCATCATACACATACCCTAGACATATAACGTAGTCATCACACTATTCCAGAATAATTCTGACTGAGGTATACATATGTGGCAGCAAGTAAGGTTATATATAATACACTACTCTTATTAGATATATATACCTTCACAGCTGATCTCAGTCAGTACACTAAGTCCCCTATAAATATTTATAACATCTCACTTCACCACATATATTGGGGTCTCGCTCTTGGGATTTTGAATCTTTACCTATTACAAATATTGGGGGTAATTCACTTCAGGGAATATAAGAATTAAAAGGTATCCTTGGGTGGAATTAAATAAGGTTGAGCTCACGGTGCCTGTGTTGTCCATTAGATATATATTTAGAGATTGAATTGTTGGTTAGACATTGTATAAATTTACCTGATAGACAATGGCGGACCTGGCCAAATTTCGATCTGCTGCTGTTCAGACTGCAAAAGAGTTAGGATTAGATGGGCAAGTTATGGTTGCCTATGTCACTACGGAATGTGACAAATTTATTGAACGCGAAGAAAGAAGGTTTGAAGCCGAAAGAAAGTTAGAGGCTGAAAGGGAAATTAAGAAGTTACAATTTGAGGCTGAGGCTGAGACTAAGAGGTTGCAGATTGAGGCTGAGGCTAAGAAATTGGAAGCAGAAAGAGAAGACAGAAGATTAGCTGCAGAAAGGGAAGCAGAAGAAAGAAGATTGACTGCAGAAAGGGAAGAGAAGAAATTAGCTGCAGAAAGGGAAGCAGAAGAAAGAAGATTGACTGCAGAAAGGGAAGCAGAAGATAAAAGATTACAAAGGGAACATGAGTTACGACTTAGGGAGTTTGAGTTTCAGGGCCATGCTCCTGAAAATGGTGCCAGTCCCTTTGCCTCTGATGCCACCGCTAGCCAAGGAGCCTCAACCTCAGCTATGAATTTTCATTTAGATCATTTTGTTGAGAAAGACGATGATATAGAGAGCTACCTAAATAGGTATGAACTATTAGCTACCACGTATGGGTTAGAGAGAGAGAGGTGGAGCTTAAAGTTATCTCAAGGACTTCGTGGGGCAGCTTATGAAGTTTTTGCAAAAATGAGCAGAGGTGATCAGGAAAATTATGACATGCTAAAGCAGGCTCTTTTGTTAAGGTATGAAAAGAAAGCAGAATTTTATAGGAAAAAATTTAGGAATGCTAAACTACTGTCAGGTGAAACCTATCACCAGTTCTCTGCACGAATAGAGACATACTTGGAGAAATGGACTTCTCTGGGGAAAACCCAAGATCTTAAGGAAATGGTCCTTATAGAGCAATTAAGAGAGTCCATGGCTCCAGACCTGAGAAAGTTTCTCATGGAACAAGGTGCAGAGAGGCTGGGTGAGTTGCTAAATGTTGCTGAAAGGTATCAAGCAGCTCAAGCAGAGGTAACAGGTAATAAAAAGAAACAAGTGGATAACTTTAGGGCACCACAGAACTTTAATAAATTTGATCCTAGGGATCAAAATAAAGGTAAGCACCAGTTTGATAGGCCACGGTATGAAAATAAAAATAAATTCCCACAATTCGATGAAAGGAAATATGATGAAAGAAAATCTTTCAACCAAGGAAAAAGGTGGTGTAAGAATTGTCAGATGGACAATCATGACACTGACCGTTGCAGAAGGAAACCTGTGTATATGGCAACCCTTCAGGTCAGGTCGACCTCAAGACAGGAGGAGGATATTATGTTGGATACCACTCCAGAAGAGATGAGAAAGGCACAGGCTGGGGATAAAACACTCAAGCCTTGTTTCAGAAAATTGTCAACTTGTCATACAACTCCAGGCAAGGGAGATTTTTACATGAAAAACAAGTTGATGTATAGGAAGATTGGAGCTAGATCCAAAGGTCAGGGACAGCTGGTACTTCCTAAAAGATATAGGGCAGACTTAATAAGGAGCCTACATGTGAAACCAGATGGGGACCATGAGAAAATAGGTACCATCATTCAAAAGGTGGCTCACAATTATTATTGGCCCAAAGCAAGATGGGACATTGAGAATTTTGTAGAAAGGTGTAGCATAGCACATGAGGGAACACCCACAAGTGGGAACATTGATCAGGACCTGGACACGCTACGGTGAAAAATTAGGCCTGATAATAAAAAGAAAAATAAATTTGATAAAGTGGACCAAATGGAATGGGAAGCCCCTTTTCACGGACAAGCTTCACTTAACTGTTTTACAATGGCCACTATGCGGAGAGTGCAAAAAGATGTCTTACCCCAGGATAAGCCGAAAATCCCTCAATCGGACTTAAACAAACTGGAGGAAGAGGATGTAGAGAGGAAATCTCTCATCAAGAATTTTAAGTGGGGAGAAAGCCCCAAAAGAAGAATTGGTAGCGGTCGTTTTATGCATGATAATTCTGGGAAGAAAAATCATCACTATAGAGCTTCGAGTGGAAGAGACCATACCGGTGCATGGACAAATAGGTCCACACAATTAACGGTCCATATGTAGCTTTGTTAAGAACGTGGACTGATGAAAAGGCAGAGGAAAACATTACATCTTCATACCAATATGTGAATGAGCTGACCACTCGTTAAAAACTGGCTGGAAACTTGCCAATGAAAATTTGAAACAAGCCAGGAAGAAACATGCTGCCTATTATAACAGGAAGGCGAAAGACAGAAATTTGGCTGTGGGAGAGAAGGTACTGCTTCTTTTGCCCGGGAGTCAGAATAAGTTACAAATTGGATGGCAGGGTCCATATACAGTTCTAGAGAAGGTGTCTAGAACAAATTATAAGATAGATAAGAAGGGGAAAGAAAAAATCTATCATGTGAATCTCCTGAAGAAATATTTGGAAAGAGAACATCAGGAGGAGACACACTTGTTGACCTTGTCCATTGCCATGGAGATGAAAAAGGAACCACTTTCATCATTTGAATATCCATTACACCCCTGTGAGACAGCAGCACAGGTGAAAATCAGTACACATTTAACGAAAACTCAGAAAGAGAGAGTGCAACAGGTTCTAAATAATCATGCAGAGGTGTTAACAGACCGACCAGGGCATACAAACCCATTGGAATATGATATGAAACTGATAGACCCCACACCTGTCTGTATGAAACCATATTCGATTCCGTTTGCTAAGGAGAAAGCTTTGAAGGAAGAGATAGACTATCTGTTGAAGGAAGGAATTATTTCGCACAGTGAATCTTCGTATAGTTCCGGTGTTGTACTCTTAAGGAAGCCCTCTGGAGAACATAGACTCTGTATAGATTACAGGAGACTGAATGCTATTACAGAAGGACAGGTGGATCCATTGCCGGATACAAATCAGCTGTTTGCCAGACTAAATAAGGCTAAATATTTCTCAAGGGTGGATCTGAGTAAAGGATACTATCAGATTCCAGTAAAGCCTGAGATCAGAAAAAAATTGTTGGATGTAAACATTTCGGAGGAACGTAATGAATCCCTGAGTTGCCTCTTTGATTGAGGATATTCCGAATGTTTCATACAGGATAATAAGAAGATTATGGGATCCACTACGAAAACTCTGCTATCACCAGGTATATGTTATCTCCTCATAACGTACATTTTGAGGGAAATATAATGTTCTCTGGACATGTCATTGCGCAGACTCAGAGAAGAGAAATGGTGAATACGGGTTGCAAAGCAGCATTAAGACAAGCACTCACACTTGCGGCTGTTCAGTAACATAACCGAAATATATTATTGGTTGTAGAAGTCTGAGGCAGATTTCATGAGTAGTGCCTACTCTGAATGGACCCAACTACATAAAACCATGATAGCACCACAGCAGAGTAAAGTCAAGTTGACTTACATTTATCTATGTGTATATAGAATAAAGGACTGACATGGGATGTCTGTTTTAAGAGGGGAGGTGTCGTGAAATATTCTAATCCACATATATAAATTATCAGGTAAATATAAAGCCTAACAAATAAATTTAATAAAGAAAAGAGCAATGGTAAAATAACAGTGCTGTCACAAAGAATGTACTCGAAATCCCCCTTTGTTTTATGCTTCGTCTGCAAATTGTAACGTTTCCACGTTAAATATAAGCCACTGCATAAATACAAGCGTTTCCACAACACATTAAAACGGGTATTGCATTTCTGAGAAAAACATTGAGAGGCACAATGCGTAATGACCTAAATTAATCCTAACATTAATTATACTACGTTACCCAAAACGAACGAACAGATGGACTCAAATAGAAAGAGAGAGGGAGGGCTGAAAATCAGGAACGCATGCAACACGCGTCGCGCGATACACAATTACTACTATCACGCGTGTAAGGCCACATGCACTAACTTTTTTTCAGACGGACAGTGATAAAATTCACTACCCTTCCCAGAGTTAGGTTTTAAAAAAAACCTGGAAAACGCTTATTAGAAAAGATAACATTAGATGGGTTTACGTTTGAAAACATTACAGTACCCAGACAGCACATCTTCGAAACAGGAGGTAGAAGAAATTGCATATTTTGAACGCAGCCACGTAGCTCTTTTAAATTTGTATATTTGGGTTCCTTAGGGCTTGCTGACAAAGAATATGTAAAACGTTACGCAAATAGTCTAGGAATTAACAAGTTATAGCCAAAATAAAATGATGGTGCTGTCAGACAACACCCAAAATCAGAATCGCTCAGTGGTAGATTTTTTTAAACCACCATTGTACGGGAAATGGGCCACAAGTTACATTTGAACTGATTGGCTGGAATGATATGTAAGGCTAAACACGATTAGTCGGACTATAAATGCTATCCTTGGTTGTTAGGGGAGACGTAGGAAGGTAAAATTTTTTCAAACACTTGTCGAAACGTGGCTCCATTGGCCAGACTCGCTGATATAATCACTTAGGAGCGTTAGTTCGAGACCACTAGTTCAAATAAGCTTGATAAAGCAACAGTGCGTTGAAGCCAGCTCATATTTTTGCTAAATAAAAGCCTGGAACATAAGCAGATGGGAATTTGTGCCAGTATTTGTGCCAGAATTCATTGCTAGTCAACGTATCTGTGTTTATTTCCATGAATTGTGGTAAGCTTGAAACATTCAGTATCTTTTAATGAAAATTGAATGTGAATTGTTAATTTATGCCTGTATATATGTGTAGTTCAGTAGCAAACATGATGTAAAGCCTATAATGCTCCAGCCTGAACAGAAGGTGTCGGAGGAAAGTAAAACGGCATGGAATGGCCAAACAGTACACTGACACCTAGATGATTGACTAGAAAGAAATAATGCTGGAATTGCAGAGGCGTAGTAACCATTAGGGAGGGAAATACTGGTATAAAATATTTCAGATGAAGCTGACAGTTGGCCTAACGCTCTGAACTCAATGTTTTTGATGTATTGTGCTCAGTGTAGAACTAGAGTATCAATTAGTTATGAAGTAGAAGGTACATCCTTCTTGTTTTCAGGGACCGTGGTCTTGACGTTATTGAGCAGCACCTGGTCAGAGCTTTGCTGAATCCAGAGTCGGACAGCATACTCCTTGGTCCATTTAGCTATCAGTGAGGTGTCTCCAGAGCCCAGGGGAGAAATCGAGCAGAGGAGTCTCTTCCTGCCGCCATCACGCAAGATAAGCTGATGTGGACAGCTGAGCTCAACATTATGTACCCCCATCTTAAAATGACATTGTAAAAATAACATTAAGAGGGGAATTAAATTGTTTTAATATCAGGAACTGAGAACATCTCCAATACTAGTTCCAATAAAGACAAACTATTGAAGTCATGATGACAAATACCAACAGAGCTTGAACAAAACAAAACCAGTATTACCTCATATTACTACTACACAACTGACACACATAGGATACTTTTAATAATATATGTCACTACAATATTCATATTGATAAATTCTGTACTTATAACTTGTAATTAAAATTGATTGTGATTCCTGGTTCCCTTTGTATTTGAATCAGGACACATATTCATTCATGACAGCAATGAATACATATTGTTATTTGAAAAGTTATCAGTGACTCCTTTAAGATATCCTTGTAGAGTGTTTTATGTATGTGAATGTCACAGTGTTGTCAAGTGTAGTGGAATAAATTAAATTGTTTATCTGTCTGTTGTTGTTATGACTTACACTTCATCATACACATACCCTAGACATATAACGTAGTCATCACACTATTCCAGAATAATTCTGACTGAGGTATACATATGTGGCAGCAAGTAAGGTTATATATAATACACTACTCTTATTAGATATATATACCTTCACAGCTGATCTCAGTCAGTACACTAAGTCCCCTATAAATATTTATAACATCTCACTTCGCCACAACTGGAGAAAAACAATTGCCAGAAGCCATTTTATAAATATTACTGATCTGCTGTGGCAGAATTTATATCACTATTTTTTTTACACATGACAGTAAACGTTTTCCTACTGGATTAACCCCCCCCCCCCCCCCCCCCCCCCCCACCCTAAAGAAAACTCACTGGTCATACTCTCCCATCAATTCATTGAACAGCCGAGGAGTATCATTTTCCTAAAGTTCTTTTTTTTCATCACGTCATAGAGTGTCTTACCTACCAGCGGCGAGACCCCACCGGACCAATATATCTTAGGTGTAGTAGGTGTAATCCTCCCTCCCTTTGTTGAGACAAGATCCCGTTAGAAGAAAGTTATTAACCCCCAAAGAGTCAAAGGTTTGTACGCTATGGTCTAGGATTTCCCTTTACAGTAATGAACAAAGTTTATACGTTAATCTATTCTGAAAAGGGACAGCATTAGCAAAACTTGCATAAAAACATACAAAGTGAATACATGGGTTATACAATAAAAGAATTATTCATCCCTGCTTTCTCTCGCTCTGACAAACCTGTGATCACATCCAGCCACTATTACCTAATAGGGGCTTTCACAACATCTGGAACAATCGTTAAGGTACACATCGCAAATCCAAGGTTGGGTTTTGGCGAAACAATCCCCAGTTTCTCCAAGACTAATTAATCCAAATGTTGGGAAACGCTTGATTCGTTACTGTTAGTAGGATGCTGATTATGTCACTTCATTTTTTTTTTGTCCAAGTAGGAAAATACTTAGGAGATCTAATGTTCACAGTGTACAGAAGCTTGGAATATTCGATCGTTAAATCGAGTGTCAGGTAAATAAATCTGTTCAGGATAAATCTTCTTCACAACACAGTGGTTCTTAGTCAGGTACGGTCAATGTTTGATTATGTCGCCACAACGGGCTGAATGTATATGAAATTTGGAAAAAGAAATCTGGATATCTATAAGTCCAGTCACAATTTATTCTTAATATTCTTTGGGTTGGTACTCTGTCTCGTTCTGGGTATAAGCACGAGGCCAGACATCATCATCATCATCAGTTGCCATCTCCACAACGAAGGTTGGCTGTAATGGATCTCCAACGTCTTCTGTCTCTTGTCTTGATGGTGCACTCTGACAGACTCTTTCCTGTCCATCTCTTGATGTTGTCTTCCCACTTATAGCGCTGTCTTCCCCTTGCACGTTTGCCTTCAACTCTCCCTTCTGTTATGGTCTTCTGCAAGGTGTTATGCCTTTTTATGTGGCCAAAGTATTTTAGCTGTCGAACTTTGACCTCCCTCATTAGTTCTCTTTTCATACCTAGATTTTCTAGGACCTGCTTATTTGTTTTCATCTCTTTCCATGAGATACGCCCCATTCTTCTATATATCCACATTTCAAGAGCCTCAATTCTTTCTTCCAAATGCTTATTCATCGTCCATGTTTCTGCACCATACAGAAATGCAGAATATATATAACACTTTATGATTCTCAGTTTTAATTTGTGAGATAACTGTTTGGATGTCAGTATATGTTTCATGTTGTTGAATGTAGCTTTGGCCATTCCTATTCTCTTCTTGATTTCTGTTTCACATCTGCCATCTTCTGTTATTATATGACCGAGATATACGTAGCTCTTGACTTGTTCCAGGATTTCCCCATTTACGCTTATCTTTAATGTGGGTTTATCGTCTGTTTTGCTAATTATCATAGTTTTTGTTTTCTCAATATTAATGTGGAGTCCATATTCATGACTTATACTGTTCACTTGCTTCACTAGTTCCTGTAACTCCTGTTCGCTTTCAGCTAACAACACGGTATCATCTGCATATCTAAGGTTGTTTATTGACCTTCCACTGATGTTCAGTCCTGGTATTTCCTGTATCTGTTTGAAAATTTTTTCAGTGTATAAATTAAATAGGCAGGGGGACAGCACACAACCTTGTCTGACCCCTCTTTTTATGTCTATGTATGGTGAATAATTCCTTCCAGTTCTTACTGTGGCAGTTTGCTCCCAATAAAGGTTACTGAGTATTCTTATATCTTTTCCATCAATACCTATGTCTTCGAGGCATTCAATTATTTTCTCATGATGGACTCTGTCAAAAGCCTTCTTATAGTCAATGAAGCACATATACATACTTTTTCGGACCTCTGTATATTTCTGCTAATATTCTTAGGCAAAATATTGCGTCTCTTGTTCCACTGTTCCGTCTAAAACCAAACTGTTCTTCCTGGATTTCGCTGTCTACTTTACTTTTTATTCTTTCCTGTATGATTTTGAGCAGTATCTTAATTGCATGACTCATCAGGCTGATTGTTCTGAAGTCTGAACATTCTGTTGCATTTGGTTTTTTGGGCAATGTTATAAAAACTGATGTCTTCATGTCGTGTGGTATATATCCTGTATTGTATACATCGTTGCATATTTCTGTGATTGTATCTATACCAAAGCTCTCCAGAGCTTCTATCATTTCAATTTTTATGTTATCCATGCCTGCTGATTTTCCTTTTTGTATCATATGAATGGCATTCTCTACTTCTGATCTGAGAATGTTTGGGCCTTCATTAGAATCTGGTGATGGTTTTTTTTACCTCTGTTGTCCTCGAATAATTCTTTTACGTATTCTGCCCATCTGTTTGATATGTCTTTCTCATCAAGTAATATTACACCATTTTTGTTCTTGATACAGCTTCCTCCTTGTGCAAACCGTGACCGATTTGATAATTTCTTTATTTCTTCATGCATATCTCTTGTCCTGTGCTTTGCTTCCAAGTCTTCTATTTCCTTGCATTTTGTTTCTATCCACCGTTCTTTTGCTTCTCTACACATAGTACGTATGTCATTGTCTATTGTTTTATATTCTGGAGTGTTTTTTGCTTTCTTTCTTTCGGTCATTTTATTCAAGATGTCATCTGTCATCCAAATTTGATTTTTCTTAGACTCCTTTTTAGGTAAATTTGCATTTGCTGATTGTATGCTTGTTTTTAAGCATTCCCATTTTGCGGTTGCTTTTTCTTCTGGGTTTTCTCTTCTATACTGCTCCATGCTTTCTGTCAATAACTGTTGATATTTATTTTTGACGTCGATTAAATATTTCTGTTTTATATCTGGTTGTTTCAGCGCTGATATTTCTATCTGGGGTTCCTCCTGTCTTCTGTTTCCTGCTCTTTTCAGCTTTATATTTACTTTGATGACGACTGGATTGTGATCTGAATTTATGTCGGCGCCAGGATATGTCTTTGCACTTGTGACACTGTTCTTAAATCTATGTTTTATCATGATATAGTCGATTTGATTTCGTGTTATATCTCCTTGGCTTTTCCATGTGTATAATTTCCTTGGGTGGTGTTCAAAAAAGGTGTTACATATGACCAGCTGGTTTTCTTCACAGAACTGGATAAGTCTGTCTCCTCTATCATTTCTTGTCCCTAATCCATACTGTCCTACTATTTTCTTGTATTTTCCTTTTCCTACTTTTGCATTCATATCACCCATTACTATCAACACATCTGTTGATTTGACTGGTTTAAGTGTGTGTTGTAGCTCTTCATAGTATTCTTCTATTTCTTCCTCGCTGTGATCTTTAGTTGGTGCATAAGTTTGTAAGATTGATATGTCGAATGGCTTTGCTCTCATTTTTAGTAACATCATTCTGTCATTGTGTGTCCAGTATCCACATACGTATTTTTCTAACTCCTTCTTTATCAACATTCCTACCCCTCTTTCATGTTTCTCTCCGCCTGAGTGTATAAGCGTGTACTGGTCTCTTTTTATGTAGCCTGTATCCAAAAGTCTTGCCTCTGCAACTCCCAGTATATCGAGTTTCATGTCTGTTGCTTCTAATATAAGATTGTCAAGCTTTCCTTCTCCGTTCAGAGTTCTAACATTCCATGTTCCTATTTTTAGGCTTCTCCTACTAGTTTTTAGGTGGTCTTTCTCAGAATGCTCCCTTTCAACAGAATTTAAGGAACACTCGTCATTATGTACTTCCTTACTCATTAGAGGAGTTGCCTCTTCCCTGTTAATTTGTACAGTAGATTCTTCCCCAGGGGATAGAGAGTTCTCTACATATCGTTTCTTATCTTGTTGTTGTGATCCCATTACATTCTATAGGAAGTACGTGGTAAGGCCCCAATCTCTTCCACGGTGGCTAGCCATTGTCTTTTTCTATGTCCGACACGCCTCCAGTGCGCCACACACTTTGCTGTTTCGCTTTGCGAGCCGTTGATCTTCTCAGATTCCTCCGCCTCACTCACCGTCTCAGTCTTTGTGTACTAGGGATGGACATTCCCTTGAGTAAGATTGCTCCTACTCCACCCATGTAGTTTAGCCAGTCAGCCAAGACTGTTGCCCGGGATGTGGCCACCGCCGTACACAAGCGGTATTCGAGGAGCCATACATGAGCTAGATAAAGAGAGGAGAACCAAATAGGATCCTGACTATCCTAAAAAGGACATGGCTGTCTCTCACCGTGAGGTACTATCCCTCTCTCTTTATCCTACATACCAGACAAGTCACCTTGAAAACCCGATATTTATATCAGAATGTTCTTTTGTACTGTTGGACTTAAGTCCGTTATTCTCAGATTCATATGGAAGCCGCTGGTAAGGTTTAGGGTTTGACCCAATACTGTGTAAAGGAGAAAAAATACAAATACTTAACCATAATATAGTATTCTCAATCCTATCCTTAACCCGCGTAAAATATAATATATTTATCCACTTCGGTTATTTAACTTAAATTATAACTACAAGCTTAGAGCTTGTCTTATCGTTTAAAACTCCCGTGAAATAAATTCTAGTCATTTAAACAAAATCAATCATCATGAATTAGAAATAAATATATATTTCGTTAATACTCATGATGAACGGTGCATTTACTAGTCGGTTAAAATATTCTCTGACTGGTTACTAGCAATTAATTAAATTTATTTTATAGCTGGAATAGTTTAGCTAAAAATTTTTATTTAATCTGCTAGCCTGTGTAACACAGTAAGACCTAGAGAAATATAAATGACGGACCTATCTAGTAAATCCCTCTGCGCAGAAAATCTAGTAGAATATAATTGACGATTTTACCACTTAAATCACTCAAAAATACTAGTAAATATAATTACCTCAAACACAGAAATACTAAGACTATCTCCAACGAAAAACTAAGAAACTTCACTAATACAAGTGATTCTAGAAATCGAGCTAGATGTCTTTAAGATCTGAGGGTACTGGATAACTTGAGTTAGAATGCTGGGGTATATATATCTCTGAAATCAAAAGGAAAGTTACACTATACACCGAAACCAGACTCTCTACTAGATTTAGCACCTACGTTCAGATCTTGGGGAATACGTGAAATCAAAGCCATTTTTCACGCTAGAACCGAAACCCAGACTCTCTCTGTTGCGTACGGACTCGCTTGAGATCCGACGTAACGTAATTTGCTAATCAGTGCAAATTTTACACGTCTCTGCTCGTATGGGCCATTCTAGCGAGCAATGTCTTTTGATCTGGCGATTCGCCGTGTTTAATTACCTTTCTAGCGAACGGATTTACAAGGGAGGTAATAGAAATTTGTCTCACCTTGGTTCCCAATTTATCTGCTCTTAGTACAAAAATTTTTTTCCCCTGATTGCTGTCTGATCTATTACAACGATTTTCAATCGCTGGCGTTTAATTACAGCTCAACGTTAGCTAATAGGTCTGCTCGTGAACCTACATCAAAGGAAATAGAGAGCAGAAATAAATATGCGTGCTAAATTAGAAAAAGAGACAGATCTCTGGGTGTAGGAGGGTGTTATGTAACAAACGTGCGTAGGTGAAAGAAAGGTAAAAGAAAAGTGTAGATAATGAAATACTCCCCTGTTCACAAAGTTCCGGGACTCATTTTTTTTATTCGAATAAGTAGACTTACATACCATTTGGTTCTATCTCCTTCAAAGTATTCCCCTTGTGAGTGTACACACTTATTCCAACGTTCCTGCCACTGAAGGAAGCACCTCTGGTAGTCACTTTGCGGAATAGCCCTCATCTGTCTTGTCGCGTTGGCTTGAATCTGCTCAATGTCATCGAATCTACGACCTTTCATTGTTTTCTTAAGTTGCGGGAACAAGAAAAAGTCACACGGAGCAAGGTCGGGTGAGTATGGAGGATACGGGAGCAATGGAATGTTGTGTTTCGTCAAAAATGCGTTTGTGGTGACAGACCTGTGTGCAGGTGCATTGTCATGATGAACACGCCAATTGCCTGTTCGCCACTTCTCAGGGCGATGTCTGCGCACAGCGTCGCGGAGGCGTTGCAGGACCGTTTTGTAGAATTCAGCATTGACACTCTGTCCTATAGGGACGTATTCATGATGCACCAGGCCATCAATGTCGAAAAACGCTACTAATATGGTCTTGACATTGGACTTGACCTGTCGTGCCTTCTTCGGCCGAGGAGATGATTGCGTTTGCCACTGGGAGGACATTTGCTTTGTTTCCGGGTCATATCCGTACACCCAGCTTTCATCACCAGTTATTATCGAGGACATGAAATTTGCGTCGTTTTTTGCTATCTCAAGGAGGTCAGTGCAAATGGACAACCGATCGTCCTTCTGGTCCTCAGTCAGGTGGCGTGGCACGAGTTTCGCTGACACCCGTCTCATGTGCAAATCTTCAGTTACGATTTTATGTCTCATGTGCAAATCTTCAGTTACGATTTTATGACGCGTACCAATTGATATTCCAAGACCATCAGCAACCTCTTTGATAGTCAGACGTCGGTCAGCGCGTATAATTTCTTGCACACGTGCAACGATCTCGTCGGTGTGGGAGATGGAGGGTCTCCCTTTGACGGGGGCCATCTTCAAAGGATCGGAGTCCACTTTTGAAACGGGAATACCACTCAAATGTTTTAGATCTACTTAAACAGGACTCTCCGAAAGCTGTTTGCAACATTTCGAGAGTTTCGGATCCAGTTTTTCCTAGACGAAAACAGAAATCAATACACACACGTTGTTGAATTTTGCTGTCCATTTTTGAAACGCGACGAGCACTATTACGTCACATCCGCTTATACGCTACCACACAGCGCATGCGCGAAATTACAAACTTCAGGTTTGGTAGCAAATAGTGGCACGTGGTTGACACGTGCACTGTGTTAATATCACCTAGCTCCTTATAACGGTTTTCCGGATAAAACATGAGTCCCGGAACTTTGTGAACAGGGTGTATATATATGAAAGCTATTATCATAATATGTCACAAGTGATAATAAACCTAATAACCCTTTACTTACAGTGTTGGTCAACTCCATTGTCCCATTAAATGTTATACGTACTTTGTATTCACGTTTGTGCATTTGTGTCACCAAATTGGTGTATGTACATGAGTGTAGGGTAACTTGCAAAAATTGTTTAGCATAGAGTAAGTGCGTCTGCAGTTAAATTAATGTCGTAAGATAGGCTGGATTAGAGCAACTACTCGATTCAGAGACTGTCCTTCCTCTTACCCTATCACCCTCGTGAAACCGCAATCTATTTCTTACCCCTTATTCTCACAGAGTTATCACTATCACCTCTGCTCGGACGGGACCATAAATTTCTCAGACCTATCTCATCAAAAATTACGACAGTCGTCTAATTCAGGGGTTCTCAACCTTGTTTGCTCATGGCCCCCTTCTGAACCTCATTTACTTCTGTTCTCTCTCCCCCATCATAGTCGCTGTTACTTGTTAGCTGTAAAAAAAAGGTACTGTACCATCTTTCTGTGGCCCCTACTAATATGGCATGCCGCCCTGAGGGACCATACGGCCCACGTTGAGATTCACTGGTCTAGTTCTCTACTTTTTTATTTCTCACGAGTGCCTGAAACACTTTTATGTGTGTTATTTATTTAGTAATAACAATGACACGTGCCTCACAGCTGAGGTCTCCGCGACCACGTCACGTTTCAGTTCTTATTTCTGGTCTTTCTGCATTCTCTTCTCAGTGTCACTAGCCTGGTGTGTGGGCGTTCGTTGTTGCTGTTGGTGTGTACAGTCAACAGAAAAAGATACTGACACGATGATTGATGGGGAAAAAGTAGAATAGACATTGGAATTAAAGAAAGCAAACAAACAAACAAACACAAATGTCCCTTAACATATACTGCCGCAGGAAAGTGAAATGTTAGACATTCGCCGTACACCAGGTCTCAGCAGTACGAGGTGAGGTGACCAATTCCTTCTTTCGCTGTCTTTACCTTCCCTAACGCTTTTTTTTGCAGCTCGGTAGACTGGAGCGTCATGCGATCTGGTTTCAAACCTGGTCCGTTAGCCTCGAGAAGCATGCGTTCTTGCCGCTCTGCCACTCGGACTCTCAAACGTTCTCTGACCAGGAATTTTTAGAAAACGAAGGAGGGGGAGGGAACCATATATTGTAAACATCTTAGACGTTTTTTATTATTATAGATAACGTTGCCAGGGGTGACGAGCTAGAAAAAAAGGAGTAGAAGAATAGAGAAATAAATATGGCTAGAGAACAAATGTTGCGGGCAGACGCTGGAACTGGGTTGGCCATCTCCTCAGAAGAGACCCTGACACCATCACCAGAACTACTATGCTATGTGTGACGTGGAAATGTAAATAGTGATACCGTAATCTGACAGCCTTTGCTTTCCCATTTAATGCCTACCATTTGCTAAAGCAAAACCACGCAATTTCTGACTGTCTGACTCACATCTCAATCCACGCCTCTTTTTGTCTACTTGACTGTGATGCTGCACTGTAATTCTGTCCTTCAACCGGGCCGATTCTGTTGTTCTATTTCAAATTTTCACAATTTCTTCTTCTCTTTGTAACTATATGTGTTTACTATGTTTCTTCTCATTTGAATATATCGTGTTTGGTATTTTTCGGTAGGAATGTAAATGGGTTTTTTTTATGACGGTAGGTTTATTTCTTACTCCCACCAGTTTTACTTTCTTCTGATTTTCCGCGATCATGAAGATTTTCGTTGTTTACGGAAATCGCTATTTTCGAGCACGCCTGTATGACGCGTCAGAAACGTCACGTAACGTGACGAAATTTTTGGACACGCGGTTTTTGCGTTGTTTTCAAATCTGATTGGCGTAGGTCGCTTGTTATTTTATTTTTCTAAGCGGTTCCATTGGCCCGAGTGGATAACTTAGCAGATGCGTAGACGATCCGCGGGGGTTTTTCTCTTGTATATAATCAGTTGTTAAACTGTGGGCAAGTCTCTATCTGAAGAAATAATTGCCGGCCGTACGACTTCGAATTATCGTCTCCATTGCGGGAAAAAAAGCGGTATTGGTATGTAGAAATTTTATTAATCGTTTTACTTATTAGTGGGTTTTTGAGAAATCTCGGCCCGTAAGTTAAGTTCGTCGGAGACATTAACTTAGGGTTATAAAGAGTAAGCGCCATCCATTATTATCTTTGAAGAACGATGTAAATGTAAAAATGTGCATAAGTCTTTTCGGGATTTTTGGCATTAGATAGGAGCGTGTGAAGTGTGTATTTACCTACGTAATTTTATTGGGAACTCCATTGTGTGTACGTTAATTTTATTAGGCCTTAAATGTGAGGAATGCAGTCGGAGGGTAAAGATGTATGTTATAAGTTAATTATACTGCTTAGAGGAGTAAACTATTCCTATAGCGAGATTTCATTTAATTGGGGCTTAAGTAGGAAACCTCATGGGTAATGTTAAAAGGGAGACCATGGAATTTCGGACAAAGGAGTTCCCTAGTTGAAATGTTGGGACACGTGGTTAGCCATGCGTAGCAGCCACGTAACCTGTCAGACAGGTCGGGAGGTTTTGTTTACCTACCTGGCAGATTTAAGTTGAAGA
Organism: Oreohelix idahoensis; assembly: GCA_024509875.1. NCBI lineage: Eukaryota > Metazoa > Mollusca > Gastropoda > Stylommatophora > Oreohelicidae > Oreohelix > Oreohelix idahoensis. The sequence goes on along the minus strand of JAMPIV010005210.1, from coordinate 329,439 downwards.
GAAGGGGAGTAGAAGGAGCGTGAGATAGAGAGACACGTGGGTAGAAATATTTTATGTATCGTTGTGCAGAACGAGAGAAGAGGAGTAGGAGGAGTGAGATTTAAGTGCCACGTGGGTAATATTATTTTATGTATTGTTGTACATGACGAGTGAAGTACTGAGTAATGGAGTTATAAAGATTAATGGGTTAGAGATGCGTTATGTTGGAGTTGGTGTACAATAGACGCATTTTCTTTTAATTTCAGCGAGTCACGGCAGAACAGTGGGGGGATCGTAAATTTGCCCATATGCAAACTTACCCACGGCAACAGGACATATCTCAGGGGTCAGAGGACTCGAGATATTGCCAGCAGCGAAAAGAAAATAACCTAAACGGTCTATTTCAGTGAAGTTCAACTCTTCAGCGAGACTGGTTTAAATTGCATACAGCCAGAAATCTAGGCTGTGGTTTTCCTCTAAATCCGGAGCGGGTTAAGAGAGGGAAGTAGAGAAGTATTCAGCAGCCGAGAAGGTTTCTTTTCAACCGTTAATTAAGCACCTCATGCTTGATACCCGAACATCAGCATCATCACCGACTTCAGGAGCAGGTGATAGGGTTAAAATACCTGGGTCCTGAAAGTAACGAGAGAAGAGCGTAACGGAGACGCCGTATCATCAGTCGTCGAGGGTAGAGAGACACTGAACCAAGGAGAAAGGGAGAGAGAAAGAGAGAGAGAGAGAGAGAGAGAGAGAGAAGGAGGGAGAAAATAGACAGGACCAGTAGGGTCTGTACAGTATCCATTTGACGGATAGACACTGAGCCATCGTTGTAAGCCAAGTCTATTATTTTAGCATTTCCAGTGGTGTTAGTTAGCGGCGCATATCGCCTAACAAGTGGAAAGCTGTGTAGACGTTCGTTGAGGAAGAGTCAACAGGACTGAGACAGCAGAAATCTTATTAGTGTTAGAGAGTGGAGGCTAAAGTTGACAGCCCCACCAAATTAGATTTGTGTAAATCATTCATTCATAACCCTCCACTCCCAAAGGAGCATAGGCCTTCAACAAACACATGCCAAGTCCTCCTGTCCCGTGCCATCATCTCAAGTTCTTTCCATGTTCTCCTCATCATTTTCACCTCTGTTTCCAACTCTCTTCTCCATGTACTTCTTGGTCTTCCTCTGCCTCTCTTGCCCTGGGGGTTCCAGAACAAGGACTGCCTTGTAATGCTATCAACAGGTTTCCTCAGTGTGTGTCCTATCCATCGCCATCGTCTTCTTCTCATCTCTTGTTCCACTGGCACTTGTCTAGTTCTTGTCATCAGTTCCACGTTGGTAACCTTGTCATACCATTTTAATCCCTCTATTCTACGCAAGCACCCATTTATGAAAGTCTGTAGCTTTTTGGTTGTTGTCTTTGTTGTTCTCCATGTCTCCGAGCCATACAATAGGACTGACTTTACATTTGAGTTGAAGATTCTTATTTTCGTGTTGGATCCAATTTCTCTTGATCTCCATATATTTCCCAATTTGTGTAAATCACTAACCATTTTATTGTTCCGCAGCAGGGTGACAGAAAGAGTGAACGTGATTGGGGTTTTTCTAGTGTCTATCTAATTTAATTGTTCTATTGTTTTTTTCAGGCCGTGCAACAGTGCACGCTATTTATGTGATTGATGTATGATGAATTTTTATGTGTGATTGTGTAAATAAATATATACATACTGTATACTGGGTCAGCTTCTACTCTATACTATTCCTATATGTGGTCTGTATAGTGGTGTCTGTTGGTTGTTTTACACACCTTATCTCCTTGTGGTTAAAGGTAGTTAGAGGGGGGTGATTCTATAGCTTTTTTAAAGTCACGAAGCGGCAAGGGCAGAGTCAAATCCTGGTTCTAGCCCTTGAGCCAATAGTCTCATCTGTCCACAGGCATGTCAATTTTCATCTAAATTCTATCTTCTCAGACTTTCCCATACTAGGGTCTTGCTTTCATTCAGGCAAACTATATAAACTTAAATCCACTTCGTGACAACCCCCATTTGTCGTAGATTTTTGATAGGAGAATTAAGACTTGGGTTGGTCCCTTCTGATTAGATTTGAATAAGTGATAGTCACAGTGAGAGATAGTAATAGCAATAGATTTCCACGAGCGAGATGGTAGACTGTGATAGAGGCTGTCTCTGAAATCGAGAAATCTTCTCTCTTTTACCTATCTTCTACGACAGATTTTGAGGAGTCAGACAGTCTAAAAACACACACACACACACACACATATATATATATATATATCTTACATATATAGTTCTATCCACTCACGTGCACGCACATGCAAGACGACAGTTAGACGTACAGACGTGGGAAACCTATAACAAATGATTAAATTGATATTCTAGAACGAGCTGACCCGACACACTGATTAAGTTCAAGGGAATTTTTAATTATCAGAAAAATTCCATCTCAACACATAAAATTACATCAAAGCATGTGTAGCAAAGTTGATTTTACTGGGCAGGTTATGATGGTATCCTAAAAAGAATGAAAAGATGTCTGCTATCACCGTGTGAGGTCAAGCAAATGTAGGCCTCTGACTCTATAAATGATGATGATGAATTATGTGCAGAGAACCTACAGCTACCTCCCTAGGTCTCACACGGTCAATCTTCTGGCTCTAGTGTATGGTGTATGGTGTACTTAGTGTCTAGGGGAGAAATGAATGATGGTACACAACAATCAAACACTTTAAGTTTCTATTAAAGAAGTTAATAACTAGCAGTTAAGTTTTTCTTTGAACAAATATTTACAATTTATTTTGCCTGTCCATTCATAGCTTGTGGACAGGTCTTTGAAAATAAGGACAAGATAGTTTACACAAAAGAACAATTTAAAAATTTTGGGACAATCTGCCCAATAACTAAAAGTTATTATGTAGTTATAAATGTCCTTCCTGTATAAAATATTAAATTAGTTCACTTTAGTTATCTACCGGGAGAGTCACTATATATGTGGGCTGTAGTTCATCCTACCCCCATAAAATACCTGTGTAATATTTTGAAACACAAGAAAATGTCAGAGATGCCCCAGATGTTTTACTCTTCACCTGGGAGTCCTTGTTGTAAAATAATTCAATGGGTAGTTGCAGAAATTTCAAGTTCAACACTCGCCAAAGCTCCTACTGGATATTCGACAGCATATAAGTCTGGTATGGAGACTGGTTGGCGTTTATAAGCACTCAGCAGGTTTCCTGTCACCAGCCGGCAACAAGAACATAGACCCTCTGCAACAAAAGGACACCCTGGCCTTTTATCTCTGATCAATTATTCTAACACTTAATTTCCTACGTGGGTATGGGGTCAGCCTCGCGTGCCTTACAAATGCACTCGCCCCGAATTGTACAGGACTCCCACCTGGTTGTGACCACACCTCAAGTCCTTATAGTTGATACGCCACTGTACGTTCACATACTTTTCCTCCATACAATAATGTGGAGTAACCACATTTCCTTTGATATGATATTATCTTCTTTTCTTTTCAATTATATTTGCTTCAGGCATGTAAACAGTGTTCATTGAACACAGAGGCTTACTGATCTATTTTAATACAATAATATGTCAACATAATTATAACAACATACATCAGTCAGATACCGTTTAATGTGTGGACTCAACAATGTCTGCTTCCGACATGTCCTTCACTTTTTCCCCAATAGCAGTATCTAACTTTGTAGTTGGACCAAACATAGTAAATTTCATAAAATATCCTTACCACAATCAAGAAATATATAAACAAATGACGCTGATTTTGTGAAGAAATGGCCTCAGCTTCCTCCGAACTGCACAGACTGTGAATTTATTCTTTATTTAAGTTTAAAATTAACACAGCTGTTTTTCAGCGTATCTGTATACAAATATTAGTTCAACTGGCAATGAATAGTCAAAGCCTTTTGCTATTATCTACCAGCACTAGCCAATCGTAACGTTCTACTACTTGAATTCAAATGCAGTTTGAATGAAAAACCCAAAATAATTTTGAATAACTGGTGGTCGATTGGCTAGTCTGCTCTAGTCATGCCCAATACAAAAAGATATTACGTTTAGGCTTACCTTTCTCCTACCGTTCCCCTTTCCCATTCATACTCTGTTCACCCCAAGCGAATTTGAATGTACCTCCCTGCCTCTTTTTCCAGCTCGCGTCCCCCTAACGTTACCAAAAAAACATGAGTAGGAACGCCAGTGTGTCTGGTCGTGTGTTCTTAGCTATTAGTATTTCTTCAATAACTTCTCTAATACTGGGACTGTCATATTATTTAAAGTACATTCTTACTTAGCTAACTCTACGTCATACTACCATATAATTCTTATGGGGAACTTCAGAATGGTTTAAATTTTCCAATTTATGTCATCGTCCATCGTCAAATAAAATTTTACACAAGTCCGCCATCTTTCCTCTCCTTCATCTTGCGAGCATGTATTTTTTTCAAATAACTACTTGTTTTAGTTACATCAGAAATGCTACCACTAGGAGGAAATAAAATTGTCTGCGTGGTTATGCCTTGGCTGGCTTTTCCGCAGTGTGAATATATGCGTTGCAGACTGTGTCAGCGAAGCGGGGTGTAGACGGGGCGGGTTAGGACTTTGCGTTACTAGTTAGCATTGTATCGTGTAATACTACCAAAAAATGTAAGGATTACTACGGATTTTGCTACAAAGTTGACAGAAAGTGTTGCTTCAGATAGCTATATTGCGGCATGCTTCCGCCAATAGTTAATTGTAAGGCTAGACTACAAAGTGTATGCAGCAGCTTGGGCAAAAATTAACTATTAGTAGTGTTTCTCGAAAACGAAACTAAAGCGTGTCAGACTTTTTCCGTGAAATCGTTCTATAGGCTTAGCACTGTGCAAAAAGCAGCGCTGCTGGCTTCGAAGATGCCAACCGTCAGACACATGCGGGCTAATGTATTTATTATCATTTTATGCCCAAATCTTACTGAATTGAGAGTTTATTCTCGCATATTTTGCTACAGCATATACAAATAGTCATAAAAATCAAGGAATTGCTGCAAGAAATGATAGACCCACAGTTATGATCTTCCCTCGATGTTTAGCCCACAGTCCCGTTAGGAGAAAGCTGATAGCCCTAAAGAGTCACGAATACATATGATTAGGTCTAATATTTCCCCCTTTTAAGTTATGGACAGACTTGATATCTCTGCTCTATTTTAAGGGAAATATGGTTAGCAATACTTGCATAAAGAAAGTTAAGACAGCAAAATGGGTGCCAAATTACAACAATAAATAAATCACTCAGTCCTGCATTCACTCTATTCATTCAGCCGTGATCACGTGCATTTGTTCATACTCACAGCTTTGAAAGCCACTTCTGGAAACACAATTTTTAGGACATTCACATACAGAATCGTCAATGGCAGTCTTTGACCAAGAAATCCCCAGTTCCAAAAAGACGGGATGAATTCTCTGCTTCAGGGAACGATTCCTTGGATGTTCTTATTTTTCGGATGTCTGTTTAGGTCACATTAAAATTGTCCAGGCACGAACATTAACAACGAGCACAGTGTCAATAGCTTAGGTTTCTAGAATTGATAAATGTCAGATCGATGTCTACTTTCAGGAAAGGACTATATTTGGTCACCACACCACTAGTCAAAACTCCGTCGGAATGTTACTGACGTTAATATGTTACTTGCCACACAGGCTAAAAATGTACTTGAGTTGTTTCTCAGGAAGAATTAAATATGGCGCGATAGGCCTTTTACTTCATTTAACCTTTAGAGTACTTGTAAAGATTATGCACCAAGGCTTTTTAAGGAAAATGTTTTTGTTCTTCACAGATATCACTCATCAGTACTTAACGCTGGCAAAAGTTTGGGTTAACCCCAGTATTCACTGAATAAAGGAAAAAACACATATAAAATAATTATACATACTAGGTACTCGTTATAACTTACATTTTTAAACTGCAAGCGTACAGCTTGACTTATCATTTAAAACTTCCCGGAAAATAAGTTATATACATAAAATCAATCACCATGAATTAGGAATACATACGTATCCCGTCAATACTCACTGATGTAGCATTTCAGTTATAAGTGAATTTTAAAAATATATTCTCGTCTGATTACTTAGCAGTAAAATCAAATTCATTTATAGCTGCGTGATTTTAAGCTAGAAATATAATTTATTCTGCTTTCCACTGAAACACGTCACTAGAAAATAATACAGACTATATTTTAAATCTCTCTGCACAAAAGAGCTAGTGAAAATGAAATTGGCGATGTAACACTTTAAACACCTCACAAAATATTAGATATCTAATATATAATATTTACCTCCGCACAGAACTACAGATTAATACCACGAACTAGAATCATTCAATAATATGGTAGTCTAGAACTCGGCAAAGTTGCACAGAAACTAAAGACTTTTCAATACACAAGATATTTCTTCTAGCCTGGCGATCTGTCTACTGCAGATTTAGGAGTAAGAATGAAATCTAGTTTCAAACTCTGGTTAATATCTTAAACCTGACAAAGGATCCCACTATTTTGCAAAATCCCGATCTCTCCCCTTCTCATTAACACCTACTATGAGTTAGACGAATATTCACAGTTTCGTCCACTGACATCTACGTAATAGAATGCGTATCAGTATGAGAAAGAAAAACGGTAAAGTGAGAATGGGAAAGAAAATATTTTTCGCAAACAAACGAATGCGAAAAATACAGGAAAAGAGTAAAGAGTGATAATAAATTAGAGGACACGGGTAGAAAAAAAAGAAGTGAATATAGAAAATTTATTGATCATAATTCCTATGCGACAGAACGTCCCCCCTTTAAGATATGGAAGCACTCCATGTCTACGTTATGGAAATAAATTTCCTATATCCGTAGCTTCAGGGTGTCTGTCCTCTTCCCTCTCATCTCCCCCCTCCGTCTCCCTCTAATTCCTACTCAAGTCTACTCCCAAAGTTTCCTTTCTCTGGAATGTCTCCCATGCGCGCTTGAAAGAGCTGTCGCCGCTTTTGACATTTATGAAAGATTTCGTGTGTGTGCAGTGGAATTTCCCTGGCACTATCGTCATCTTCGTCAATTTTGGCGATCGTCATGAGATGTTCGGAGGTCGGCACCGGTCTTTCCAAGTATCTCTTTAACAGATTTAAATGGAAAACCTTCTCCTTCCCTTCAATAGAGATCTGGTAGTTAGCCTTAGAAATCCTTTTCAGAACGGTAAACAGCCCTTGCTATCCGATTCTCAGTTGGTTGTTCCCGGTAGGGAGTAACACCAAAACTTTCTCTCCTGCTTCCAGTTCTCTCTCTCTCTCGCGACTTTCCTGTATCGGTTAGCGTGCTTTGTGCGTGCTCGCTTAAAGTTAGTCGTTGCTAGGTCCCATCCTAGTTTCAACCTTTCCTTTAAAACCGACACATATTTAATTGCTGAGACAACTGTCTCATCCGCCTTCTCGTCTGTCAGAGACTGAAGTAAGGCTTCAAGTGGCCCCTTAATAGGTCTGCCGAATAAAAGCGTTGCTGGCGGAAATCCTGTGGAAGTATGAGGAGATTCTCTGTAGCTAAATAAAGCTGCAGGAATACAAAGATCCCAATCTTCAGGTTTCACTTGTGCCAGTTTACTTAGCATCATGTTGAGGTTTCCGTTAACACGTTCCACGAGCCAATTTCTGGCCGGAGTATAAGGCTTTATGTAGATGTGTTGGTTCCTCAAGATCTTCACGATCTCATCCATCAACAGGTTTCGGTATGGAGATCCGATATCCGTCAACACTTGCTGAGGAAATCCCAACCGAGTGAAAATCTGCACTAGGGCTTCTGCGACATGCTTGGCATCTGTGCATGTTAGCGGGATAGCTTTTGCCCATAAAGTGCATGTGTCGACTAAGGTCAGGATAAACCTGTTCCTTCTTTTAGTCCTTTCTAAGGGTCCTAAAATGTCGATCACAACCCGTTCGAATGGTTTTCCCACTATTAGCATTTCACCCAACGAGACTGGGGGTGTCCGTTGCTTGGGTGGTACACGTTGGCACTGGGCACAGGATTTGACATACCTGATAATATCAGTATTTACTCCTGGCCACCAATAATGAGTGGTTATCCGTTGGTTTGTGGCGTTCTGTCCCTTATGTCCGCTGAAGGAAAGAGAGTGCCCCATTTCTAGGATTTGGCTTCTGTACTGTTTCGGTACTAGGAGCTGGTTGTAACCTTGGTCAGGCTTGCCCTTTCTGCGATAAAGTACGCTATCCTTAGAAAAAAATGTCCCCGTGCTGTCTGGGTTCCTTAGCCATGGGCAGTTTCCTAAAGCAGGGTGCCAAAGTAGGGTCCTTTTGTTGCGCTTCTTTAAGTTCCATAGGTAATAAATTAGGCGCCGGCTCCCGTTCCTTCTTAGTTTGCCCTCTTGTAATTACTGCTGCCACAATCGGCTCTTCCGGTTTCCCAATAAACACGTATCTACCGCCAAGTATGCCTGGGTAGATGGGATCATCCATAACAGCCGCTTTGATCACGCCTCTGACAAACTCAGAGTGGATCTCCACCAATGCGATGGGAAGCGCTGTAGGTGCCTCACTCTTAAGAACTCCACAAAGTTGGACGGTCTCTCCTGTCTCTTGACCGGGTTTAACCAGGTGTCTGGCAACAATGCAATCATAAGAAAGCCCCGTGTCAAATAAACAAGAAGTTTGAGAACCGTTCAGTATAACAGTACCTCACGTTGAGGGTGTATCCTCAACAGGTTGGGAATCACTGTCAATAATTCCGCCTTGCGAGACTGTTAGCAAGCATCCGATGTGTTTAGGCTCAGTCTGCTTGCCCTGATCATTAGTCCCGTTCTCAGGGGTTCTCCCTTTGCCACCTTGTCCTTTCTGGCCGCGCTGCCATGTAGGACGGTCGGGTTGATCAGACTGTTTACTGTGGTTGGGGTACTTGTTTTTGTAGAACTTGGATTTTTCAGGAGGGGGGTTTTGAGGTCCAGTTTCTCTGTGATTATTCTGATTAAAAGCATGAGAAGATTGGTCTAGATTATTCTTTCGAAAATGCTCTTCTGTCGGTTTCCGTTTTGTGGCCGGCAGTTCGCTTATCTGTTCCACATTGGTGACCTTGACTTATCATTTCAAACTTTATATTCTACGCAAGCACCCATTTATAAAAGTCTGTATTTTCTGCTGTGGTTGACTTGTCCATGTTGCTGTTGACGTTTGTTTAACATATAGTTTCTCCTGCCCCCTACACAAACCTTCTTAGTCACCTCCTAAGAAATACGTGGTAGGGTAAAGTTTTAGTATTCTCTCTTCCCATTTCAGGTCACGGAGCACGGAAGCGAAGATTGAATATGAAACATAATACAGACAATGACCTTGTTGCTGAATGCTAATGACGTTACTGTGAAGAATTTCGGCGATGTTTTCTCGCTGAGAACCACCAACCACATATAAAAAATGTAATCATATTAAACAAACAATGAAACACAGTGTTGGTGTTAGCACTAAAACCATAATTCTCACGATGAATTAACAATATTGTTAATTATACTCTCACAACAGAGTAAGTCAACTAGAGAAAAAACTACATACCTGGTTAATACGAGGATTGCGTCAAAAATAGGTTACAGTAGGGATCTCAATGTAATCAATAACGTGGGAGACCACCTCACTGACATTATAAAATATATGAAAAGGAATGATTAGAAGTTGGCTTAGCTAGAGCTATTAACCTTTTAGCTAGTCAGTTAACTTTGTTTTCTTTTTAGTTTTTTTAAGTAGCCTTCTCCAGTTATAACTGACTATGGGGGATGATACGCCCTTGAAGTGATGAACCTCAGATGCTTTTTGTCTGGTTCTCCTTTCGGCAAGTTCTTTCTTCTTCTGTTTCATGTAGGAGCTTTTCTCCAAATCTGAGGCGGCATTGTAAGGGACATCTACATGTGGTGCAATCTGCATCTTTGCCCTCCCAGGACACTGAACTTATACCCAGTGCCTTCATGCCTCTCTTGCACACATTTTTAAACCTCGGTTATGGTCGCCCGACTGTTCTTTTCCCATCGCCAGATGTCCATAAAGAATAACCTCTGAAGATGCGACCGTTTTCCATGCTGCAGACATGGCCAAGCCAGCGTATCTGCGCTGCCTAGTCAGTATATTACTGGTCTAGTTTATGGAATCGCCAAGATTAAAAACAAAAATTGAAGGACCCTCGTATACACACGGAGACATTAGTTCAGACAGACTTTAAAAATGAAAAAGAAGACATGAAGAGAACTTGAGCGAATGGTTCTGAACAGCACAATCTGTGCGAACGAAATGACGGCTATGATCCTGAAACGTAATGATGATGATGGTAAATATGTTGTATCCTTCCACCATCTTTACCGTTAGCTCCCCAAGCAACATAGTGGTCGTCCACATATGACGTCAAGTAATTTTTTGCTATTTTAACATTCCCTTTCCACCAATGTTATATTTTGTCACAAAAAACCCAAACCCCCGCCCCCTCCTTTTTCTTCGTTTCTGACGTCATATGTTTCTTACCCCCTCCTCTTTTTTCCCCAAACGTTTTGTAATACTGAATAGATAGAGTGTAATCGAATATAAATTAGTTAACTAGTGCAGACAAAACAGCAATCTTTCAAGTAAAATAGTGGTTCTACCCAGCTAAATGCGTTTTAATTTTTTTACCTCCCCTTCCTTATCGTCACACTTCGTCACAAAATTTTAGACCCCCTACCCCTCACTGCATGACGTCATTTGTGGACGTCAAAGGCTTAAAAATAATATCCTGCTTATTCCTCATGTTGTGTGCCATCCACTCAAGGTCCTTCCATATCTTATTTATCCCTTTAATTTTTGCCTCTGTCTCTCTCTCCTTCCTGCGTTTCTCTGTCTCGGCCTGCCTCTCATACCCTTGGGATTCCATAACCTGGATTACCTGAAAGACCAATGTGCAATCCCGCAAGACAATCATTGGAATATTCTAATGATCTCCCACATTCCGTTGATAGTTCATGCCTACTGATTAGGTAAAGGTAGTCCCATAGCATATACTGCCGTAGGGGAGTGAAGTTTTAGAGACTTCACCATACTAGGTCCAGCATCGAGAGGTGGGGGTGACCAGTTCCCTTCCTCGCTGCCTTTTCCTTCCCTAACTCAACGAGCAGGGTCAGGTACCTATTTATAGCTGGGTAGACTGGAGCGTATCGGTACCGTGATTCGATCCAGGCACCTTTGCCGCGAGAGAGCAGCGATGTAACTACCCTGCCAATCACACGCCCGCCAGCTGATAGCGAAATAAAATGTCCTGCCAGGTGTTACTCGTATAGACAAGATGGCAAACCACACATGCTTCACTAACAATAATAATGTTATTCGTGCTTACTTTTAAAGTAGTGTTTCTTAACACCCCTGGGGGGTGCGAGACCCACCTTCTTGGCGTGCGAGGAATGCCAAATATTTTATAAGGCGAATCATTATAAACACTCAGAATATATAATACTCAGAACTCCGCTAATTTGTTCAAAATAGAGCATTGACAACAATCAAACTCCATAATTCTCGCCGTTTGTACGTCGGTCACATCTAAGGAATGCAACTGTGGTTGAAAGTTAGACATTAGTTGTATTGTTTCCCTTATATGTACTCTCCCAAAAATAGTAACGCTCAACGAAGAAAAGTCAGTGAATTGTGCAACACAAAGTGAGCTATATATATATATATATATATATATATATATATATATATATATATATATATATATATATATATATATATATATATATATATATATATATATATATATATATATATATATATATATATATATATATATATACACATATATATATACATTAAAAACGCACCACCTGTATAATCCAGGAACAGAGTGTGAAATGTAAATATAAGTGTTTACAAGTTTACATATTTGGAATCTTTATTCATTTTTCTATGAATCCATGCTGGTCATTAATTTGTACATTTGATTGTTATGAAATTAATTGCATTCTGTGCAGGCAAGGGAGAAAAGCAAAAATACAAAAAAATGCACGTGCGTTATCCTGCTGGAGAAGCTGCAAGTCTGGATAAATTGTGAACGCAGGAGCAACCAGTGCATCCAGAACCTCATCTCGATATGTCACAGCATTAACATTTCCACGGAAGACGTGAAGAGGCAAGCGATGGTGAAAACTGAATCATCCCCAAATGTGAATACTGCCACCTCCAAATCGGTTGACACAGCAATCTGCATAGCGCTCTCCACACCGTCGGCAAATCCGCATACGTCAATCAGCAAAGGATATGTTGAATCTGCTCTCGTCTGTGAATAGGACAGCATTCCACTGCAGTCTAGTCCATCTGACATGTTGCTCTGCCCATTGCAGGCGCTGCTGACGATGTCTGTGAGTCAAGTTTGGCCCAACATAAGGTCGTCTTGCAGTAAGGCCTGTATCTCTGAGTCGTCGTATGACTGTCATTCAAGAGACTTGCCCATGTCTACCCACTATTGCTCTTGCTGTTTGACTTGCCGGGAGAGTACGATTCCTTAGGTAACTCAGCACAATATGACGATCTTGCGCAGGGGTAGTAACTCGTGGTTGGCCACTCCGAAGTCTATCCCGGGCACTGCCAGTGGTTCCGTAACGTTCATTGAGACGTACAATAGTGCTGTGGTGGCAATTCATCCTTCTGGCAATGGCCCGCGAGCTCATTCCGGTCTCCAACATACCAATGGCTCGTTGGCGGTCGTTTTCAGATAGTCGTGGCATTTCAAGCACATGTACTGGGTGTTTTGTCTCAACGGCCTTTTTATACCGAGTATACTGCCACAACGTGTACACATTTTCAGGGTTATAGCTGTTGGGAATCGTGTTGCACGTGTAACTTTCATTGTTTTCATGTAGTCTGTACACAAACCCGTGGGTTGAATCATGCACTTTCCATTCCAGCAGCCATTCGCTCTCTACCTCTTGGCAAACACGGGGAAAATCCATTCCCACACTTTTTTTTTCCAGCTTCTCGGCATCAGTATATATAATAGTGGTGCGTTTTTAATGTGCTTCAGTATATATATATATATATATATATATATTATATATATATATATATATATATATATATATATATATATATATATATATATATATATATATATATATATATATATAATATATATATATATATATATATATATATATATATATATATATATATAAAGTGTTTTTGATTGTAGAACCCAGTTTCATTCCGGAGAAGGATTTAACTCATCATTTTGTTAAAAATAACCTTAAAATGTAAGTTTTTGGTTGTTTCTTCAACACAAAATTTTAATTTAAAGTATTGCAGACTTATTGTTGGAGCTACTCGCTGGAAATGAAACGGTTTATTGGAGCATATATACCATGATTTCCGATGATCCCAACGACGCAGTGGATTTCCCAACCGAGTTCCTTAACGAGCAGTGCCCATCAGGAATGCCACCGCATTTGCTGAAATTAAAGGTTGCTGCATGTATCATGCTATTGCGAAATCTGAATGCAAAAAAACGGACTATTGAATAGCACGCGTTCGGTCATAAAAGTCTTGCATCGGAATTCCATTGATGCAGAAATTATCACTGGCAGTAATAAGGGAGAACGAGTCTTAATTCCAAGCATTGACTTAGAACCGAGCGAGTGCAGTTTGCCATTTAGGATGCGATGTCGTCAATTCCCAGGATTTTAGCTTTTGCAATGACTATCAATAAGGCGCAAGGACAATCTTTTGATCACGTAGGAGTTTTCCTTCCTGAACCCGTTTTCGGACACGGCCAGCTCTATGTCGCCCTCACCCGAAAAACAAATCATGAAAACTTGAAAGTTTTTGTTAAAAACACTTTTTATCAGGCAACATTCTTTGAAACAAATCCACGCACTTTCACAAAAAATGTTGTCATCAAATAACTTTTATATTGAATTTTAAAATATTTTAAAAATATATTACAGTTTTTTATTTACTTCCGTCATTATTGATGCGTTATTGGTAGTTAGATACAAAAGCTTAGTCACATTTTGTAAACAACATTTTCTCACGCCATTCAGTTATCTTTTTCTTGCGTGCTAGAAGATAATGGGTTGTGAGGCTTCTTAATGTGCTTTAAAAGGGGTGCGAGGCTTGCCAGCTAGTAGTCCTTTTTATGACTAGCCCTTCTCAGGACTGCCACGAAACTAGCGAGGCAGTATGTGAAATACACTATTGAACACGCCACGATACCACGAACAGACTAACAACGAGAGGAATCCAAACAGTCAGCTAGTGACCCCTTTTAGGACCAGTCCTTTTCAGGACTAGCAACCGGCTAGCATCGAAGATCCTAACGCACTATATACCCCAAATATAACCGCTAGGGTGAATAGGGTATAACTGCAATATAGTCAACATACGGAAAAAAGTGTGCTTTAAAAGGGATGCGAAGCTTCTTAATGTGCTTTAAAAGGGATGCGAGGTTTCTTAAGATGCTGTAAAGGGGTGTGAAACTTCTTAAGATGCTGTTAAGAGGATGAGGGGCAGAAGAACTGGTTTAAAGTAATCCTTGTGCAGAATAGAAGGATTTAAATGGTATGACAAGATCGCTAATGTGAAACTAATGAAAAGAACCAGGTAAACACCAGTGAAACAGGAGGTAAAAGAAAGGTGCTGGCGTTCGATAGGACACACGTTTAAAAACAACCAGCTGACAGTATTACTAGAGAGTTGAATCCTTATAGTAGGAGAAATAGAGGGGGACCAAATAAAAGGAAATAATGGAGAAAAGAACAGGAGCCAGGCATGAAGGGGATAGGAAGATATGAAAGAACATTCAGCGAATGGCACGTACCAGGAAGGCTTGGTATGGGTTTATTGGAGATGTGTTCTTCATTGGGTGCTAAAAGATATTTATGATGATGATGATGGTGGTGGTAAGGATGACGATGGTGGCGGTGGTAAGGATGATGATGGTGGTGGTGATGATGGTGATGATGATGGTGGTGGTGGTAAGTATGATGATGGTGGTGGTAAGTATGATGAGGGTGGTGGAGATGATGGTGATGATGATGGTTATGATGAAGATGCTGATGATCATGATGATGGTGGGGGTGATGATGATGGTGGTGATGATAGTGGTGATGATGGTGATAATGATGGTTATGATGGTGATGATGATGATGTTGATGATAATGGTGATGAGGATGATGGTGGTGGTGTCATGATGGTGATGCTGATGATGATGATGGTGGTGGTGATGATGATTGTGCTGATGGTGACGTTGATGTTGCTGATGATGATACTGCTACCGATGATGATGATAGTACTAATGATGATGCTGATGATGATGATGATGATGATGATGAGAATGATGCTGGTGATGTTGGTGATGATGATGATGATGATGATGATAGATGATGATGCTGGTGATGATGCTGATGATGATGATGATGATGCTGATGATGGTGGTGATGATCATGATAATGATGCTTATAATGATGCTGATGATAGTGATGACGAAGATGCTGACGATGGTGATGATGATGATGGTGGTGGTGTTGATCATGATGAAGCTGATGATGATGATGCTCATGATGATGTTCATGATGATGGTGATGATTGTGCTGATGATGATGATGGTGCTGATGATGATGATACTGATGATGATGCTGATGCTGATGATGGTGATCATGATGATGCTGATGAAGATGATGCTTGTGATGCTGATGATGATGATGATGCTGATGATGATGATGCTAATGATGATGCAGCTGCTGATGGTGGTGATGATGATGATGCTGATGATGATGCTGATGATGATGATGCTGATAATGATGCTGATGAAATGCTGATGGTGTTGATAGAGGTGACGATGAAGATGATGATGATTCTGATGATTATGGTGGTGATAATGATGAGGATAATGATGGCGCTGATGATAGTGGTGATGGTGATGCTGATGAGGCTGAGAATGAGGACGATGATGAACATGATGATGATGATGCTGCTGATGGTGGTGATCATGATGTTGATGATGCTGATGATAATGGTGATTGCATTACTCGGAACCCACTGCATTGTCATTTCACAAGAAGACGCTTTAATCCTCGAAGAGCATTCACGAATACCAAGCTCTTCAGCTACAACACCACAGATTATAATCACTGTTACATCAAGAAGTTATTTTATGAACATGATTTTAACAAAGACATATGTTAACGCAAACAATACAGTACTGTCGACATGAGAAAAGCCCAATCTGGCTCTATTCTAGACCACGTGATAACATGGCGGTGATATTTCATGGCCAAATTCTCAAGCTGTTGTATTTTGGCTTGTTCGCGTGACTATGAGTGTTGTCATTGTATGGTTGACACACAAGTGGAATAAGCTCCAAAATGAATATGTCAAACAGGTAAGCTACAATCAAGCTATGTATGCCGCGATAAGTCTCGTGTAGTTGGTGCTTGGGTGTGTATGTATGTATATATATATATATATATATATATATATATATATATATATATATATATATATATATATATATATATATATATATATATATATATATATATATATATATATATATATATACATATACATATACATATAGATATACATATCATCATCTCATCTCAGCCCGTAACCCGTCATGGGTCGTAGGGGTGCCATGGTGGAAGCATCAGCAGACAGGGTCCTCCACTGCTCTCTATCCTCAGCAATGCGTACAAGTGTGGAAAAACCGTGTCCTGCCCATTCTTTGATGTTATCAGCCCAGGATTTTCTCTGCCTTCCTCTTCTCCGTTTACCTTCGACTGTTCCCTGAAGGATCGTTTTCGAAAGGGAGTCATGACGAGTTACATGCCCAAACCAGGCAAGCTTTCGACGTTTAACTATTGACAAAAGTGGTTCTTGGTGGCCTGCATAGGTGTTTATCTTCTCTCTAACATAGACATTTGTTTTGTGCTCTTTATAGCAAATGCGCAAAATTCTTCTATAACATTTATGCTCGAAAGCCTGAATCCTTCGCTCCGTATCTGCAGTGAGTGTCCAGCCCTCACACCCATACAAGAGAATAGATAATACAAGTGATTTGTATAATTTGATCTTCACAGGAAAAACTGATGTTACTTTTCCAGATCACATTCAACCTTGCCATGGCAGCTGAGGCCATCTCAAGTCTTGTCTTGATTTCTTTAATTGATCTTCCATCACTACATATAGTGGACCCGAGATATTTAAAGGTGTTAACTTCTTCTAACGTTTGCCCATTTAACGTAATGTTGGTCGGAACATGTTTCTTATGGCTATTCACCAATATCTTGCTTTTTTCTATATTAATTTCCATCCCATACGTTCTTGTTACTTTCTCCAGTCTAGAGGTAAGGTCTTGAAGTTCTGATTCTGATCCAGCTATCAGATCAATATCATCAGCAAAACGTAGGTTGCACAGAGGTCGGCCTCCAATCGATATGGTTGATTTATAATCGTAGAGAGCCTCCTGCATAATATGTTCTAGATATATATTAAAGAGCACTGGTGACAGGATACATCCTTGGCGAACTCCTACAGTTGTTTTGAAAAATTCTCCAATGTCGTTGCTTACAAAAACAGCACTGCTTGCGTCCTTGTATAGTGCTTCAATGATATCTATGATGTTGGTATCAAAATTGAATTTCTCATTACTTGCCATAAGCCTTCATGCCAGACTCGATCGAAGGCTTTTGTGAAATCGATGAAGTTATGGTATAAATCGTGTTGATGTTGGAGATGTTTTTCGATAAGTAATCTAATATTGAAGATTTGTTCTGAGGTACTTCTTTTTGGTCTAATGCCAGCCTGTTCCTCTGACAAAATTTCTTCTGATTTCTGTTTTATTCTGTTCAAAAGTATCCTTAACATTACCTTACTTGGATGACTAATAAGGCTAATGGTTCTGTAGTTCTTGCACATTTTTAGATTTCCTTTCTTTGGAAGCGGTATTACTAATGACTGCGTCCATTCTTTTGGCCATTTTTTTGTACTCCATATCTTCTGGCAAATTGTTGTCATGATTTTTACTATATCTGGTCCTCCATATTTCAAGAGCTCTGCTGGTATATTATCCACATATATATATATGCAGACAGACTGACAGACAGAACGAACGAACGAACTTTATTTTCAAAGGGTTGAGAATTGGGCACGCAGGCCCGTCTAACATTCTCCCCTTCCTTTCGCTCACCTTTCATACTGAATTCATTCAGACAGACAGACAGACAGACAGACAGACAGACAGACAGACAGACAGACAGACAGACAGACAGACAGACAGACAGACAGACAGACAGACAGACAGACAGACAGACAGACAGACAGACAGACAGACAGACAGACAGACAGACAGACAGAGATAGATAGATAGATAGATAGATAGATAGATAGATAGATAGATAGATAGATAGATAGATAGATAGATAGATAGATAGATAGATAGATAGATAGATGGATTTGGGTGGGCGGGCGGGCGGGCGTTCGGACTGACTGACGGACCACATCTACAAGTGCACCGGAGCTTTGATGCACGCTTCGTGCAAAAGGGCAAGCCGTAGTGGGGGACTTTGTAGTGATTTCTAAATACAATACCTAAATTAATATGTAACAGTATAGGGCATAAAGGCAAAGATAAGAAAGTACAAAAGAATTTTCTGCTAGAACGGTTGGTATCGCCTACGCCTTCAGATTATTATTTGCTAACGAATAGCCAAACAAAACGGTACCCAATTTTTCAAATTCGTTCTTGACATAAACACCCACTTTTCCTAGTTCTAAGAAAATATTTGCCTAAAATGCATTGTGGAACGAGGAGGGGCAAGGATAGATGAAATGCTAATTCGTTTCGCATTGATTTTAAACTAAAAGCAACCATAGCACAGGGGCAAGCCTTGCCTTAGGGGTTTCCCCAAATACAATGAAAAAGTTAGAATTGTGGACACTACGGTCATGTAAACATGTTAAGCTCTTATTGTGAATGACCTAAGCTCTCGTATTCAGCTTGATATTACATGGAAAAAGAGTGAACGAGAGGTAGTTTAAAAATAAACGACTAACATAGAAAAAAAGATAGAATTTTGAACCAAACCACATAGCCCCTTAAAAATCGTAGATTCGTGTACTTGAAGACTTGCTGACCAAGAATATGTTATTAGTTATATAAATAGTCCCTTAACTAATCAACTATTGATAAAACCAAACATAGAGATCAGAGATACTGTCAGGTCAAGTCATATCTGCTTAGATTGGATCACATATTTTTGGGGGGAAAAGTAGGTGACAGATAGGCTCAGATAGTACAGTGAATCCGATTGGGTGGCATTTGAAGTGAGACGAAATATTATTGGCTGACCTTTGAATAAACATAAATAGCCTAGTAACGTAGGAAAAGTTTGAATGATATTTTTTGAAAGACTGTTTACCCTTGTAAAATTAAAAGTGATTGGCCAACTGAATCGATATTGTCAGAATAAGCGTTAGGGGGGGACGCCATTTCTAGAAAAGTTTCAACAGTGATAGATGAGATCAGGCTGTGCTTTTAAATACATTTCTGGACAGCCTGGGCAACAAAACAGATCGAAACTGTGTCAGTCATCGTCTCTGTGTATTTCATTGAACATTGTGGTAAGATTGACATTTATTAATCTGTATTTTATATAAAAATTGAATGTGAAATAATAATATATGTCTGGACATGAGTGGGTCTATAGCGAACATGAGGCAAAGCCTAAAGATTGATCCACCATGTGATAGACTGTCAGAGAGGTGTAAAAATACAAGAATATGTATGATTGTCATAAAGGAACATAACACCTATCCTATTATATGGAAGAGATTACAGCTGGAATTGCAGTGGCGTTGTAACTATTAGGGGAGAGGAATACTGGTGTACATTGTCACATCAAAAGAAAATGGTGGCATAGGTTTGTATAAGGATATGATCCTTTTGTTTGTTTGTAATGTACATGTCCTTAACTGTGGACTATTGGTGTATGCTAGATATTACGAAGGATGCATACCTTCACATTTCAGAGGTCCTGGGTACTGACGTTAATGTGGTACCAAACGCTTGAAAACTGATTGATTCAGGACTCTGCCTGTTTACTGCGAGCCCATGCTAGTGGCCATTGCCTATCAAACAGGGAACAGATTGTCAAGCGAGCAGAGGAAAAGTTCAACCTGTATTCTACTGCCAAGTTAAGTTCATGTTTGGCAGTTGAAAGCTCAACTACAGAACTTTATAAGAAGAAATATAAAAAGTGACAGTGAATAAAATTGGGACAAATATTAATAGTTCTACAAGTGACAAAATAGAAACAGACATTAATAAAAGGATATGATTTCAAACAACAATCTAGTGGTACCACCAGTATTTCCTTAAAGTAGGAGAACACTACAGACGTATATGAGAATAATATTTTTATGTATGGACAAAGGATCTATTGTGCTATTTGACTGATGTAATTGATTATTTTGATTTCACTTTTAAATTGTCAATCCGGATTCCAAATAAATTAGAATCAGGATAATAAAATTGTAAAAATTATCTTTACACAAAATTCAACCACAGTCTTAAATAAGATAGCCTTTTAGAGTGTCGTTTGTATGTTATTGTGGTAGTACTGTGTGCTGTTGTGAATAATAAACTATTTGTTTGTATGTTTGCTGATTTTTTTACATTACACTCTACATTCATAACCCTAGACACAACACGAAGTCATTTAATAATAATAATATAAATACATTTTTAATGAGATAAAAGAGGTGGTAGCGGAAAGGTACCCTGAAAAGTTCACAATACTATTGGGTAAATTCAGGGACCTTCATAGCTAATCTCAATTAATATAAATATAATAATACCTACAACAATTCATAACATCAAATCCACCACATTAATTGGGGTCTCGCTCCTGGGGATTGAATTTCTCTTAACACCAGCTATATTGGGTAATTTGATTCTGGGATTTTAAATTCTTAAAATATTATCAAGTATATTAGGAATCTCAGAGAGTATAAAACTAAAAGCATTCCTTTTGGAGAAATTAAATAATAGTTGAGCTGTCAGTGCCTGTGGTTGTTCTTGGTTATCATTAGAAATTATTAGCCATAATTAGAGATTTGTATAGTTGGAAATTTTAAAGGTTGCATAGTACAAATGGCTGATCTGGCAAAGTTTCGATCTGCTGCTGTGCTGACTGCAAAGGAAATGAACATGGAGGGTCAGGCTTTGATCCAATATGTAACTTCAGAATGTGACAAGTATATTGAAAGGGAAGATAGGAAGTTAGCAGAAGAAAGAAAATTACAGTTACAAATTGAGGCTGACAAAGAAATTAAGAGGTTGCAGATTGAGGCTGACAGGGAGACTAGGGCATTGGAGGCAGAGGAAAAGAGACAAGCTGCTGAAAGAGAAGAAAGAAGACAGGCTGCTGAAAGTGAAGCAGAAAAGGAGGAGAAGAGATTTTAAAGGGAGCATGAGCTACGACTAAAAGAGTTAGAATTTCAAGGCCATGCTCCTGAAAATGGTGCCAGCCCCTTTACCTCAGATGCCACTGCTAGTCAGGGAGCCTCAACCTCAGCTATGGGTTTTCATGTAGATCATTTTGTTGAGAAAGAAGATGACATCGAAGGGTACTTAAGTAGATTTGAACTTTTAGCTACTACATATGGGTTAGAGAGAGAGAGGTGGAGCCTAAAGTTATGACAAGGGCTTAGAGGAACGGCTTATGAAGTTTTTGCCAAGATGAGCAGAGATGACCAAGACAATTATGACATGCTAAAGCAGGCTCTTTTATTAAGATACGAAAAGAACGGAGAATTTTATAGAAAAAAATTTAGGAATGCCAAACTACTGTCGGGTGAGACTTATCACCAGTTCTCTGCACGGTTAGAGACCTACTTGGAGAAATGGACTGCTCTGGGGAAAACCCAAGATCTTTAGGAGATGATCCTTATTGAGCAACTAAGAGAGTCCATGGCTCCAGACCTGAGAAAGTTTCTCATGGAACAAGGTGCAGAGAGGCTGGGTGAGTTACTCAGTGTCGCTGAAAGGTATCAGGCAGCCCAAGCAGAGGTAGTTGGTAATAAAAAGAAACAGGTAGACAATTTTAAGGCACCTCAAAACTTTAATAAGTTTGATCATAGAGACCAGAACAAAGGTAAGCAATATTTTGATAGGCCACGCAATGACTATAAACATAAAACCTCACAATTCAATGAAAGGAAAAATGATGAAAGAAAACCTTTTAACCAAGGAAAGAAGTATTGTAAAAATTGTCGGATGGACAACCATAACACTGAAAATTGTAGAAGGAAAACTCCTACTTTCGCTGCAATGAAAATGGGGAGAAAGGGAGTAAAGGTAAACCCTACTGAACACAGGAACCTTACCACCCCTCAGTGTGTGAAGATGTAACATGCAATGGTGTCACCATAAGGTGTTTGTATGATACTGGATTAGATTATGATTCAGTTGTGAGTTCTCACCTGGTGCAGGCAGATCAATACACCACAGAAACAGTGGAGATTCAAACTGCAACCAAGGACGTAGCGACCATGACACTTCCCGTCGCCAGGATAAATGTGAAAACGCGATATGTGGAAGGAATCATAAAAGCAGCAGTGATAAATGAACCAATCTACCCTCTGATATTGGGGTGTAGATATGTCTTCTTGGGGAATCCCAAGAGACCTGTGACCATGGCAACAGTGCAGACCAGATCACAGTCTAAAAAGGAGGAGGATAATCCGATAAATACCCATCCAGATGAGATGAGGAAGGCACAGGCGGAGGATAAGACCCTCAAGCCTTGTTTTAAGAAATTGCCCAAATGTCATACACCTCCAGGCAAGGGAGATTTCTATATGAAGAACAAATTGATATATAGGAAGGCTGGAAATGGATCCAATGGTCACGGACAGCTGGTCCTTCCAAATTCATATAGGACTAAAGTATTGGAACTAGGGCATGCGATTCCCTTCAGTGGTCATATGGGGATCAGCGCAACAAGACAGCGTATAGCTTGTCATTATTTCTGGCCAGGAATAACTGAAGACATAAAGAGATATGTAAAATCCTGTCCAGAGTGCCAACGGGTAGCTCCAAAGCATTGGACTGCTCCAGCAACTCTAGGGGAAATGCCCATAGTGGGAACACCTTTTGAAAGAGTTGCAGTGGACATTGTGGGACCTCTCACTCGGACCAAGAGGAGGAACAGTTACATTCTGACTCTGGTGGACACTTGTTCTATGTGGGGAGAGGCGGTAGCCCTGTCATCAATTGATTCGAAGCATGTGGCAGAGGCATTACTCACAATCTTCACCAGGTTAGGCTTTCCCAACCAAATCTTGACTGATAATGGCTCTCAGTTCAAGGGGAAACTAACAGAAGAAGTATTCAGGATCTTTCAAGCCAAACACTTTCATTGTAGCCCGTATCATCCTCAAGGAAATGGCCAAGTGGAAAGATTTAACAGGACACTCATGTCGATCCTGAGGAAGTTGGCACATGAAAAACCAGATACATGGGACCAGTACCTTCCCGCCGCCTTGTTTGCCTATCGGGAGGTACCCCATAGTTCAACCGGTATGGCCCCGGCAACATTGTTATTTGGAAGGCCAATAAAAGGTCCCTTGGAAGCATTGTTAAGGACCTGGACCGATGAAAAGGCAGAAGAAAATATTACTTCATCATATCAATATGTGAACGAGCTGACCACTCGTCTTAAAACTGGCTGGAAACTTGCCAATGAAAATTTAAGACAAGCCAGGAAAAAGCATGCTGCCTATTACAATAAGAAAGCGAAGGATCGAGAATTAGCTGTGGGAGAGAAGGTGCTCCTTCTACTGCCCGGCAGCCAGAATAAATTGCAAATTGGATGGCAAGGTCCATATACAGTTCTAGAGAAGGTGTCTAGAACAAATTATAAGATAGATAAGAAAGGGAAAGAGAAAATCTATCATGTGAATCTCCTGAAGAAATATCTGGACAGAGAAAACCAGGAAGAGACACACCTACTGACCTTGTCTGTTGCAATGGAGATGAAAAAGGAACCACTCACTTCTCATGAATATCCTTTACATCCCTGTGAAACCGCTGCACAGGTAAAAATCAGCACACACTTAACGGAAAATCAGAGGGAGAGGGTTCAACAGGTTCTGAATAATCATACAGATGTGTTAACGGACCGTCCGGGGCATACAAATTTATTGGAGTATGATATGAAACTCATAGACCCAACACCAATCTGTATGAAAGCCTATTCGATTCCGTTCGCTAAGGAGAAAGCTTTAAGGGAGGAGATAGATTATCTGTTGAGAGAAGGGATTATCTCGCACAGTGAATCTTCCTACAGCTCCAGTGTGGTTCTGTTAAGAAAACCCTCTGGAGAACACCGGCTGTGTATAGATTACAGGAAACTGAATGCTGTCACAGAAGGTCAGGTGGATCCATTACCTGATTTGCCAGGCTGAATAGAGCTAAATATTTCTCTAAAGTGGATCTGAGTAAAGGCTACTATCAGATTCCAGTAAAGCCGGAAGTCAAACCTTATTTAGCCTTTAGCACCTCGGAAGGACATTATGAATTTAATATGTTGCCATTCGGGCTGAAAAATGCACCGAGTGTGTTTTCGAGGATGATGAGAAAGTTACTGGATCCCCTGAAGAATCCATGCATCACCAACTTCATGGATGATATTCTCATAGCAACAGAAACATTTGAGGAACACATTAACTCTCTGAATATGTTGTTTGATCGACTGAGAGAGACCAATTTGACAGCTAGACCGACGAAATGCTGTGTTGGATGTAAAGAGCTAGAATTCTTGGGACACACAGTACATCAGGGAAACATGACCCCTGACCCCAAGAACCTGGAGAAGTTAAAAAAGGCACCAAGACCACAAACAAAAAAAGATGTGCGATCTTTTGTCTCATTATGTGGTTTCTACCAAAAATATATTAAAAACTTTAACTCCATATGTGCTCCATTGACTGATTTAACGCGCAAAGGAAATCCTGATAGAATTATTTGGACAGCGCAATGTGAATTAGCATACCAAGAATTGAAAGAAAAGCTCACAAGCAGGCCTATTTTGAAATTACCTGACTTGAGTCAAGAATTCATAGTGAGAACGGATGCTAGTAATATCGGTTTGGGTGCAGCTCTATTACAACGGTCAAATTCACTTGATGGGGAATTAACCCCAGTAGCTTATGCTAGCCGTAAGTTGAACACAGCAGAACAAAAATATTCAACAAGTGAAAAAGAATGTCTGGCAGTCATATGGGCTATAAAAAAGTTCCAGATTTATCTTTATGGAAAATCATTTAAGATCCAGACAGATCATAAACCACTCGTGTGTCTGTCACAAGCAAGGCATGAAAATGCTAGATTATTACGCTGGTCTTTGCTCTTACAGCCATTCCAGTTTACCATAGAGTACATTCCCGGAAAAAACCAATGTCGGCGCTGATTTTTTAAGCAGACATCCGTACGACGAACATCAGAGTAGTCACCAGGCATAGATAGTAAATTCATCTATGTGTATTTAGAAGTAGGAACTGACATATGATCGTCTGTTCTAAAGCGGGGAGATGTGTAGTGATTTCTAAATACAATATCTAAATTAATATATAACAGTATAGGGCATAAAGGCAAAGATAAGAAAGTACAAAAGAATTTTCTGCTAGAACGGTTGGTGTCGCCTACGCCTTCAGATTATTATTTGCTAACGAATAGCCGAACAAAACGGTACCCAATTTTTCAAATTCGTCCTTGACATAAACACCCACTTTTCCTAGTTCTAAGAAAATATTTGCCTAAAATGCATTGTGGAACGAGGAGGGGCAAGGATAGATGAAATGCTAATTCGTTTCGCATTGATTTTAAACTAAAAGCCAACCCTAGCACAGGGGCAAGCCTTGCCTTAGGGGTTTCCCCAAATACAATGAAAAAGTTAGAATTGTGGACACTACGGTCATGTAAACATGTTAAGCTCTTATTGTGAATGACCTAAGCTCTCGTATTCAGCTTGATATTACATGGAAAAAGAGTGAACGAGAGGTAGTTTAAAAATAAACAACTAACATAGAAAAAAAGATAGAATTTTGAACCAACCCACATAGCCCCTTAAAAATCGTAGATTCGTGTACTTGAAGACTTGCTGACCAAGAATATGTTATTAGTTATATAAATAGTCCCTTAACTAATCAACTATTGATAAAACCATACATAGAGATCAGAGATACTGTCAGGTCAAGTCATATCTGCTTAGATTGGATCGCATATTTTTTGGGAAAAAAGTAGGTGACAGATAGGCTCAGATAGTACAGTGAATCCGATTGGGTGGCATTTGAAGTGAGACGAAATATTATTGGCTGACCTTTGAATAAACATAAATAGCCTAGTAACGTAGGAAAAGTTTGAATGATATTTTTTGAAAGACTGTTTACCCTTGTAAAATTAAAAGTGATTGGCCAACTGAATCGATATTGTCAGAATAAGCGTTAGGGGGGGACGCCATTTCTAGAAAAGTTTCAACAGTGATAGATGAGATCAGGCTGTGCTTTTAAATACATTTCTGGACAGCCTGGACAACAAAACAGATCGAAACTGTGTCAGTCATCGTCTCTGTGTATTTCATTGAACATTGTGGTAAGATTGACATTTATTAATCTGTATTTTATATAAAAATTGAATGTGAAATAATAATATATGTCTGGACATGAGTGGGTCTATAGCGAACATGAGGCAAAGCCTAAAGATTGATCCACCATGTGATAGACTGTCAGAGAGGTGTAAAAATACAAGAATATGTATGATTGTCATAAAGGAGCATAACACCTATCCTATTATATGGAAGAGATTACAGCTGGAATTGCAGTGGCGTTGTAACTATTAGGGGAGAGGAATACTGGTGTACATTGTCACATCAAAAGAAAATGGTGGCATAGGTTTGTATAAGGATATGATCCTTTTTGTTTGTTTGTAATGTACATGTCCTTAACTGTGGACTATTGGTGTATGCTAGATATTACGAAGGATGCATACCTTCACATTTCAGAGGTCCTGGGTACTGACGTTAATGTGGTACCAAACGCTTGAAAACTGATTGATTCAGGACTCTGCCTGTTTACTGCGAGCCCATGCTAGTGGCCATTGCCTATCAAACAGGGAACAGATTGTCAAGCGAGCAGAGGAAAAGTTCAACCTGTATTCTACTGCAAAGATAAGTTCTCGTTCGGCACCTGAAAGCTCAACTACAGAACTTTATAAGAAGAAATATAAAAAGTGACAGTGAATAAAATTGGGACAAATATTAATAGTTCCACAAGTGACAAAATAGAAACAAACATTACTAAAAGGATATGATTTCAAACAACAACCTAGTGGTACTACCAGTATTTCCTTAAAGTAGGAGAACACTACAGACGTATATGAGAATAATATTTTTATGTATGGACAGAGGATCTATTGTGCTATTTGACTGATGTAATTGATTATTTTGATTTCACTTTTAAATTGTCAATCCTGATTCCAAATAAATTAGAATCAGGATAATAAAATTGTAAAAATTATCTTTACACAAAATTCAACCACAGTCTTAAATAAGATAGCCTTTTAGAGTGTCGTTTGTATGTTATTGTGGTAGTACTGTGTGCTGTTGTGAATAATAAACTATTTGTTTGTATGTTTGCTGATTTTTGTACATTACACTCTACATTCATAACCCTAGACACAACACGAAGTCATTTAATAATAATAATATAAATACATTTTTAATGAGATAAAAGAGGTGGTAGCGGAAAGGTACCCTGAAAAGTTCACAATACTATTGGGTAAATTTAGGGACCTAAAGTGAATAAACTTCTAACTGTGCAAGATAAAGTGACAGAAATTAGCACGTTAAGATCGAGATAAAGATTTTTTTTTTAAGTTAATATGGGAGTTGTTAATGTCAACACGAGAAGCCCTATTCATAAAGAAATGTATGTTATGAGCTTTTGAGGATCAATCAAGGTAGCAATGATGTGTGATGGACAAGCATATATGGATGTCACGGCGCTATTTCGCAGTGACGAAATATCAGGTTGGCAACACTGAGTTTTGGCAACATTGGCATAACTACCCGCAAGTCATGTGATTAGCGGAAGCGGGAATTTTTAGGCGCCAAGATAGGGATTAATCTTCTAGCCGCGTCCGGGTGATGACGTACCTATGTTTCCCTTGCCAGCATTCTTGTTGAGAAGTGTGCCATGAGATGTGTATTCTAGGGTTTTGCCTTCTTGCGGATTAAGTGGATCATATTGTGTAATGCTAGTTTTGGGTGTATTATCTAGTGACATTTTCTACATACCGCAGAGTACAAGTTGTCTATGATTAGAGTATTTTTATTGTCATAGATTTTGGCCGCTATGGTGAGCGGTAATCAGTGCATGGCTTGTACAGGGCCGTCATATTGTTTTGTATGAGGCTAGTAGATAAATGTATTGAGACAAGTTTCTCTGGCATTGATATATGTATTTCATATGTTTGTTAGCCGTGTGTGGCGGTAGTGTGTGCATTTATTTGTTAAAGGGGAGTACCTGTAGAAAGTGTTAACCTTTCTTTGTTAGCCATCATATGTTGTGGTCATGCTCCTAGGGAGCGAGCCTATAATTATTAATATTGTGTTACGATAAATCCACAGCATAAGTTGGTTCTGACAACTGGGGGCATCGTCTAAATGGTGTCTACAGTATAGATTATATTGGACAGCTAAGGGCTGCATCCAGCTTTGTGAGCCAAAAGGCCGTAGTGCCTTCATTTTCATTAGAAAGGCTAGAAAGTATGCACACAGATTGATATAAAGTAATAGTAGCTTTGTGTTTACGCCTTGTGTCTTCGCCAGTGTTCACGCCAGTGTGTTGTGTTTGGTTAGCTATTGTGCAGTGAGCTGTTACGGTCGGGTGACCGCGCTAACGGTAGTTGACCTAGTTAGGAAACAGGTCACAGCGTCTCAGTGAAAATTGATATTTTCAGCTCTGAGAATATTTATCAGTTATTGTGTTCGACACTGTTGAAAGGTAATTTTGATGCTAGGCTGGAAAGTAGTGTTGGAAGATGTGTCAAAAGTAATAGAACAAAGGTGCAGCTGGCTGCTGGCATTTCAGTTTGAGGTATTGAAAGGTATACTTTGTGGTTTAGTGATATTGATCCAGGTGGAGCAGCGGAGATTAAGGTGTCATTATTGTTTGGTATAGATTGACCCAAGTGACTAATGGTGTCAGGCAGGATATAGATTGTCAAGTTTGATATAGTTTGGCCCAAGTGACACACTGTGTCAGGAGGGAAGTTAGATTGTCGAAATTGGTGGATTGTAAGAAGGTCTATAGTGGCAGAGGTATCTCAGGATTTGTGGAACTCCTCTTGTTGGACTTGTGGGAGCATGTAGCCAATCAGCTGTAGGGCCATTGCTCGTACTGACCATACTTACCCGGGGAACTTTATTTCCTGCGTTCCTGCAAAGGTCTGTCGTTTTCAGGCCCTATTGATGTGCCGTTCCAGTGGGAGCCTTCCCATGCTCTGTCGTGACCCTGATACCGCTCGAAGGGATGCCGGTTACTGAAGTATGCTGATCTGAGGGGTCCTGTGCTGTAGTGGGAAGACTGCTAAGTTCCTGTCATTCTGAAGACACGAAGTATCGAACTTTACACATTATACTCATCATCGTGCCAAAGAACATTAGCATCATGAACGTTATTCTCTGGCACATAGACTTCTGTAGTCTGATTTTCTGAACATTATTGGATTTATGATCCTGATTTTGTGGTGGACAGTGCTGTGGTAGCACCGGGTGGAACATTACTTACGTTTTGGATATCTCAAGTGTGTGGAGACCTGTTAGTTTTGTCTTCATCTTCATTATCGGTGCTGAGGAGCTACGCGGCCAAGCGTCGCTGGACCATCAGTTAAGTTTTTGTTTGTAAATCTTTGTATGATTTGTTATATTTATGTTCTTCTTGTTTTTCCTCTAAATTCTGTTTTTCTTCCTCCAAAAGTTCCTTTTCTGTCTGTCCACCTGATACAACGTATCTTTTAGTCTGGTCCTCTAGAGTAGTGTGACAGTTTTGTCGGGGTCGTGCTAGGTTAGCAACAAGCTTTCTTCTGTTTCTACGTTTGTTTCTTGAGGTTGCTTATTGGTTTGTTGTTGTTTTCTTTCCTTTGGTTTTGTGTTTTTTCTCGCTTTTTTGGTAGAAACTTAGTCTGTATCTTTATAGGGGGTTAGTTAGTTAGGTGGGATCTTTCACTATAAGTTCCTATTTCTTGGGGTCTTTACTATTATATATAGAATAAGTCTTGGATATGTTATAGTAATATTTTTGTTTATATGTTAATTAGTTTACTTTGATTGGTGTGATTAAGTTGGTGGCTAGAGAAAGTGATAGCTCTCAGCACTTCATTG
This sequence comes from Oreohelix idahoensis, assembly GCA_024509875.1. Taxonomy (NCBI): domain Eukaryota; kingdom Metazoa; phylum Mollusca; class Gastropoda; order Stylommatophora; family Oreohelicidae; genus Oreohelix; species Oreohelix idahoensis. Next base: position 298,973 of record JAMPIV010005210.1, on the reverse strand, counting down.
TTAAGTGTAGTTGTTGTTTAGTTTGCTGTGTTTAATGTTATATTTATGAGTTCAAGGGTGGACGGGTGGCGAGTTTAATGCTTCCTTTTCTCACTTGTGGGAAAAGATTGGATTAGACTGACTTCTTTCTAGGGTGTGGCTGCGTATGTTTAGTGGTGGAGTAAGGCAGAAGTGTTTCCTGCGACTGCCCTAACTAACATACCAAGCTCAGTACTTGTTAGGTGTGCTGGTGTAATTTGTATTTACATTGTCTTGTACATTCATTAATTCTTCTGTTGTGTTTAAGTGGGGGAATCTCTCGTTCCTTCTTGCTATCTTGTGAATACGTTAAAAGGTATCCCTTGTTTTCGTTCGTTGTCAGCCACGTGTTGTATATATCAGTCTAGTCCTGCTCTGATCTTGTCTATCATCTTACTCCTCGTGACTGGGATTTAGTGTAGTGTTTGGTGTGTGTCTTTTCATCTGTGGAGTGTTCATTTTGCCAGTGTAAACATTTGAATTAGTTAGTATATTATTTAGGGATATATTGTCAGAGTACAGCACCAGTGTGGGTGCCAGTAACAGACTATGGTGTAAAAGCTGATTTATTGTCAAACTTGGTACAGTGGTGTCATAGCACCAAGAAGTATTATCTGTCGACTATAGTAAGGGTCTTTTAGTGGTATCACAGAGACTAAGTGGTCGGAAGGACCAAATCTACAGAGTAAGGAGACAGTAGCTAAGTGGCAAAGTAAGATTATATTTATACAATAAGAAGTAAAGTGGATTATGTGTATACATTGAGAGGTGAGGTGGTTTATACTTACATGCAAATATTTGTAAATTTGAGAAGTGATATTACTATTTACATGTCATTACTGCAGACCTTGTAAGAGAGGGATCTGTTCATATAAGCGAGGTGGTGTAGGGTACATGGTAGTGAGCAGTTGCACAGTGAATTAATATTGAGTAGTACGTGTGGGCATCATGGACTATGATAGTTTCATGCGGTTAGGCAAGAAAGCTGGGTACACAGGAAAAGAATTGTTGGATTATGCCGAGGCAGAATTCCAATCAAAAGAGAACCAGAATGCCTTAAGAGATGCTCGTGCTGAAGAGTTAGAGCTCAAAAGAAGAGAGTTCGAATTTCAAGAAAAGAAGTTGGAATTACAAGAAAAGAAGATGAAAGAAGATAGAGAGGTACAAGAAAAGAAGATGAAAGAAGATAGACTGATACAAGAAAGGAAGATAAAAGAAGATTGAGAGTTAGAATTAGAGAAGGAGAGAATTAGAATAGCTCTGGAAGAGAAGAAGATTGATAAGGAAATACAATTGAAGAGATTAGAAGTGGGTGCGAATGGTCAGAACTCGACTCCTGGGGGGTCTCATCGTCCCTTTTGGTTGCGTCTACCGAATTTTAATGATAAAATCGATAGCTTAGATTTTTTCCTCGAAACGTTCGAGGCCGAATGCGTGGCCTGGAAGGCTGACAGAGATCAGTGGCCATCACTGTTATCCACACTGCTAGTGGGGCCTGCGATGGAGACTTTCTATAGCCTCCCGCTGGAAGAAAGGGCTGATTACGACAAAGTAAAGGAAAGGTTGCTCCGGAAGTTCCGTCTGACGGCTGACGGGTACCGGACGCGTTTTAGAAACGCGATGCCAAGTGCAGACCAAGACTTCGAGGACTTTATCTCGAAGATCAAACTTCTGCTTATCGATGGATCGAGATGGAGGGGATAAATAAGGACTACGATGGCTTGTTAGACTTGCTGCTACGGGACAAAGTGTTGTCGTCGTGCTCAACTGAGTTGGTGGCGTTTTTCCAAGAGCGCCAACCAAAAGACATTGATTGAAATCAGTCACGCAGTGCAGACAGGTGCCAAGAGAAAAAGGACGATAGGTCCTCCAGTCCCTATCAACCAAGCAGAGGCAATTATAGTAACTTCCGATCCCATCGGAATGGTCGGCCGAGTGGACATAACCGACAATTTAAAAGTGATAGCGACAGTGGAGAGTGCCAAACGCGAAAGCAGGTACGCTTCGAGGAGTCGCGGGACGAGGATCGGGTTTCGTATAAAACAAAACATCCCAAGCAGAGGAGTGGTTCCTCAGATAGTCGATCTTCCGACTCCGATGCGCGGTCGTCACCAGCTAAAGGCCCCAGCAAGAGTCCACACAGTGAGTCGAAGAGGGAGCGCCTGTGTACCAAGTGTGGTGGCAATAATCATTGCGCTGACAGGTGTCCTACCTCAATCGAAAACGCGAATTTCGCGTTTGTGTTGGACACAATCAACAGCGAGGACTGTGTAGAGTGTTATCCTCTGTTCCATGCGAACGAGAGGATAGTGCTACACTGCGGGCATGCGGCACCATGTCTGTCGGCGGTCCATGAAACTGGCAAGGTAGCTCTCCACAAGGGCATAGTGGAGAAGAAACCAGTCTCCGTATTGAGGGACACTGGGGTACCACAATTGGGGTGCGTCGGTCGTGTATCGACGAGTCTTGCCTTACAGGCAAAACTGTAAAGTGTACTACATTTGGGGGCAAAGTTGAGTCGTACCCCCAGGCGTGTATTAATGTGAACACCCCGTTCCTGTCGGGTAGAGTGAACGCATTCGTCCTCGAGAACCCAATTGCCGATCTGATCGTCGGCAATGTACGGGGAGTGCATAGTGCCATGGGTGTGGCTGGAGCAGAGGCTCAGCAACACCAGAGTTCCGAGGCGGACGATCAGGTGGTCGAGGGATCGCTACCTGACAAGAAGGTACATCTGAGACGTGTTTCGCGGCATGTGCCAAGTGACATGAATGGGAGCAGTAGAAACATATACGAGGGCCCGATAGCTGGCGATCGCACGGTTTGGGTTCGTAATGTTCCTCTGAGTGCTAGTTGGCGCACACTCAGACGAGTGTTTAATGAAGTCGCGCCAGTGAAGTTCGTGGAGGTATTGTCATTGCGGGACAATACCAATGTTGCACGTGTGACTTTCGCGAATAGGTAGGGTGCGCGTGATGCAGTCAGGTGGAAGCACATGTCGTTGCTCCATAACCACCTGCTGATAGTTCAGCAATAGCATCGAGATAGGTATCGGGTTCGCGTTCAGTAGGGTGTTTCGGTTAACGCGAACCGAACCGTAGAGTCTGACCCACGCAACCAGTACTATTCTGATGAATATAAGTTGTTCTGTACAACTTTATAATGTATTGAGTGTCCGTTGGGAAGTATTTACATGGTTAAGTGGGTAGCAATGAATTGCAACCACAGTAGAGATGTTTTGTAATCTTTAAAGATCATGTTTAGGCTTGACTATGTTGTGCTTTGTAATGGATGTATCATGGTGCCATAAAGGCAATTTGCTATATAATCGAATTTAATGTATATCTAGACCATGTTTCTAACTGCTGTTGATGTTATGAGATTTTCTACTATTATGGGTGTATATATCAGAATATAAATAAATGTATTATGCATTGTGTTTGGGTGACCAGTGGTGGACAGCCGTTGTTATTTTTCACGGCTGCCAGAACCTTGAATAACTTACCTCATACTCAGGGTGTGTTTTGTGCATAGGTGGAGAAGGCAGGGACGACAATGGTGGTGGAGAACTACGGCATTCTCTAGTCAGATGAAGAGATGCTATGATGGCATATGTTCGTCCATACTCCGAAGGGGGTCAGACGAAGCTCCTCCGACTACGTTTTCTTTCTTAAAAAGGGGTGGGGGGGGGGGGGGGGATGTCACGTCGCTATTTCGCAATGACGAAATATCAGGTTGGCAACACTGAGTTTTGGCAACATTGGCATAACTACCCGCAAGTCATGTGATTAGCGGAAGCGGGAATTTTTAGGCGCCAAGATAGGAATTAGTCTTCTAGCCGCGTCCGGGTGAGGACGTACCTATGTTTCCCTTGCCAGCATTCTTGTTGAGAAGTGTGCCATGAGATGTGTATTCTAGGGTTTTGCCTTCTTGCGGATTAAGTGGATCATATTGTGTAATGCTAGTTTTTGGTGTATTATCTAGTGGAATTTTCTACATACCGCAGAGTACAAGTTGTTTTTGATTAGAGTATTTTCATTGTCATAGATTTTGGCCGCTATGGTGAGCGGTAATCAGTGCATAAGTTGGTTCTGACAATATATATATAAGGTGTGTAGCGAAATTTCGATTTGTATTCTGCCTTAAAAACTGAAGCTATTAATCTATAAAGCCCTATAATTCTGAACACAGAATCATGTCTGTCCTGGATTACCAAACATGAAGGTGATAGAGAAGAAAGACATTGAAGGATCTTGAGTGGATGACACAGGCCAGGAAGTCTTGGCCTAAGTTTCTTGAAGGTCATTGCCTAACAAAGAGATGGAAGGTCATGAATCAGGCGTTTTGGGCTTGGTTTTGGTTTTAAGGACTATCTTCATTGCACACGGATAACTCCATCAGTGCTTGATCTCCTCCTTTAGATCACACAAGGAGGATCTCAGAACAGTGCACAAACTCCGTCGCACCGAAGAGAATCCCAATAATTGTATATAAGAATTACACATTCTTTAATACTTTTGTGGTGAGTAGGTTTCTAATTTTTAAATGTTGCCAGGGCAGCGGCCTTATGGCATACTCTTTACGATTTCCAACTGCCGTGGGATTTTTAGCGTGCGCAACTTGTACACGGGACCTCCTACTTTGTTCGTCCTTATCCGAGAATGCTAGGCATCTGATCTCAATACCCAGGAGACCGGGGAGGGGGGGGGGGGAGTGTGACATCATTTGGACCACTGGTTCTGAAAAAAGTTTCCATAAAATTATATTCTTTTTACTGGGAATCGAACCTGATACCTTTTGAGTTCGAGGACGACACCATACTTCTTAGCCACTCCGACTCCGTCTTGGGACTAAGAACTAATATGGTAGTCCCATAGCGGATACTTCTGTACACGAGCGAGATTTAGAGACTTTACTAGGCCTCCGATTTCATGGGGGGAAAAAAAAGGGGGGGGGGGGGGAATGAGAGAACTGGTTCCTTTGTCTCATTACCTGCCCTAACTCAAAAGCAGAGCTAGGTACCTATTTTTGACAGCTGGGTAGACAGAAACAGGAACTTTACCAGGATTAGAACCCAGTAACGCTGCCTCCAGAATCAAGCTCTCTAACCTAAGAAAAGAACTACCTCAAACTTTTAAAACAGACTGTACTCGCGCACTAATCCACGAGTTAATATGATAATGTATGTGTATGTATCTGAAAACAAGCAAAAAAGTACGTTTTTTTTTTTGTCCTGATCGTAGAAGAACAATAAAACAATGTATTGAACAAGAATTAAACTTCTTTATGAGTTCCATGATAAGTGAAAGAGGGCTCTCTTTTCCTCATTACGTTGTTTGATCGATACCTTTGTGAATGTTTATGTGTCTCTGTTATGTTAGATGGTCGTTTCATTAGGATCAAATGTATGTGTGTTAAAACGTTTAAATGTAATGATGATCACTTAAAGGCGCTAAGCCGAATGGTGATGATGATGATGATAACTAAAAGTGCCCCGCGCAGTTCCCTGTCGTCTCTGATAAGACCAAGAAAGAACAGGATTATATCTCCATCATACATGTCATACTAGGTGAGAACATATATGCGATTGTGAATGGGGCTGGTAACCTCAACATGTAAAAAACATTGCTGCACAAACCACCGCCGGAAGAGCGTGTGAATGATGGGTGCAGGCTTCCTGTATAGGAACCAGCTGCAGTGGCTGCTCTATGCACCATAGGGAGCAAAAAAGGGAAATGATGATGATTATGATGATGGTGATGATGTTGATAATGATGATGTTGACGATGATGATGATGATGATAATGTTGATGATGATGTTGAGTGATGATGATGGTGATGATGTTGACGTTGATGATTATCGCGAATTAACAGTAAATATGAATTTTTCAATCCGTCCCAGTCCTTCTCCTGGCCTTACTCTTTAAATGTTTCTATTCTTACCGGCTTCATGAACTTAAGTTTTTTTGTTTAAATTCTTCTATCGCGGCCGTAGTCTTATTATTTTTGTTCCGCTCAGACAACCCCCCTCCCCCCCTTTTTCACCCACCCCAAGGCGTGTCTGGCTTTTATGCTTAGTTATTAGTGTACATATAACTGAGAGCAGGGACTTGCGGGTTTTTTGTCTGTGACAACTCTGCAGTAATTCATTCAGTACCAATGTAACGCAGTCAACAGCCTAAGCTTACAGATGCTTAATCTATTTTGAAGCCTCATAGTTTTGTTAGTGTTTCAATAGGTTAAATGGTAAGCTTAATCTGACATTACTTTTGGAAACTACAGTTGTGTAAATTATTCATTTAAATCTGACAAGTGACTGTGTTCGCTATAACGACTGAATTGTGGGAGGTAGTCATTTTTTTGTGGGAGCAACTCCTCATGGTAGGGTGTGGAACCATGGAATGGCTATTCTGTAGTTTATATATAACTCACAAGGCAGTCTAGAAAGTTAACAACTGGCCAGCAAAAGTCCCAATGTATCATAATAGCATAAACATTGCACTTGAATGTATTCCATTTTGGGAGTTTATTACTTTTCCTTGGTGTGTATCGACCCCACGGGGCGCATACAGTTTAAATGTGTAATGTAATTAGTGCTTATATTTTCTGTAAATTCACGTAATGGTGTAAACTAAATAGTACATCCTCTCAACGGAGACTACATGGTTGGACAACCCATATGTTGAGTTGGAAGAGGACATTTAGTCGATTCTTTTTTCTGTCAAAGCAAATGCTCGGATGTACATGTATGTACAAAATATATTAGCCTATGTGGGATGCATGTTGCCAATTGATATTGTGGAAGTAACAGAAGGACAACTCATGAGGAAAGAGACAGCACAGAGACTTGCCTAGCAATAATAAAACAAATACTTTACTATAACATTAAGTTATGATTTTATTTTGCTTGAGGTAACGGTTGATTATTTGGTCTTAGTTCCAGGTACCCATCACTGTTAAAGCAAAGGACTGCAAGTACGCAACGGAGGGAATGCACCATTCTCCCTTCTGCCAAACGGGTTTACAGTAAGCAGATAACACGACGAGTATCAACAAGTACCTGTCAACTATATTTCGATTAACGTCCTCACTAAGCAGGTGGAAAAATTACATGAATGCCCTTCATGGCAGCGTATAGCCAACGACTCAGAATGACGTCACGTATTGTGCAGTAGTGGTTTTTTACTCGCCTATTTAGTAAAAAGTCAGAGCATAGTGACATCCAGCATATGCATCAACACCTCGATGCAAGCTTCATTGAAATTATCTTACTGTATTCTTAAACGGAGTACGCAGTTCCAACAAAAGGTCTCACACCAGACCAAACCGGATTACGCATCAAGTACCATATACGAGGCACGCCTGATATAATTCGCCGCTCCTGGATAAGAGCGTCAATACAGAAGGTTGCACTGAGCTGACCTCGATTCGTTTGCCTTCTGGTCAGTACTACCCCTGTGTGTATTAGCTGTCAGAGGAAAGACAGAGTTAATCTACAGTCTATCTTGGTTTTTTTGTGTGTGAAAACAGCACATGGATAGCGTCTTCAATCGATTTATAAATTTTTCCCCAGCTATGGGCAGAGAGATAAAGACACTGATATACTTATTTTGTACTTTTCCACAGAAACGGAAGGATTGTTAACTTTGCTTATTTTCCCTGTCGGGGGCCTAATAGTTGGTTTTTGTTCCTCGATGTATGAATTGAGGTAATTGTTAACTTTGTTATTTGATCAGTTATTGTTTGCTGAGATTTTTTTTTTCTTCTATACAAGCTAAAGAGATCTTTAATAAAATTTAACCTTTTGTTAATGCGCTGTTCACGACCTTCATCCATATCTATTACTAAGTAACTGTGTAAGCTCTTACTGTTTCTCTATCTATCTGTGAGAAATAAGAGAGAGCGGGTGATACTAAAGAATACATAAGTGAGTTGTGGGGCTTGGAAAGAGAAATAGCTTTAATAGATCTTCTTCCAGGATGTCTTAAGTTTCTCCCTAACTTTGCACATTATCTGTGTTTTCTCTAAAATTCTTGCAGTTCACTCCCGTTTTTGCAGCTCACTGAATTTGTCTTACTCGACAAATACTCTAAAATTACATACTCACGACAATGATGTTGATGTTGATTGTCGTAGATTTTATTGAGATAGGTTGAAGATGTTTAAGGTCCCGTCTGAGCAGAGGTGATAATAGTAAACTATGTGAGAATAAGGAGTAAGAAATATACTGAATCACATTAAAAACGCACCACCCGTATAATCCAGGAACAGAGTGTGAAATGTAAATATAAGTGTTTACAAGTTTCCATATTTGGAATCTTTATTCATTTTCCTATGAATCCATGCTGGTCATTAATTTGTACATTTGATTGTTATGAAATTCATTGCATTCTGTGCAGGCAAGGGAGAAAACCAAAAATGCAAGCAATAAAAAAATTCATTCACACTATCCTCAGTATCTGTTATGTCCACCGTATGCTTGCAAACAAGCTTGGCAGCGGCTCCGCATGGAACGCACAAGTCTCTGAAGGAAATTCCGGGGAATCAAGTCCCATTCACGTGTAAGAGCAGCTTCGAGCTGTTGCAGATTAGCTGGAGAACCTTGCCTGTAGACTCTGCGTCCAAGCTCGTCCCACATATGTTCTATAGGGGACATGTCTGGTGATAGGGCAGGCCAATCAATCGTCACAATGTTCTGCTGCTGTAGATATTGCTGGGTAATGCATGCGGTGTGCGCACGTGCGTTATCCTGCTGGAAAAGCTGCAAGTCTGAATAATTTGTGAACGCAGGAGCAACCAATGCATCCAGAACCCCATCTCGATATGTCACAGCATTAACATTTCCACGGAAGACGTGAAGAGGCAAGCGATGGTAAAAACTAAATCCTCCCCATATGTGAATACTGCCACCTCCAAATCGGTTGTGCTGACGAACACAGCAATCTGCAAAGCGCT
>JAMPIV010005210.1:15000-285000 GCA_024509875.1 Oreohelix idahoensis | reverse complement strand
TAGTTTTCCGATGCAATTAATATGTCATCCATGAAATTAAGGATATGGGGACTTTGCAAGGGTTCTAAAAGCTTCCTCATCATTCTGGTGAAGACTCCTGGTGCGTTGTGCAATCCGAACGGCATTACGTTGAAAGTGTAGTGTCCTTCACTGGTGCTAAAAGCTAACAAAGGCTTAACTTCCTCCTTGACTGGTATTTGGTAGTAACCTTTACTCAAGTCAATCTTTGAGAAATTTCTTGCCTTGCTAAGCTTAGTGAACAGCTCAGAAGCGCTCGGTAGAGGTTCGGGCTGGAATTCCGTTACGGTGTTAAGTAAACGGTAATCTATGCACAGCCGAACTTCCTTATTGGGCTTCTATAACAGTACTACACTCGAACTATAAGGAGATGTAGACTCACAGATAATTTCTGCTTGACGCAGCTTGTCTATTTCTCCGCGTAGTGCATCAGCTTTAGCATACGGAATGGGGAAGACTCTGGTTCGAACAGGGGTCTCGTTGGTCAGTTTCATATCGAATTCTATGAGATTTGTCCGACCAGGCTTATCCGTTAAGACTGCAGTGTACTGTTTCAGTAGCGCCCTGGTTTCTGTCTGTTGTGCTTCCGAGAGATTTTCGCCGAATTTGACATCTTTGACAGATTCCGTTTGTTGCAATGGATACTCCATGCAACTGTCGTCATCTTCCTCATCTTCCGTCGCTATAGCGACCGCCAGGAGATGTTCGGAGGACGGCACCGGTCTTTCCAAGTATTTCTTTAGCAGATTTACGTGGTAGACCTTCTCCGTTCCTTTAATAGAGATCTAGTACTTAGTGCGGGAGATCTATTTAAGGACGGTAAACGGCCCTTGCCATCCGATGCGAAGTTTGCTGTTACCGGTTGGAAGTAGCAACAAAACTTTCTCCCCTGGTTGGAGTTCTCTCTCTCTTCCGCTGCTTTTTTGTAAATTTGAGCATGCTTTGCGTGTGCTTTCTTAAGGTTGGTGGTTGCTAGGTCCCATCCTAGTTGTAACTTTTCCTTGAGCTCTGATACATATTTGCTTGCTGAGACGACTGTCTCATCATCCTTCTGGTCTGTCAGGGACCGAAGTAAGGCTTCTAGCGGACCCTTTATAGGTCTGCCGAATAAAAGTGTAGCTGGTGGAAATCCTGTAAATGCCTGGGGAAACCTCCCTGTAGGCGAATAAGGCTGCAGGAATGAAAAGGTCCCAATCTTCAGGTTTCTCTTGTCCCAGTTTACGTAACATCATAATGAGGCTTCCGTTAACACGTTCTACTAACCCACTTCCGGCCGGATTATAAGGGCTTGTGTAGATGTGCTGGTTCCTAAAGATCTTAACGATCTCTTCCATCAACAGGCTACGGTATGGGGCTTTGTTATCCGTCAAAACTTGTTGAGGGAATCCCAACCGTGTAAATATCTGCACCAAAGCTTCTGCGACAGGCTTGGAATCCGTGCATTTTAGTGGTATAGCTTCGGCCCACAAAGTGCATGTGTCGACTAAGGTCAGGATAAACCTGTGCCTTCTTTTAGTCCTTTCTAAGGGTCCTAAAATGGCGATTACAACCCTTTGAAATGGTGTCCCCACTACTGGCATTTCACCCATGGGAACAGAGGGTGTCCAATGCTTGGGTGCCACACGTTGGCACTGGGCGCAGGATTTCACGTATCTGATAATCTCAGAGTTCATTCCTGGCCACCAATAGTGAGTCGATATTCGCTGAATAGTGGCGTTCTGTCCCATATGTCCGCTAAAGGGAAGAGAGTGCCCCATTTATAAGATTTGCTCTCTGTACTGTTTCGGTACTAGGAGCTGGTTATGCCCTTGATCATGTTTGCCCATTCTGCGATACAGTACACCATTCTTAGAGAAAATGTCTCCGTTGTGTCTGGGGTCCTTAGCCATGGGCAGTTTCCTAAAGCAGGGCTCCAAGGTAGGGCCCTTTTGTTGCACCTCTTTTAGTTCCATAGGTAACAAATTTGGTGCAGGCTCCCGTTCCTTCTGGGCTTTCCTTCTTGTGGTTACTGCTGCCACAATCGGCTCTTTCGGTCTGCCAATAAACACGTATCTACCTCCAAGTATAACTGGGTAGATAGGATCATCCATAATGGCCGCTTTAATAACACCTCTGACAAAATCAGAGTGTATTTCCACCAGTGCGATGGGAAGCGTCCTGGGTGCATCACTCCTGAAAACTCCACATAGTTTGACGGAGTCTTCTATCTCTTGACCGGGTTTGACAAGATGCCTTGCGACTATACAGTCAAAGGATAAACCCGTGTCAAAGACAAGATGTTGAAGTCCCGTTCAAAATAACAGTTCCTCGCGTTGAGGGCCTCTCCCCCTCAGGTTGAGAATCACTGACATTGATTCTTCCTTGCGACGCTGTTTGCAAGCATCCGATGCGATTGGGCCCGGTGTGCTAGCCCTGATCAGATGTCCCGTGAGCAGGGGTTTCCCTTTGTCACCCTGTCCTTTCTGGCTGCGCTGCCACGTAGGACGGTGGGGTAGATCAGGATTGTTGTGGGTGGGATATCTGGTTTTGAAGAATTTCGATTTTTCCTGGGGAGGATGTTGGGGTACGGCTTCTCGTTGGTTATGATGATGGGAAGAATGGGAAGACTGCTCTAGATTATTTTTTCGAGCAGGCTCATCTGTCGGTTTGCGTTTGGTGCTGGGAAGCTCGGCCATAGCATTTATGTACCGTTCAGACTTACTGAGAATGTCATATAACTTGACTGCGCCTTGTTCAGCCAGGAATCTACGGGTTTCACTGGACAAAGTTGTTTTTATTTGTTCGATAAGAACGAACTCCTCAAGACCTTGGTATGTGAGAGGGAGCTCGGAAAGCTCCATGCACTTTGCCAAATATCCCTTCAGCCGTGAAGAAAACTGCTGAAATGTTTCAGTGCTCTCCTTTCTGCTGTTTCTGAACATTTGCAGAAACTGGCGAGCGTTCATTTCGAAACGCTCCAGTAAAGCCTTCTTTAGCATTTCGTAGTTGTCTTGACTGCTTCCCAGTTTCACGTAGACTTCATAAGCGCTACCTTTCAAAGCCTGTGAAAGCTTTAGGCACCACCGGGAACTCTCTAGCCCGTACAGATTTGCCATTCTCTCAAATTTTTCTAGAAACGAGTCAATTTTCTCACTGGGGCTTGGGAAGGGTTCCAGGGCGAAAGACATAGCTGTGAGTTGAGGAGAATGAGTGCTGGATTGATCAGTTAACGATGAATGGGGAGATGATGGCTCTACATTGCTGGAAGTAGAGGCAGCCCTGCGACTTTGGACTTCTAGAGCCTTAAGCGCCAAAACGTGCTGTCTCTCCTTCTCTCGTTCCTCGTATTGTCTCTCCTTCTCTCTTTCGTTTGTCCTGCGAGCTTCCATCTCTGCCTCAATTTTCTTCTGCTCTAATAGAGATTGACGCTCTTCCGCTTCTTTCCTCTCCGCTTTATCTTCCTTCTCTATAGCTTCCGCTACTTTCTGCTCCGCGTCATATCGGTCAAGTTGTGTGTTGACGAACGTGGTCACTTCCTCTCCTCTCAATCCTGTCTCCCTTGTTTCCTCTCTCAGCATAGTCCTAAGTTTTACACGCTCAGCCATGTTAAAGAACTAAATGCCACTAACCAGAGGAAAGAAGAAGAAAAGAAGGGGAAAAAACTATATCCTTAGCCGCTTACGAGAAAAACCAACAAAGATGTTATTCTTTACCCTGAGATACCTCCTCCTGTTATCAGTTTACTAATCTATCGCTGTTATCTCTGGCAACTAGGCTCCTAATACAGACGACTTAATCCAAAAGTGGTAGATCAGATAACCTGGAAAAACAACTATTACTAACGGTGGAGAAAAAATATTTTTATTTAAAAAACAATTTAAGGAGAAAAAAAATTTCCTTAAAAAAAATTAAACTCCACCCCAAAACTCGCCCACCGAAGTCATTTAAGAGAAGGGACGTTTTTAACTTGACTAAAAAGTCAGAACAAGCCGTCCTTTGCTTAGCTCAACTCTGCTGCTTAAAAAAACCCCTAGTGATTGATAAACAATCACGCGAAATAGTGGTCTGTTACAAAATTACCAAATATCATATATTTAACAAAGATTATTGCCAAAACAAAATTCCCGTAACTCTATTGCTGAGGAAAGAAACAAATCCTATATGTGTGTATGGTCAAGCACCCAGTAGCTAAGAGCGTTGTCTAGGGGGTAATTATTTATTCCTTAAATCACAAGACAAACTCACACTACACTCTATCTAGATGAAACTTTTGTTTCAATATCAGACTTTAGACATTTATCTAGACTCAAACTTAGATCTTAATCCCACGACAAGCCGACCATTTATGTCGTAGATTTTATTGAGATAGGTTGAAGATGTTTAAGGTCCCGTCTGAGAAGAGGTGATAATGGTAAACTATGTGAGAATAAGGGGTAAAAAATAGCTTTACTTTTCACAAGGGGGTGAGAGTGTAAGAGAAAGGACAGTCTCTGGATTGAGTAATTGCTCTAATCAAGCCTATCTCACGACAATATTTAACTAGACTTACTTTCTCTCCTGGTACATATATATCAGTTACACTTCACTTACATATACACAAGTCTGTGACATAATACGTACCGGCGTGAAAACGAACTATGGTTAACATATAATGGGCGGGGGTTTTGACCAACACGATGACTTAAGGTTTATTATGTTTATTATCTTTAAAAAATCACAACATCACTATTATCTATCAGAGCGTATAGTTTACAGACATAAAAATGCAAGAAAATTTATTAACCCAATAGGCTCTCCTCTATTTTAAAGTCTTTCTTACAATCTGTCAGTCTGTGGCCACACGCTCTCACACTTACCTACTACTCTTGAACATATCTGTGTATCTTTGACATATTTCAGGGTGGTGCTATCCACGGGACCCCAGTTCCTCCAAGAATGATTAATTTTTCCTAATGGGGAACGTCCGCTTAAATAGTGCTAATTTTATGTGTCAAAAGTTCACGTCAGGTAGTGCAGGTAAATATATATTGCGATCAAAATGTTCACCATGGGCAGCACACAGAAGTCCGATATTTAAGGAAAAATGTCTGGTGGGTACACTGTTAGAAAACCAATAAGGATAAGCAAAGGATCTCCTACCTGTTTTTATCTCTCATTCTGGGGTTGGGTGCCGGTTATGGACCCTAGTATTCCTTTTTCTGGATAAATCCACTTGATAAAAGAAAAAACTACGATAGTCAATATTCCGGAACAAATGTTTCTATATAGATATTTGGCCACCACAGGTGCATCAGATTTGCTGTGAACAATCTAGGTAATTTCTTGTCCAGTTCTGATATTTTATTCTTTAAATGTTTATATGTGTGGACTCTCTCTCCCTCTCTCTGTAAGAAAACAAGAGAACCGCACAGGTCCAAATCTAAGACCCAATAATATTTTAAGAATGTTTCTGGAACTATTCAGACCGCTAGATCGCAGGGTTGATCGCCTAGATGTAGAAAAAACAAAACTTTAACAATGATATCATTGTTATATTCTACACTCGTTAGATAAGATCTCTTGATATTAAATTTAAAAAAAAAAGAGTCTAGCTAATATTATCGCGCTTTAACACGAGATATAAACTCTAGTAATTCACAAAATTACGCATGATGAATAAAAGTATATTTATCTCTAATTATCAGTCGCCTAACGTATATTAATCAATTTAAAGCGTCTCTAAATGGGGGAATAGCAAGAAATTAAATTTACTTATTACAAAGTTATTTAATATGCTTATTTAATAAACACACTTTAACACGTTAAGACACTCAAAATTCTTATATATATATATATATATATATATATATATATATATATATATATAATATATATATATATATATATAATATATATATATATATATATATATATATATATATATATATATATATATATATATATATTATGATTACCGCCACGCAAGGAAAATGACCCTCTCCACGAATCTTAAGAAATTATCTCTATATAAAAACTCCAAGAATCGCGCTAGCAGATATCACAATTCCAGGGGCAGACTGATACTGAGTTTTCTAAAACTGCGCATGTATACTGAATCGGCCCGTTGTCCCCATGTCTGGCAAAACGCACCTCGAGCGAATTCAGTCCATTCTATTATCAGATGTTAATCAGAGGTTTCAGACCTCGGCTCTGACATCGTAACCTGATCACCGGTACTCCGCCTCCTGACGGAATGTCAGTAAGGTCGTGGCTGCTAGCCCGATAACTTATGGCATACCAACCAGCAAGCGTGGGAATTCCCCTCGAGTTGTTGTAAGAGAGAAGGGGGGGGGGGAGAACTGAGGAATTAAAGAGAGGCTCGATTTTCATCGTCACATTGATGGCGAATAAGATGATCATGATGATAATGATAACCGTGAGCGTTTTGTCCAGAAGGTTTAGTATAGTGCGTCACTATTCAAAAGAAACTGCGAGTCGCAAATACAGACATTTGAACACAAGAGATTAGCAACCACGACGATCAAGTTCCACACTCAGTAAATGTTTCCAACTGTTATTTTTTTTAAACTCTGAACAAAGATCAAATGCAGATTCAAACTGTTTGCCTCTTACACATAAGGGAGGGAAACCCGAGGCCTGTAAACAGTAAATTAATATGAAACAAATATAAAGGTATGTTATCAGGCACTCGCAATAAATAAAGAAGTAGAACACCAGACAACAGAAAAACAACAGACATGAGTGGCTTACCCGGGATTTGAACACTGGACCTTCCGATTCGCTTGCATGGCTAGGCGGGGTTGTCGCACGGAAGGTCCAGTGTTCAAATCCTGGGTAAGCCACTCATGTCTGTTGTTTTTCTGTTGTCTGGTGTTCTACTTCTTTATTTCCTGCGAGTGCCTGATAACATACCTTTATATTTGTTTCATATTAATTTGCCTCTTACAACATGACTTGCCTGAGGCAGCAATAGTTATATTCCTTCTTTGTCTGCTCGGACACCCGCATGAACTGAACGGGACAAAACCTTTCAATTGTTCCACAGTAATGTTTTTTTCACTTATATATGATCATCCAATTTCAATCAATCAATACCCTTTAGCTCCCCACGGAGAATTAACCTTCAACAAACACGTGCCAAGTTCACCTGTCACGTGCCATCAGCTCACGTTCATTTCACATCTTCCTCATCATTTTCACTTCTATCTCCAGCTCTTTTCTCCATGTGTTTTTAGGTCCATCCAAGCCTCTCTTTCCTTGGGGGATTCCCAGAACAACGACTGCTTTGTACTGCTATATGCAGGTTTCCTCAATGTGCGTCCTATCTGTTAATATTAGACAAACATAAAGGTATGTTTTCCCTTCCTTATGTGTTATTTATGTTCATACAATACCAGAAACCTACCCACTGTTCTATACTATTGTCCTTTAGTCTTCTACTATTTACTGGACCCAGTATCAAGGTCTTTGTCTTGTTTGGACTGACACATACTGTTAATAGGAGAACAACAGAAGTGATTGCGTCATTAAGGGGCTGTATACTTCCGGTGTTATCTTGTGTTTCTTACTGATAAATAGCCAGTAAAGCATCTTTTTTTGGGGATGCCTAGCTGGCCGTGGGGTCAGTGTGATTCGCTTGATAGCTAGGCGGAGTTGTCGTACGGAAGGTACGGGGTTCGAACCCTGGGTAAGCCACTCACGTCTGTTGTTTTTCTGTTGTCCAAGTGTTCTACTTCTTTATTTCTTACGAGTGCCTGAAAACATACCTTTATGTTTGTCTAATATTAATTTACTAATATTAATTTACTGTTTACAGGCCTCGGGTTTCCCTTCCTTATGTGTTATTTATGTCCTATCTGTTGCTTGCGTCTTCTTCTCATCTCATGTTCCACTGGCACTTGTCTTTTTTTCTATCAACAGTTCCATATTGGTGACATTGTCATATCATTTCAATCCTTCTATTCTTCGCAACCATCAATGTGCCCTCTCAATCAATATAATCTAATATGCCCTCCTAATCAATATGATCCAATATGCCTTTCTAATATATAATATCATTCTGCGTTCTTCTTACCAATCAACTTTCAAATTATAACACAGAAGTTTCATTGTGGTTGGCAGTCCTCATGACTAAACTTACCATCATCGAGAATTTAAACTTACTTACTTAGTCGTTCCTCGTCTACCATGAGATGTAGAGGTTAGGAAGAGAGAGCGCCATCTTATGCTATCGGCTGTCTGCCTCGTTGCCTGGATTTATTCTAGTCCTCGGTCCTTCAGAGATTGTCTAATGTTGTCTTCTCAGATAATTTAAACACGTTTAACATAAAATTATCATTGGAATACTCACATAACGACTACCAGCGATCCCCTAAACCAGTGGTTCTCCACGTGGATCACATGACCCCCCAGAGTGCCATGCCATATTTCTAGGGGATCACAGTAAGATGGTGAAATACCTTTTTCCAGCTAACAGTGACTATGAAGGGGGGGGGGGGGGGGCCGCACAGAGGTAAATAAGGCTCAGAAGGGGCCATGAGCAAAAAAAGGTTGAGAACACCCACCTGCCCCCTAAACGAAGAACCTGGACCAATTTAAAATGCAGCAAACATTAACCGTTCCAAAAATAAAACACGTTGTTCTAAAATAAAGCATCAAACAGCCAGAGCCATACTTGTGGAGTGTTTGTAACGAGATTCGTTACTAAGTTGTTTTAACGTCACGTTACAGATTTTTTTTAAATGCTTTACTGTTACAAATATGTTTTTGTTACGAAAATAGTCATTGAATGGTAACGCTAGGTTAGGTAGGTTGGTTGTAATTACATTTTTTTTTTCTGCTTCTGAAATTGACTAAATGCATTAGTGCTCAAATACGTGTTATCGCTAATAGACATGAATTAACACGACAGGAAGAAAAAGAAATCAGTTAAGGAGATAGAATACATTGTCAGAGTGACAGAAGTAGACATTTTAAGGCAAATATCTAGAAAGAAGATGGAGGATTGGGTAACTGGTACGTAGACAAGCAGAAAGACCGACGGATAGACAGGGCTAAATATAATCTTATTATGCATTTGCTGTTGTTAATCTGTCAATGAAGGCTTAGATTCAGACACACGTTTTAGAGGACGTCTATTCAGAACAGGCAGATTCTTTTGTATTGTTATTTGTTTTTCTTCAGGAAACGTAAATGTTAGCGGAATTTTCGAATGTTTTCAGCTATGTTATTGTAAATTGGGTATACTGATTCTTTCCCTGAGTTTAGCGTGTGTGTAGTTTAGAGAAACAGACAGACAGGCAGATGAATGAATAGACAGATTAAAAATAAAAGTGACACAATTAGATTATAGAAAGGAAGACAAAAAGATTGACATACCAGCAGACTGCCAGCGATGCATAGTCAAATAGACAGACACACAGATGGACGGACAGAGAGGCAGGTAAGCAGAATTTTTTTTTTTTTTTTTCCCTCGCATGAGGTCGCATATTTTTTTCCTCGCATGAGGTCGCTTTTTTTTTGCCTCGCATGAGGTTGCATGGCACACGCTCAACCCGGCCCTGGTCAAGACCCATGTCCCAACACAAGAAGACCCAATGACATCATGTGTCACTGTAGTGATCTTCTGTGTTCTCACACAAAGGACCTAATGACACATGAATGTCACTGTATTGGTCCCTGTGCTTGGACACTTTGATCTTAGCCAAAAGGCCGAGAAGCGATCCAGGTAAGCAGAATGATAGATGGACACAGGCGTGCAGGTGGAATTTCGGGCACGCGTACAGTGTGAACGGTGGTTTGGTTTTAGACAAGTGAGTGAAGATAAATGGTTTGGAAAAAATGAATGGAGTTGTTAAAAAGACTGTTTGTCTTTGTTGAAGGGAAGTGATATGTGCGGAGAAGTGCTTTGGGCAAAGGGAGAAAACTCCGTGGTTTCCACTTGGAAGATGTAGTAGTTATTTTGGAGTTAGGCATATTAAGTGAGTCCAAAATTGTGGTGGGACAAATTTGCATGTAAAGTTTTTGTAATAAGAATTGAGGAGAAGTGTATGGTTTTGAGTCAAATCATCAAAGAGAGATAACTTGGAATTACGACCCTTGTAAGTTTTGGTGGGTGAGCAAGAAAAAATACGCACGAGAAAGTTGTGGTAGGAGGAAACGATTTTTAGGAGTGAATGAGAAATGTTAGAACGGGAATTAGGAAGTCTTGTTTTTGAACGCGCTGGGCGTAAGCCAAGAAGTTTGCTGTGAGTTGAGAAGTGATAGAAATGGCAGCGAAATGGGAGTTATATCGTGTCGATAAGTCGATAAATGTTTTTGGTAGTTTTTCTGTGGGATGGAAAAGCGACTACCATCCAGACGCCCAAGTGCATGTCTTGCCATAATTTGTGTACGACATTTTTTTGTCATTTTTATTTCGGAGGACAAGATGTAAGTGAGAGAAAAAGTGTGTATTTCGAAACAAACCAGGTACGTTGAACATTTTTGGGTCTAATTACTAATAGTGCAGTTCAGTAGACAAGCTGACAGGTTAGTGAGTAGAAAACAGACTTGGTAAAGTGTCAGCCCTGGCGGTGAGACCAGTTTCCTTAAGATATACCAAGCAGAACGTATGAGTCAAACTCAGCACCTAAGAGAGACAATGTTTTGCATGGAGAATTAGTTGGCAGATAAAAATTCTACAACAGTGGTTCTCAAACTGTGACCACTATAACAATTAGAGACAATTGGCTGACTGAAATAAGAAAGAGAATAAGAGAGAGAGATGAAGTGATACTGAGATTATTACCAACTAAAATTTTGTTGTACAAGTCTGCCAACCTGAAGAGGAAGGTTGGGCGCATCTTCTGTAAATAAAGTTCGACGTTGAATATTTTACTGCTATCCTCTTGAAATCGATGATCAACTGTTGGTATGAGGAATGTATAGTCTTTTAGGAGAAAGAAGTTTTTCTTATTACCATACAACCACTGCTACTGGTTAGGGCAGTGATCTGATTCGCTATACGAACACTACATCAACACGCACGGCCACAACAAACAGACAGACAGACAGACAGATAGACAGATAGACAGATAGATAGATAGATAGATAGATAGATAGATAGATAGATAGATAGATAGATAGATAGATAGATAGATAGATAGATAGATAGATAGATAGATAGATAGATAGATAGATAGATAGATCATGAACCTATCTTGTTGCTAGCGTTCGCTAGGCAGAGTCGTTAGACCACTTGCCTTTCGCCGCAAAGTTACCAGGTTCCACATTCAAAAGCTGGTAGTTTAACTCTCTAGTTTACCCAGCTGTAAATGGAACTCTTCTTTTGAGTAGCGGGAGGCAAAGGCAGCGAGGAAGGCAACCGGTCACCCCCCTCATAAAGCTGAACCTAGTATAGTGAAGTTTATAACACTTCATTCCACTGCGGTAGGATCTACTATGGGACCATCTTTACCTCTACCACCGTGTCATATTATCCTAGATCAGTTCAACTTGACGTGTATCAGACACAAAAAGACACGCCTATTGCATTAAGGTCAGATGTCAGAAAGAATATAAACACTGCAACTCCAGTAACACATTTTAGAAGAGATTTCATGTTGTTGTTTAACTAGGGCTGCTGAGCTTCTCACTCTTTTGCAGCCAATACCAAGTTGAAGACTTCTTGGTATTATCTACACTATAGATCTAGGCTTTTCATGTGGCTTTTCTGCTGTTCCGAAACATGTTGAGTTGAAATCATGAGCTCCGGTTGCTCCAGCTTAGCTTGCATTTAAAGTACCATCACATTTGGTCCCAAGCTAGAAGAAAGAAGCACGTGGCACAGTGTGCACTCACCGCCATCCAAGGTAAGCTCACCAAATATGCAGAGCTAAGTACTGTGCTCTGGTTCTGGGCTCTGCCAAGGAATTGTCAAGTCCTGCACAGAGCCACTTATCAATTCCCCCTGCCCATTATGGGGTCTATATTACGACCCTCCTGCATGCAGGCAACCAGGTATGAGCCAGAGTTGCATCTGGGGCTCAAGTGACTTATCGAAGCTTAGTCTGCGATGCTGTTCTCAAAATGTTTCACCACAGGGGGAATCCCTGGTATTGTGTGGATGATTTCAAGAGTCAATGAGGATGCAATTAACCTCACAGACAGAGGTTCGCTTCCTCATATGTATACTGTAGCACTGTGCTTAGCTGATGGTCATATAAGGAGTACTCCAGATATGCCTCCATGTATAGAAGAGATACAATTTTTATAAAACTACACAACATAAATTTAATAAAATTGACAAGCTTACCGGGAACTCGAACCCAGGACCATCCGAACGACACCATCGCCTCCATACGGGAGTGAATCGTGACTAACCGTACTGACAGCTTGTCACCATAAAAATAGTGCTAAATGGACAGTGGCCATTAGAACGACCCTTCCACGTAACAATGGAAATTTGGACCGAGGAACGACCTAAACTAATTAAAGACGAGATCACTTCTAGAGCCTTCTTATTATTTATTTATTCATTTATTTATGGTTGGTGCAGACCAGGTGCATCTGATTTGATCAGTCACAGAGAAAATAAATGAAATCAGAAGTCTAACCATTTACCGTGACTTGGGGCGTCGACCTGATCTGTTTTAATGCGAGTGATTGCCTGAGTCTCAAGTCCATGGTCAAGGACAGGCGAACGGAATACTGTTTATTTTACCAGTGGCTATGTCCCTCACACAATGGCATGCACTCGAAAACACAACGCATATACATATATGTATAGAGAGATATATATATATATATATGATATAGGTAGGAAGCATATATATAATACAATTAAAGTCAAAGACATGACATGTCAAAGTAAATACTCTTGAATCCATTGTTTTCACTAAAACAGATTTGCTAGTTAGGTGCACTTTCAAGATGTCATGACATTGACACGTGAATGTCAATGTCTTTTGAATGTGGTGTAGTCTCTAGTTTTAACAGCTCATTCACACACACGAACATATACACACCCTTACACACCAGTTATCACAGTATTTGCTTGCACATTCATCACTTCCCCACTTCACATACCTTTCTTCAGTTAACACACATTGTCACGCGAACTTCAGACAATCAATCACTGCCCTTGTGTAAATTCTTGTCATGCACTAGTCCAGAGGTTTTCAAACTGTGCGTCGCGGCTCCCAGGGGCGTTACGGCCCTCGGCTAAGGGCGTCGCGTGGCTTGGTAAAAGTATTGGGCTCGATATTATGACAATGGGAGCCGCGCTGGTGTAATGGCTTCGGCGTTGTACTGGCGACCAGGTGTTCATGGTTCAAACCCGGGCGTCGGCGTTTGAAGAAATGTTTACGGCCGGAAATTTGACTGAATAGCCTGAACGGCTCCTGTGATAAACCCTCTGTGGATGGGAAGGAGCGAAGCTCCTGACCGGGTTGGAAGGAAAGTCCTCAGGTTCCCCAGCCTCGCAATGACATGTCATTGGGCCGAAGGGCTGAAAGCCCAAGTGCCGCTGGTTAAAAAAAAAAAAAAAAAAAAAAAAAAAAAAAAAAAAAAAAATTATGACAATTGCTTATATATAATATATATAATATATAGTATAGAGAGGAGCCTCGGTGATTTAGGCACAGGTCAAGGGAGCAGCGGACCAAAAAAGTTTGAAAACCTCTGCACTAGTCAGTAATTACATGCGCCAATTCATGCCGTCTTTCAGTCCTTCTTTCTAGTTTCTTGTTCTTCAAGTACCATGCCTAGTGGCGTAGAATTACCGTTACTTCAGATTTCAGATTTTTTTAGAAATCTGAAGTAATGTTGCAACCTGCTCCTGGGATACCTTACTGCGAACCAAATATCACAGTAAAGAACCAACGTCTCCAAGTGGTGGACAGCTTCGCTTATCTTGGCTGTACCCTTTCCAAAGATGCGAATATCGACTCCGAGGTCAACAACAGAATTGCCAAGGAAAAATGCCTCCCAAAGCAGTTGATATATAGCGAACTCTCCATGGCTAAGCGAACAGTAGGGGGACAAAAGAAACGCTTCAAAGACACACTGAAAGCATCGTTGCGCAGCTTCAGAATTGATGTCTCCTCCTGGGAGACTATCGCACAGGATCGCTCTGCCTGGCGGACAAACATTACTCAAGGCGCTCGCAGTGCAGAACAGAATTTAGCTGATAAGGCAGAAGGCAGGCGTGCTGCAAGAAAGGTCAGAATGCACAGCAACACTATTATCGACTCTAACCATGTGTGCCCCGTATGTGGCAGGGCCAAAATAGGACTAATTAGCCACATGAGATTACGGCACAGATGTGTCACAACTGGAGTCTGAAGCTGTCGTCATCTTCGCTTGCGATGGGCAACTATTATTATTATTATTATTATTAGATTTACCGTAGAAGATCATGTCTCTCCATAACTTCCTGTCTTCAGTACAATTTATCAATTATATTGTTGATCTCCTTCCATGCTACGATGTCAAACTCTCCAGTATTTGCTTTCTTTGTCTTTCTCTATCTCTTTTTCTTTAAATCTTGCTTTCCGCTCATAAAATGCCCATTAAAAAGTGGATTGCTTCTTTCTAGCTCGTGAAATAAGTTTCCTTTGCGCCTTGGCCTCTTTCAGAACATCCTCATTACTCGCTTTGGCTGTCCATGGTATTTTTAACATTATTCTGTAAAACCACATCTCTGTGGCCTCTAGTACTTTCACTACTTGTTTACTAACTGTCCATGATTCACTCCCATATGCCAGGATTCTTTCTAGCTACCGCCAGGTAAATCTTTCATTCATTTCTGTAACAGATTTTCTTCGGCTGCTCCCGGTCATAGTAAGTCTTCTTTCCAACCGGCTTCCTTGTCCGTCCATGACTAATTAGCTTACAAATTGGTATTCTCATTAGCTTACAGAGTGGTATTCTCATTAGCTTACAGAGTGGTTGATAAGATCTTTCTTTGGGAGACAGACGTCATCATCATCAGTTGATAAACTCTTAATAAAGACCCTTGCCCTGAGCAAGAGACATGCTGAGAAATCTGAAGCTCGCTCGAACATCACCAGAGTTAAATACTGTGTTGTTGTGTTGCTCGTGGTTCGAGTATGGAATGTCAACTTGACCTACGCAGTGGTGTGTAGACATAGATTGAGTGTGTAATATGCGAATGATAGGAAGAGTTCGTGGTGTTGACAAATGTTCTTTTCTCACACTCATGTATGGCTGGAAGTCATCGACACCAACGACTGTGTACCTTTACTACAGTTTAATTGGACGTACACACTCGACAGCACAGATAGTGACAAATCACAGGTTGGCATAATACATCATGGTACAGTGGATAAATGGTCTTGCAATGATACATGGGCACTCATGTAGAATAATAGTATAATGGACTGTCAATAGCCAAGCACTCAGTATTGCCCATATATATATCATCTGAGTTTACTGACAAAGCACGTCAGATTATAAACAATATCCAAGATGACTTCTAGACCTAATCTCGTCTAGTGAAGATTCCTTAACATAATGTCCAGCACAGATTTTTCCATATAATCAAATTGAACCGCTAGCAATGGGTTCTCATGTGTAGCAGTGATCTCTGGACTAATCAAGCGATAATACGGGCATCCCTTTTCTCTTCTTGAAAGTCACTAAATGTTTTTACAAGATGGCTTCTCTCGTGAGCTGTCACTCACGTTTGGATACAGATAATGAATCTGTCTTAAAGTTAGTCATTCATTAAATGTTTCATTGCTCTGTAGATTCTATCTTGATACAATTGACTGCATTCTACAGGATATAGTGCTGCTAGGAATCAGAGTCGTTTTCCATCTAGTTAAATGCATCCTCTCAGATGTACAAGTCATACCTATCGAAAAACGGTGGCTTCGTACGAGAGTTCAAAAGAGTATCTTTTATTACCTGCGTATCAGAAATATGATTCTGCCATTCCTTGGCAATAAGAATAAACACTGGGGTAAAGCATACACGATAGGTCTAGACGACTATCACTTTCCCCATAAATATAGAGATCACTTTTTCCCGGCGACAAGCCGACATAGCAAAACACAGCCCCCATGATCAGGGCGAAGCCAAAAACACACCTCTCTAGAGACACATCCGCCGAACAGCCTTTGACCTCTCTAGAGACAAAAGAACATATAGTTCGACTTAGATATGTAAAGATATACAGATATAAGACAGACTCGTCCTACTCAGCCAAACAATACACATAAATTCAGGCCATAGATATTCTGAAGCAAGAACAATCTATTACTACCCAAACAAAGAATAAATCGCAGTAAAACTGGATTCATCCGCGCAGTTCGATCGAAAGAGACGGCACAACTTTCAAGGGAAGTAACTCAATAATGACTTTTCCTTAAGCACTAAACGGTATCTATTTTGTTTACAAAATATTTGCGAACATAACAAGTATACCAATGTATAATATTGTAAGATATCAAAGACTGCACGTAACAGTCTTATTCTCATTAGCTTACAGAGTGGTATTCTCATTAGCTTACAGAGTGGTATTCTCATTAGCTTACAGAGTGGTATTCTCATTTGTAAGGAGTTACAGTTATTTTTATTTTCAACTCGCTCCAGTTTTCTTTTCCATCCAAATTTTTTTCGTTCTTTTATTTTTATTAGGGTTTGAGCACGTAGTTATTATTTCTGGGTTAATTTTGTTGGATGACTAGGATAAATCCGACCCCCGGCACCTACCTTGTTTAATTATAGGGATAGGGGAGAGCCACGACCCAGGTTCAGCGCTGTAACCAATAAAATTTATTCTGGTAACTAGAATGGTCATGGGATTACCTAATATTATGTATTCTTTCGCGCGTGAGCAAAAATTACTTCGCGATTGGCTTGGTAAACACTGAGTCATCGGTTTGTTTATGATATCATTGGACGAGGTCAGATTTAATTTATGTGCAAGCATCAAAATAAGTCACAGGTTGGTCTAAAGCGGTTCCAGATAGATAGACGCGATGAATCACCGCGTCTATTATTGCATCATAATTATGCTATAAATTTAGCATCAAAATCTTTTAGCGCTCTCACTGGTCCCAAGAAATTCAGCCGTGACACAAGTACCATCATATAGTCTGCTCAGTCCGAGAAACTCTATATTTATTGGGTATGTCTATAACTTAATTAGCGTTGTAGAAAGTTCGTTTTACATAAGAGCTTAGCACGTTAGAGTAAGTTTTCTCCTGGGTTTTAATGTAATTTTTATTAGTCAGAAGTGCCATCAATTGCTATCTTATACAAAAACTAGAAGTTGTTGCCTATAATTTTTCTATGAATAAGTAGCAGTATCTAGGAGTGTGCAGCGGCTTTTGAGATATTAACTGTGTGAGGGTAAGCGCTAAGATAAACGGGTGCTCTGTAATATGTAATATGAGGTCTGTGAAAACCGCATTTTGATTATGATAATTTCTAGTGTATGGTATGGTTGTGGATTAATTTGTTGTGTTAATTGGTATTGTAGTCAGGAGACATAGGTGAAGTGGATTTTATATTTCATAGATGGTGTAGTAAAAGTGTGTTTAATAATTGTGTTAATTGATAACCTTCCCGGGTCAGTCGTTAATAAGAAGTTAAGGCTGGGAAATTATCCTGTACCAGGGAATGTTTCGCGTCAACGAAGCTAATGTTATGACGCCAAAGGGGCAAGACACGCACACAAAAGATTCAGGTCAGACCGTGTCTGGGGTTCACATAACAGACAGATAGTTAAGTTGGTGCGGGAGATAGATAGGAGTGAACTGTAAATTTGTTTGACCCTTGGGCAGAAATATTTGTTTATTTCTTGTGTGTAGGAGAGAGATTTTAACTTAGGGAACCCCAGTGTGTAGAGGAAGGTTGGGGTGGTGTTATAGCCGAATTTTATCTCTGGCCACTATAAATGTTAAGGTCAACTGACATATAGTGTTATAGTATGTCCATAATAAATGTTATAGTATCCAAGTTGACAGTCATATATGTTAATGTTGGAACGGGGGTTCTTGTCTGAGCCAACGTAGACGTAGAGACTCACACTAGATGTTGCGTCGTATCAATGTACGCCACCATCAACAACACAGGTCTTGCTCAGTGTCGTGAGAAATTCTAATCCACATATATAAATTAAAAAGTAAATGTAAAGCCTAACAAATAAATTCTATAAAAGGAAGAAGAATGGTAAAGAACAGTGCTGTCACAATGACAGTACTCGAAATCCCCTTTGTTTTATGCTTCGTCTGCAAATTGTAACGTTTCCACGTTAAATATAAGCCACTGCATAAATACATGCGTTTCCACAACCCAATAAAACGTGTACTGCAGTTCTAAGAAAAACCTTGAGATACGCAAGTGATTAATGACCTAAATTAATCCTAACATTAATTATACTACGTTACCAAAACGAACGAACAGATGGACTAAGATGGAAAGAAGGGAGGGCTGAAGGCAGCAACGCAAGCAACACTAAACACGCGTCTCGCTATATTAATGCCACCCCTAACACGCGTGTAAGGCCACATGCACTAACTTTATTTCAGACGGACAGTGATAAAAACACTACCCTTCCCAGAGTTAGGTTTTAAAAAAACCTGAAAAACGCTTATTAGGAAAGATGACATTAGATGGATTTACGTTTGAAAACATGACAGTACCCAGACACCACATGGGGATTGAAGTGAACAGGAGGTGGTAGAAAATGCACATTTTGAACGCAGCCACCTAGCTCCCTTAGATTGAGATATTTGGATTCCTTAGGGCTTGCTGACACAGAATATGTTAAGTGTTACGCAAATAGTCCAGGAATTAATAAATTATAGGCAAAAGAAAATAATGAGGGTGTCAGACAACCTAAAAACTCGGAGTCGCTCAGTGGCAGAATTTTAGACCACCATTGTACGGAAATAGGCCACAAGTTACATTTGAATTGATTGGAGGGAATGATATGTAAGGCTAAACACGATTAGTCGGACTATAAATGCTATCTTTTGTTGTCAAGGGAGACGGAAGTAAGAGTACTTTTTTTCAAACGATGGGGTAGAAATGGCCTGATTGGTTAGGTCTGTTAATATAGTTAATTGATAGCGTTAGTTCGAGACCACTAGTTCAAATAAGCTTGATAAAGCAACAGTGCGTTGAAGCCAGCTCATATTTTTGCTAAATAAAAGCCTGGAACATAAGCAGATGGGAATTTGTGCCAGTATTTGTGCCTACATTCATTGCTAGTCAACGTATCTGTGTTTATTTCCTTGAATTGTGGTAGGTTGAAATATTTGATCTCTTTTTAATGAAAATTGAATGTACATTGATAATTTATGTCTGTATATATGTGCAGTTCAGTAGCGAACATGAGACAAGGCCTATATCTATATATATATATATTGCTCCAACCTGAACAGAAGGTGTCGGAGAAAAGTCAAACTACATGGAATTACCACATAGTACACTGACACCTACCTTATGACATGGAAGGACTTATAGCTGAAAGTGCAGAGGCGTAGTAACCATTAGGGAGGTTAATACTGGAGTAAACTGCTTCAGAAGAAGATAGCAGTTAAACTAAAGCTCTGAACTCTGTGTTTGCTCAGTCTAGCCAGATAGTATAAATTAGTTCTGAAGTAGGAGGTACATCCTTCTTGTTTCAGGGACTGTGGTCCTAGTTATTGAAGCCGCACCTGGTCTGAGCATTTGCTGAATCCAGAGGCTACAACATACTCTTTGGTCCCTGTAGTAACCAGTGAGGTGTCTTCAGAACCAGTGAGGTGTCTTCAGAACCAGTGAAGAAGTCTAGCAGAGGAGTCTTTGCCTGCCGCCATCACGAAAGTTAAGCCCTTCGTGGCCAACAGAGCTCAACAATTTGTACCACCTCCTCTTAAAATGAATTGTATTAATTAAAGAGGGGTAATTAATTGTTTTAATGACAGGAACTGAGAACATCTCCAATACTAGTTCCAACAGAAACAAACACATGCAGTCATGATGTCTAATAAGAATCTATCTTGAAGAACAAAACCAGTATTACCTCATATTACCACATCACAACTCACACACATAGATTACTAATATTGTATGTCAATGCAAAGACCACATTTATATCTGTGTACATAATATTTGTAATTACATGTTATAATATTGCCTGGTTCACTGTGTAGTTGAATCAGGATCACTATTGTAGAAAAAATCAATACATCTGTATATATCTGAAATTTATCATTGAATCTTTTAAGATAGTCTTCTAGAGTGTTGACTGTTTGTGAGTGTCACAGTGTTGTCAAGTGTGGTGGAATAATTAAATTGTTTATCTGTTTGTTGTTGTGGTGACTTACACTTCATCATTTGCATAACCCTAGACATATAACGTTGCCAACACAATATTCCAGAATAATTCTGACTGAGATATAAATATGTGGCAGTAAGTAAGGTTATCTGTAAAAACACTACACATATTAGATACAGATACCTTCACAGCTGATCTCAGTCAGTACACTAAGTCCCTATAAATATTTATATCATCCCACTTTACCACATATATTGGGGTCCGGTCCGGGATATTGAATCCTTTACTAGTATAAATATTGGGGGTAATTCACTTCAGGGAATATAAAAAGTTAAAAGGTATCCTTGGGTGGAATTAAATAAGGTTGAGCTCTTGGTGCCTGTTTTGTCTATTGGATATATAATTACAGATTATATTGTTTAGTTAGATATTTTATTTAATTACCTGATATATAAAATGGCGGACCTGGCCAAATTTCGATCTGCGGCTGTACAGACTGCAAAAGAGTTGGGATTAGATGGGCAAGTTATGATTACCTATGTCACTACTGAATGTGACAAATTTATTGAACGCGAAGAAAGAAGGTTTGAGGCCGAAAGAAGGTTAGAGGCTGAAAAAGAAATTAAGAGGTTGCAGATTGAGGCTGACAAAGAGGCTAAAGCATTGGAGGCTGATAGGGAGATTAAGAGGCTCCAATTAGAAGAAGAAGAAAGAGAAAGAAAGGCTGCAGAAAGGGAAGCTGCAGAAAGAAGATTGACTGCAGAGAGGGAAGCAGAAAAGGAGGAGAAGAGATTACAAAGGGAACATGAGCTACGACTAAGGGAGTTTGAGTTTCAGGGCCATGCTCCTGAAAATGGTGCCAGTCCCTTTGCCTCTGATGCTACTGCTACTCAGGGAGCCTCAACCTCAGCTATGAACTTTCATTTAGATCATTTTGTTGAGAAAGACGATGATATTGAGAGCTATATAAATAGATACGAATTATTAGCTACCACATATGGGTTAGAGAGAGAAAGGTGGAGCTTAAAGTTATCTCAAGGACTTCGTGGGGCAGCTTATGAAGTTTTTGCCAAAATGCACAGAGATGATCAGGAAAATTATGACATGCTAAAGCAGGCTCTTTTGTTAAGATATAAAAAGAACGCAGAATTTTACAGAAAAAAATTTTAGGAATGCTAAACTACTGTCAGGTGAAACCTATCACCAGTTCTCTGCACGGATAGAGACATACTTGGAGAAATGGACTTCTCTGGGGAAAACCCAAGATCTTAAGGAAATGGTCCTTATAGAACAATTAAGAGAGTCCATGGCTCCAGACCTGAGAAAGTTTCTCATGGAACAAGGTGCAGAGAGACTGGGTGAGTTGCTAACTGTTGCAGAAAGGTATCAGGCGGCTCAAGCAGAAGTATCAGGTAATAAAAAGAAACAGGTGGAAAATTTTAGGGCACCACAGAACTTTAATAAATTTGATCCTAGGGATCATAACAAAGGTAAGCACCAATTTGATAGGCCACGGTATGACAATAAAAATAAAAACCCACAATTCGATGAAAGGAAATATGATGAAAGAAAATCTTTCAACCAAGGGAAAAGGTGGTGTAAAAATTGTAAGATGAACAATCATGACACTGACCATTGTAGAAGGAAACCTCCTCATTGTGCTGCTATGACATCTGGGAAAAAGGAAAAAAAACGGTCAAACCTGCAGAACTACAGGAACCATACCATCCCCCAGTGTATGAAGATGTCATTTGTAATGGTGTCACTATAAGATGTTTATATGATACCGGTTTAGATTACGATTCCGTTGTGAGTTCTCACCTGGTGCAGGCGGATCAATACACCACAGAAACAGTGGAGATTCAAACTGCAACCAAGGATGTAGCTACCATGACACTTCCCGTCGCCCGGATAAAGGTGAAAACGCGATATGTGGAAGGAATCATAAAAGCAGCAGTGATAAATGAGCCAATCTACCCTCTGATATTGGGGTGTAGATATGTCTTCTTGGGGAATCCCAAGAGACCTGTGATATTGGCAACAGTGCAGACCAGATCACAGTCTAAAAAGGAGGAGGATAATCCAATAAATACTCATCCAGATGAGATGAGAAAGGCACAGGCGGAGGACAAAACACTCAAGCCGTGTTTCAAGAAGTTGCCCAAATCACATACACCTCCAGGCAAGGGAGAATTTTATATGAAGAACAAGCTGATTTATAGGAAGGCTGGATCTGAATCCAATGGTCACGGACAGCTGGTCCTTCCCACTTCATATAGGACTAAAGTGTTGGAACTAGGGCACGCGATTCCCTTCAGTGGTCATATGGGGATCAGCGCAACAGGACAGCGAATAGCTTGTCACTATTTCTGGCCAGGAATAACTGAAGATATCAAACGATATGTAAAATCCTGTCCAGAGTGCCAACGAGTAGCACCTAAGCATTGGACTGCACCAGCAACTCTGGGAGAAATGCCCATAGTGGGAACACCCTTTGAGAGAGTTGCCGTGGATCTTGTGGGACCTCTCACTCGAACTAAGAGAAGGAACAGCTACATTCTGACTCTGGTGGACACTTGTTCTATGTGGGGAGAGGCGGTAGCCCTGTCATCGATTGATTCTAAACATGTGGCAGAGGCATTACTCACAATTTTCACAAGGTTAGGTTTTCCCAATCAAATCTTGACTGATAATGGCTCTCAGTTCAAGGGGAAACTAACTGAAGAAGTTTTCAGGATCTTCCAGGCCAAACACTACCATTGTAGTGTGTATCATCCCCAAGGGAACGGCCAAGTGGAAAGATTTAATGGCACCTATGTCAATCCTGAGAAAGTTGGCACACGAAAAACCAGATACATGGGATCAGTACCTTCACGCCGCCCTCTTTGCT
Organism: Oreohelix idahoensis; assembly: GCA_024509875.1. Taxonomy (NCBI): domain Eukaryota; kingdom Metazoa; phylum Mollusca; class Gastropoda; order Stylommatophora; family Oreohelicidae; genus Oreohelix; species Oreohelix idahoensis. The sequence goes on along the minus strand of JAMPIV010005210.1, from coordinate 261,835 downwards.
TATCGGGAGGTACCCCATAGTTCAACCGGTATGGCCCCGGCAACATTATTGTTTGGAAGGCCAATAAAAGGTCCACTTGAAGCACTGTTAAGAACGTGGACGGATGAAAAAGCAGAGGAAAATATTACATCCTCATACCAATATGTAAATGAGCTGACCACTCGTTTAAAAACTGGCTGGAAACTTGCCAATGAAAATTTGAAACAAGCCAGGAAGAAACATGCTGCTTATTATAACAGGAAGGCAAAAGACAGAGATTTGGCTGTGGGAGAGAAGGTACTGCTTCTTTTGCCCGGAAATCAGAATAAGTTACAAATTGGATGGCAAGGTCCATATACAGTTCTAGAGAAGGTGTCTAGAACCAATTATAAGATAGATAAGAAGGGGAAAGAAAAAATCTATCATGTGAATCTCCTGAAGAAATATTTGGAAAGAGAACATCAGGAAGAGACACACTTGCTAACCTTGTCCATTGCAATGGAGATGAAGAAGGAACCACTTTCATCATTTGAATATCCATTACACCCCTGTGAGACAGCGGCACAGGTGAAAATCAGTACGCATTTAACGAAAAATCAGAAGGAGAGAGTGCAACAGGTTCTAGATAATCATACAGAGGTGTTAACAGATCGACCGGGGCATACAAACTTATTGGAATATGATATGAAACTGATAGACCCCACACCTGTCTGTATGAAGCCTTATTCGATTCCTTTTGCTAAGGAAAAAGCTTTGAAGGAAGAGATAGACTATTTGTTGAAGGAAGGAATTATTTCACACAGTGAATCTTCGTATAGTTCCAGTGTTGTACTTTTAAGGAAACCCTCTGGAGAACATAGACTCTGTATAGATTACAGAAGACTGAATGCTATTACAGAAGGACAAGTGGATCCATTGCCGGATACAAATCAGTTGTTTGCCAGACTAAATAAAGCTAAGTATTTCTCAAAAGTGGATTTGAGTAAAGGATACTATCAAATTCCAGTAAAGCCTGAGGTTAGACCATATCTAGCTTTTAGTACATCAGAAGGACACTATGAGTTTAACAGATTGCCATTTGGATTGAAGAATGCACCTAGTGTCTTCTCTAGAATGATGAGAAAATTATTGGACCCTCTGAATAACCCATGCATTACAAATTTCACAGGCTTTGAGGAACACATTGACTCTCTGAACATGCTGTTTAATCGACTTAGGGAAGCGAATTTAACAGCCCGACCAACCAAATGTTTAGCTTGGATGTAAAGAAAATTTTTGGGACACTCTGCTATCCCAAAAAATTTAGAAAAAAAAACTAAAGAAAGCCCCGAGACCACAAACCAAGAAAGACGTGAGATCCTTTGTCTCATTATGTGGTTTCTACATATATCAAAAACGTACATTCCATTGAGCACCGAACGGATTTGACACACGTAATGGACACCCAGATCGAATCTACATGGACATGTGGCATTGAAGGCAGCTCAGAGAAGAGAAATACCTGTGAAGTCAGGAATTTGTAGTAAGGACTGATGCCAGTAATATTGGGTTAGGTGCAACTCTGCTACAGAAATCAGCATGCATTAAGACAGTGGCATATGCTAGCAGAAAGTCAAACCACTTGTCGGCGATAAAGTTCAGTAACATTTAACAAACGGATCACAAACCCTTGTCGTTTCTAGCAATATATTAACACTAGATTACTCCGTTGGTCATTAGAAGCCTGAGACAGTTTAGCATAGAGTATATAAGTGGAAAAACAAATCTGGGAATGGACCCAAGCTACATTTTTTAAGCCATGTGTGATGAGAATCACCGTAAGCCCAAAATTGATAATAAATTTCTCTATGTGTATATAGAATAAAGGACTGACATATAATGTCTGTTTTAAGAGGGGAGGATTTGTCGTGAGAAATTCTAATCCACATATATAAATTAAAAAGTAAATGTAAAGCCTAACAAATAAATTCTATAAAAGGAAGAAGAATGGTAAAGAACAGTGCTGTCACAATGACAGTACTCGAAATCCCCTTTGTTTTATGCTTCGTCTGCAAATTGTAACGTTTCCACGTTAAATATAAGCCACTGCATAAATACATGCGTTTCCACAACCCAATAAAACGTGTACTGCAGTTCTAAGAAAAACCTTGAGATACGCAAGTGATTAATGACCTAAATTAATCCTAACATTAATTATACTACGTTACCAAAACGAACGAACAGATGGACTAAGATGGAAAGAAGGGAGGGCTGAAGGCAGCAACGCAAGCAACACTAAACACGCGTCTCGCTATATTAATGCCACCCCTAACACGCGTGTAAGGCCACATGCACTAACTTTATTTCAGACGGACAGTGATAAAAACACTACCCTTCCCAGAGTTAGGTTTTAAAAAAACCTGAAAAACGCTTATTAGGAAAGATGACATTAGATGGATTTACGTTTGAAAACATGACAGTACCCAGACACCACATGGGGATTGAAGTGAACAGGAGGTGGTAGAAAATGCACATTTTGAACGCAGCCACCTAGCTCCCTTAGATTGAGATATTTGGATTCCTTAGGGCTTGCTGACACAGAATATGTTAAGTGTTACGCAAATAGTCCAGGAATTAATAAATTATAGGCAAAAGAAAATAATGAGGGTGTCAGACAACCTAAAAAAACTCGGAGTCGCTCAGTGGCAGAATTTTAGACCACCATTGTACGGAAATAGGCCACAAGTTACATTTGAATTGATTGGAGGGAATGATATGTAAGGCTAAACACGATTAGTCGGACTATAAATGCTATCTTTTGTTGTCAAGGGAGACGGAAGTAAGAGTACTTTTTTTCAAACGATGGGGTAGAAATGGCCTGATTGGTTAGGTCTGTTAATATAGTTAATTGATAGCGTTAGTTCGAGACCACTAGTTCAAATAAGCTTGATAAAGCAACAGTGCGTTGAAGCCAGCTCATATTTTTGCTAAATAAAAGCCTGGAACATAAGCAGATGGGAATTTGTGCCAGTATTTGTGCCTACATTCATTGCTAGTCAACGTATCTGTGTTTATTTCCTTGAATTGTGGTAGGTTGAAATATTTGATCTCTTTTTAATGAAAATTGAATGTACATTGATAATTTATGTCTGTATATATGTGCAGTTCAGTAGCGAACATGAGACAAGGCCTATATCTATATATATATATATTGCTCCAACCTGAACAGAAGGTGTCGGAGAAAAGTCAAACTACATGGAATTACCACATAGTACACTGACACCTACCTTATGACATGGAAGGACTTATAGCTGAAAGTGCAGAGGCGTAGTAACCATTAGGGAGGTTAATACTGGAGTAAACTGCTTCAGAAGAAGATAGCAGTTAAACTAAAGCTCTGAACTCTGTGTTTGTGATGTATTGTGCTCAGTCTAGCCAGATAGTATAAATTAGTTCTGAAGTAGGAGGTACATCCTTCTTGTTTCAGGGACTGTGGTCCTAGTTATTGAAGCCGCACCTGGTCTGAGCATTTGCTGAATCCAGAGGCTACAACATACTCTTTGGTCCCTGTAGTAACCAGTGAGGTGTCTTCAGAACCAGTGAGGTGTCTTCAGAACCAGTGAAGAAGTCTAGCAGAGGAGTCTTTGCCTGCCGCCATCACGAAAGTTAAGCCCTTCGTGGCCAACAGAGCTCAACAATTTGTACCACCTCCTCTTAAAATGAATTGTATTAATTAAAGAGGGGTAATTAATTGTTTTAATGACAGGAACTGAGAACATCTCCAATACTAGTTCCAACAGAAACAAACACATGCAGTCATGATGTCTAATAAGAATCTATCTTGAAGAACAAAACCAGTATTACCTCATATTACCACATCACAACTCACACACATAGATTACTAATATTGTATGTCAATGCAAAGACCACATTTATATCTGTGTACATAATATTTGTAATTACATGTTATAATATTGCCTGGTTCACTGTGTAGTTGAATCAGGATCACTATTGTAGAAAAAAATCAATACATCTGTATATATCTGAAATTTATCATTGAATCTTTTAAGATAGTCTTCTACAGTGTTGACTGTTTGTGAGTGTCACAGTGTTGTCAAGTGTGGTGGAATAATTAAATTGTTTATCTGTTTGTTGTTGTGGTGACTTACACTTCATCATTTGCATAACCCTAGACATATAACGTTGCCAACACAATATTCCAGAATAATTCTGACTGAGATATAAATATGTGGCAGTAAGTAAGGTTATCTGTAAAACACTACACATATTAGATACAGATACCTTCACAGCTGATCTCAGTCAGTACACTAAGTCCCTATAAATATTTATATCATCCCACTTTACCACACTCAGGTATGGAAGGTGTAAGTGCTGCATAGCTAACTGAGTGAGTGTCAAGTTGACCTGGAGACTATGTTTTGACAGATGTAGGTCACCAGGCATAGAGGTAGTGACAGGGGTGTCACACGAACTCACTCTCGAGTGTGTTTACGCTTGATACCTATAGATTGCTTTAAGAAGGGGGTGGTTGGTGTGATATGTAGATAGTTAATCATTAATGGCTGAATGCGAATGCGTGTATAAGTTCTGACTGGTCACAATTCATCCACACAACCACATGTAGAAGTCAGTAATAGTTGGCAATAGCTGACGTTTCATGGATTTATTCACGATACAGGACAGTAGACGTTCATCATCATATATAGTCAGTACGATACTTGACGACATACAGCATAGCAATGGTGAATAATATAATTGGCATCAATGCATCATAAACGACTGTAGATATATTCAGGTGCTGAAACCACCATCCTTTTCTACTACAGCCGAGATATATAGATGTAGGAGATTAAATCAACTCTCCCTTTCTGACCCCCAGCAAGACAGACATATCTTCTGGAGTACATCAGGCAATGTCCTCTAAGTTCCTTTAATAGCAAAGGTGTCAAACCTTGACCGACGTGATACCGCCGGAGCAACAGAGTTCAACAAGCAGATAGCCCTTGGGGCATGCACCAACCCGATGCATAAAGACATGGTGATTCGTGAGCTGAAACTTCTCATGACAGTAGACTCTTTCCCGCCCAGTGGGAAAGTTAGCAAGCAGACTAAAAAATGTCAATCATAAAAGCTGGCGACAAATAATAATCATATGAAGAGCAATTACCTTTCTTCAGAAATAAACACCACAACTCACACACCTCCAGGCGCTTAGAATCACAAGGGGAAAATCATCTGTAGATAAACTAACAATATAAGAGGACTTCCATTTTCCCCGTCAAAATGATCACGGACGCTGAAACGCGTCTCACTCCGATCAGAACAACTGCTAGCCTCCTGGAACTGAAGTCTTTCTCCAAAACAACCTTCAATTCGACGCATGCGCAGTAGCGCTTGACCCCTGAGTTAAACTCAAACGGGACGATGTTGGACACATACCAAGCAAAGATACTGACCAAATCGAGCCTTATATGGTCAGGGAATTTTTTTTTTTTTCGTACGCCCGCTAATACTCGAGGCGAAATCTCAGGTTATTATTTTATGTCTAACCTGACATTGATTTTACGTGAGTATCCCTTTTTTCTTGTACAGAGACAGGTGTCCCTCGCCATTCAGGCAAATACTCTCCGATTTCGGAGGTACCCATTAAGCTGGGTCGGCTCAGGAGCCGCCAATCCCTGGTCGACGACACTCCTTCAAATGTCCTCGCCAGGTCTCGAGTTAATCCAGTCCAAATCCCGGTCGACGAAAAATCCTCAAATGCCGTCGCCCGGGTTTGATCCTGAATCACCCGGTCGCCAGAGCGGTGTTGTAACCACTACGCTAGCGCGGCTCATTAGGAATAAACATCAACTCAGGTTGCAAACATTCCAAGAAAAGCTGATCTATTCGAGCCATATAAGGATTAACAACCAGACATAGATCTAATAATAGACCGACAGGTTAAGACACAAGAGAAGGTAACAACTATTGTAAAGATGTAACCTCAGCTAACCAAGAGTTATGTACCTTTGATTACAAAAATTAAAGTGTACCAACAAGACAGGTAAATATATATATTGACTCAGAAAAATCTGTGCGTAACAGTTTACCGCACCCCCCGGGAAAAAATGAAACTTTTTTTTAAATCCAAGAGCAATATCAAACAGGCTCCAAACGCACGAATGATGCGCGGATAAACGTATCACCAAAAAATATAATGCCTAATGTGAGGCAAGCTCGACGCATGGAGCATCAGGTGAGACTTATTTCAGAACCTTAGAGAAAGTATTTCCCTAAGTATACATATATTCCAGGGAGGTGCCACCAACATACACCACAATGCTGGCAACATTATAATGCTATCAAAATTATACACATACAAATTTATCTGACATTAAATATATATCATAGGATTAAACAATGGAATGTCATGAAAACAGCGGTGTCATATCATAATATACCGCATTATAGAGATATACACATCTTAATAACCAAATACCACATTATGTAAGCATGTAATAATATTATGATACAATGCATTATACATAATACTAATTAAGTAGATGATCCCAGAAGACGTGGGCATAAATTAAGAGGGCACATCTACAGAGTCGTTCCAAGGTAAGTTAGTACTTAGCTATACTTCATGGTTGACTCAATTTACAGCATCTCGCACACATCAATGATTTGCTGCGAAAATATAAATAACACAATTCTATATGATAAATGTTAGATTTTCTAATACCGTAATCAAAATACATTCTTGACTATAAATTGTGGCCATGAGAACTTTTGGCCCTTATATTGCTAACTTAGCCTTCTTCTGTTATACCAAAATCGGTAACAGAAAAAGGAAATCATACAGTTCAATGTTATAAATTCTCATAAAGTGAGAATAGATGAGCTGATATATAATTATAGTAGAGACCTGTTATAAATCTCGACGTCTATCAGGAAATATAGGACAGAAAAGTCAAGTGGAATCATGTGGGCATCTGGATAAAATGTCTGCCATCACATTATCCGAACCTCGGATAGCCCGCACTGTGAAATGAAATGGTTGAAGAGCAATGGCATAGCGAGTGGACCTCGAGCTCTTCAAGTTTTTACTCTGAATAGCAGTAAGAGCTTTCTGGTCGGTTTCCACAATGAAATGCGCGCCCAGAAGGAATCTTTGTAACTTGAGAATTGACCAAACCATAGCCAACAATTCACGGTCTAGAACCGAGTGATTTTTCTCTGCCGCATTTAGTTTCCTAGAGATATACATCACCGGATGCAGAGTATCTGAATACTCCTGCATTAGTGCTGCCCCAATCCCAGTCGATGAGGCGTCGCTTCGAAGAATAAAAGTCTTCTCAATAGTAGGTAACCTTAAGATAGGTGGAGATGAAAATAAAGTTTTAATCTGGTTCAATGAGGATTGGCATTCTTGAGACCAGCGGATCAGATTAGGCGATCCTTTTTTCAATAAGGTTGAAAGAGGTGCTATAATGGAGGACAGATTCGGAATGAATCGTCCGTAAAATTGTATCAAACCTAAGAGACTACGTACTTGTTTTTTCGTCTTAGGAACAGAAATGTTTTGTATTTTGGAAATATTGTGGTCCTCTATCTTTAAAAGACCATGACCAACACGGTGACCCAGGAAAGAGATTTCACTAAATCCTATAAAGGTTTTAGAGGGTTTTGCAGTCAAATTATACTCGCGAAGAGTAGACAGCAGTTCGTATAAACCCAAATAGTGATCTTCTCAGGAATCACTGAAGAGACAGATATCGTCTAAGTATGCTATGACATCTGTTCGATATGAGAGAATTCGACGCATCATGCGTACGAACGTAGCAGGGGCATTCACAAGGCCGAAAGGCATGAAATTTCATTGAAATAATCCCCTGGGTGTAGAAAAAGCAGTAAGAGGTTTGGCGCGTTCAGTTAAAGGAACTTGCCAATAACCTTTCGATAAGTCGAGTTTGGTAAAGAATCTAGAATTAGAAAGTTTGTTTAGTAGCTCTTCTAATGAAGGCATAGGTTTAGCATCGAACTTCGTAACTTGGTTCAATTTGCGATAATCAACGCAAAGGCGTATGTTATTGTCTTTCTTTCGAACAATAACCATCGACGAAGAGTATGCTGAAGTGGATGGTTCAATTATTTTCAATTGTATCATTTCATCCAATTCTTTTTCGACTTGTGACTGAAAATGGATAGGTATAGGATAGGGTCTGACTCTGATAGGATTATGGTCAGTAAGTATTATGTCATGTTCAATGACATGTGTGTGTCCAGGAATGTCGGTACGGACATCCTGAAACGTTTGTAACATCGAAGAGACTTGTCGGTGTTCCTCAGCGGAAAGACTAGGAGAAACAGTAACGTTTTTCCAAGATTCCGTAGAATGAAGTAGGATCACAGGAAGAGGAAGATTGACATCTGAGAAAGTAGTTTCCTCATCCTGTATAACCGACAGGGATGAGTAATGACCATGAGGTACTGGAGAATCGTCCGTCGCCTGGAAAATAGGCTTCAAATAGTCCGGTCGTTCAAGAAATTCCGAGAGCATATTTATATGGAAAGTTTTATGCTTCCCATCAATATCGACAAAATAGTCGACATCGGAAATTTTTGAGACTATCGTATACGGACCTTTCCATGCAATAAGAAGTCTGTTCTCCCTAGAAGGGAGTAGAACGAGTGCTTTGTCACCCGGACAAAGTTGTCGCAGACATCTATTCTTATTTGCAAATTGCCTTGCCTTTTCTTTAGCAAATTTGGATGAAGAAGTTGCTAGTTTGCATGCTTCGATGATCTTTTGCCTCAGAGCAATGACATATTCATATGAAGATTGAGTGTCATCGCTAATATTATCAGCAGTGATAAGATCGTGGAGCAAAGACACAGGGCCGCGCGGTCGCGCGCCAAAGACAAGTTCAAAAGGAGAAAACCCTGTGTGTTCATTGGGGACCTCTCTATAAGCAAAGAGAGCCGCGGGTAAAACCCTGTCCCAATCCTGAGGATGATCCTCAGTTATCTTCCCAAGTAAAGTCTTGAGTGTTCTATTCAAACGCTCAACCGACCCATTCGACATTGGGTGATAAATACTGCTGAGAGACCTTTTAATATGCAGAGTATACATTACCTGCGACATAGTGTCTGAAATAAGTTGAGTATCATGGTCTGACAATATTTCTCTGGGGAATCCCAAACGAGAAAATATCAGCCATAGAGCGTCTGCGATATCGGTAGTGGAGATGCTCTTAAGAGGTATAGCCTCTGGCCAACGTGTGCACATGTCGACACATGTATGGATAAACTGATGTCCTCTGGCCGACTTGATCCTAAAAGGACCAATAATATCTATTGCCATTTTCTGAAACGGCCGAATAGGAATGTCTGCAGCCTGGATAGGCGCTGCATGTCGTGGTCCTCTAGATTTGACCTCTTGACATATTTTGCAAGATTGACAATAAATACGTATGTCCTTGTTCACAAATGGCCAAAAGAAAGCCGCAAGAACTCTCGACTTTGTACGGGAAAAACCCATATGTCCAGCACATTGCGAGTCATGAGCATGTTGCTATATTTGTAATCTCATACTCTTAGGCACAAGAATTTGAGAATGTGTAGACGCAGTCTAGTCTTGTACCATACGCACAAGTACGCCGTTTTTCATAGTAATCTAAGATTTTCGATTTGTATTCTGATTTGGATCACCTTTTTTTGCTAGAATGAAGAATTTTTTTAAAGAAGGATCTTCTTCTTGCAATTTTATGAAAGAGTCACGTGAAATAACCAAGTGACTATCTTTGGTATGTACATCATTATCAGTTAATGAAGTTTGAGGTATCTCAAGAGCTTGTGCTCTTGTGACCACTGCATTGGTAGCTTGAATATTTTGTTCTTCCCAAGCAGCAATCTGCTGCGGAGTACATTCCCTAACTCCGTGAATACGACCGATAATCTGATCCGCAATAGGGTTTGGTAGAAGTCACGCGTGCAGATCTCCTGTAAAAAAGGGAGTAGCAATGTGAATTATGGCAGCAGGATACTTTTCCAATGTGCCACCAAATGTGACACATTTGATTACTTTTCCTGTAGCACTGGATGGATCTACAAGAGATTGCTTAACTCCAATAGTAGTGCATCCAGAATCAAAAAGGACTGAGACTGGATTATTATTTACTAGACCTTTATGAAGGATAAGAGATCCTCTCCCGTCATGCGCAACTGCAGCAGGAAGAGCGGGAAGAGGGTGACCACAGCTCAAGGTAGTTACAGTAGTCGGTTCGAACAAAGTAGTGCATTGGGGGCATTCATTTGCTTTCCCAAAGTCAAAGGTAGAACACGTGACAGCGCTAGAGTTTTTATTATCATCAACCTGTTTACAGGCTCCCTGAGATTCTTGCTGTACAGAGTTTGCCTGCTGATATCTCTTTTTTTTGTGTTGAGATCTACCGCGACTATTATTGCTTCTAAAATTATCATTGTATTCTCTATTGTAACTGTTATCCTGATTTGAATCCCAGTTTCCATAGTTATCATTATCATTTCCACATTGATGAGAACATCTATTAGTTTGGTTTTGAGGTCTCCGCGAAGAATAGTTTTGATAACCTCTATTATTATTACCTCTTCTAAAATGTCTATAATTATTGGGTGTAGAATAACGAGGACTGTCAGCCCGTCTCCAGTTCTTCGAAGAAGAACAGCTATGTGATTGATTGCCCTGATTCTGAGCATAATTACGGTTACCTTTCCTGTTAAAATTGTGTTGAGTACCCTGAAATTTACGAAGGAAGTTTGTGCCATATGGTGCTGCCGAAGCAACTGGCAAACCTTCCTTCACTTTAGAGTTGCTAATGGTTACATGTGGGTGCGCAGTGACATACTGGCAACAATATTCTTCCATTTCTTTTATGTTTTTAGGCTTACGCTCATGAAGGTAAGCTAGAAAAGACTCATTGACAGAAGAGATAACTTTGTCTCTAAGTAGTAAGTCCATAAGTGCTTCAAAAGTATGTTCTGTCTTAGACAGTTCAACCCAACGTGTAAACGTGAGACGTATTTTTGCAATAAATTAAGAAAATTCTACTCCAGTTTCTGGCAACATATTTTTGAATTGAAGACGATAGCCGTCTTCGTTAAGTTGGTATTTCTTTAATAACACCGCCCTGACAACCTCATAATTGTTCTTGTCAGGCTCATCTACCATGCTTAGCATACTCAGAGCTTCACCTTTAAGTATATTTGACAATTGATCAACATATAATGATTTATCTATATTATGTGTTTTACATGACCGTTCAAATCATTCCAGATAGAACGTTATATCGTCACTGGAAGCATTGAAAGCTGGTAGTTTAATCTTGAAAGTACTAGCATTAGTCTTATCAGATGATGACACCTTATTTGGATCATTAGCATTACCCATGTTCATCAACTTTAACCTCTCTAACTCCAAAGCTAAGAGTTTTTCCTCGTGCTCCATTTTTGCTTCTCTCTCTTCAGCCTCTCTTTGTAACTTTCTCTCTTCAGCCTCTTTTTCTAGTCTTTTATTTTCAACCTCTATTTGTAGTTTCCTCTCTTCAGCTTCAGCTTGTTTTTCTAACTTTTTATTTTCAGCCTCTATTTGTAGTTTTTTTTATTTTCAGCCTCTATTTGTAGCTGTATTTTATTCTCATCTGTAACTGTCTTTTTTTCTTGTTGAGGTGATCACTGGCCCAAGACAGTATACATGTTGTTAGATGTGTAGTGCGAGCGTATGATGAATTGAGTGTGGGTGCGAATGAAGACGCGAATGTGTTTAGGCTCGTATAGATGTAGATCCTGCAACCCATACTCTCACATGCAGTAATCAAGGATGCTTTGACACTGCAGGCATGTTTCAAGACATTTATTGACGGGAACACACATAATATCAACAGGAACAGTCAGTGTAACAAGGTCATGCTGACCTGACATCGATAGGTATACATTTGGCATTCAAAAAGGTAAACATCAGAATAGACGTGCATGGTCAATAGCAAAGTTCTTCAATAATGACAGTTCGTAGCGTCGCCCTTGGCGTCTCTGACTAAACGCGTCAGATGCCTTAGTTACCTTGACACACAGGTGCAACTTGGCACTCCCTGCCAATTGCACATAACAGGCTGTAGTATAATAGCCGGAAGCACAGGCCTCGTCCTAACGTCGGCCGTGTACTTCTGTTAAATAGGTTATCATCAACCCTGCAGTAATACTTATTGTAGGTAGAAGTTCCGCCAATCTGCGGCTCCCACAATATATCTTCGTCACTGGATTTCTGGACAATATAAGACTAACAGTCTTGGATGGCTACCTCGAGCACAAATATATAAGTTCTGAAATGGCGGATCCGTGAACTGCTGTTCACCCTAGGTAATCCTTTACATGTTCTGCCACCGAAAAGCGTAATAATGCATAAAGGTCGGTATTACCTGGTAAATGAATCCTCAGAACTACACAAGGAATTCTGTCGTCATCCCGACGCACAGAGATTCACTGGGGAAAACTGCCATAGCAGTTACTTCGAAGATTCTCCCCGAAAAACAATGGACTCTTGGTCCCTTCAGAAAAACAGGACCTCCCGGCTTCCCGGAAGTATATCTCACTCCCGCTTAAAAAACCTTCCCATAGGCCTACGCCCGAACTGACAACCTCCGACCCTAAAGGTCAAACACAATGAATGAATAAACAAGGGAAGACAACCCCTAATCAACCTGACATCGCAGGTAAAGACACAATTATACTTATGAAACAAACATAAGCAAATAACTTGACAGATGACTCCGTCGAAAATGACAGCAACATTACTACCACCCCCCTGTAAAAAAAAAAAATGCAATTTTTTTTTTTTTAATATGTTCATGAGCAAGATAGCACCAGTATCACTTCTGTGCTCATGCAAACAATGAACCTAATATCAGGTACAATAGAAGAGGGTACAAATCATCTCCCACATAAGAGAAAATATTTCCTTTAAACCAAACAAACTAAGGGATACCATTCAAGAAACCTAAGTTGCTGGCAATACCAATCATATATCAAACATTACTAAATAATATAATCATAGCAATATACAAATGTCAATGCTATTTTAGCAACATATCACTGATGGATGGACAAAATGAAATTTGTTAAATTATCTAAACATCATCCAAATACATTTGTATTACAACATATTATGATATTAAGGACAGACCTAAGTCTGAAAATATATCAGGAAAAACTAGGACACAAGATTTAACTGGAATCATGTGGGCATCTAGACAATATGTCCGCCATCACATTATCCGAACCACGGATAGCTCGCACCGTGAAATGGAAAGGCTGAAGAGCAATAGCATAACGAGTAGATCTCGAGCTCTTCAAATCCTTACTTTGCATAGCCGTAAGAGCTTTTTGGTCGGTTTCCATAAAGAAATGCGCGCCCAGAAGGAACCTTTGTAGCTTAAGAATGGACCAAACCATAGCCAACAATTCACGGTCCAAAACCGAGTAATTCCTTTCTGCCGCATTCAGCTTCCTAGAAATATACATTACAGGATGCAGAGTTCCTGAATATTCCTGCATTAGTGCCGCTCCAATGCCAGTGGAAGAGGCATCACTACGAAGGACAAAAGTCTTATCAATCGTCGGTAGTCTTAAGATAGGATGAGATGAGAACAAATTCTTAACCTGATCCAATGAAGATTGGCATTCTTGGGACCAACGCACCATATTAGGAGAACCTTTTTTCAATAACGTTGAAAGTGGTGCCATAATGGAGGACAGATTCTCAATGAATCTTCCATAGAATTGTATCAATCCCAAGAGACTACGCACTTGCTTTTTTGTCTTCGGAACCGAGATATTTAATATCTTTGAAATGTTTTGGTCCTCTGTCTTCAACAGACCATGACCAACTCGATGACCTAGGAAGGAAATTTCACTAAACCCAACAAAAGCTTTAGAGGGTTTAGCAGTCAAACTATGCTCACGTAGAGTAGATAGCAATTCCTTCAGACCCACATAGTGTTCTTCCCAAGTATCGCTGAAAAGACAGATGTCGTCGTCTAAATATGCAATGACATCTGCACGATCTGATAGAATTCGTCGCATCATGCGTACGAAAGTCGCTGGGGCGTTCATAAGCCCGAAAGGCATAAAATTCCATTGAAACAGACCCCTAGGTGTCGAAAAAGCAGTGAGAGGTTTGGCGTGTTCCGTCAATGGGACTTGCCAATAACCTTTCGACAAGTCTAGTTTAGTAAAGAATTTAGCTTTAGAAAGTCTAATAAGTAGATCATCTAATAACGGCATAGGTTCAGCATCGAACTTCGTAACTTGATTTAATTTGCGATAATCAACGCAAAGACGTATGTTATTGTCTTTCTTTCGAACAATAACTATCGACGAAGAATAAGCTGAAGTGGATGGTTCAATTATTTGTAGTTGAATCATTTCATCCAATTCTTTCTCGACTTGTGCTTGAAAATGAATAGGTATTGGGTATGGTCTTACTCTGATCGGATTACGATCAGTAAGTATGATGTCATGTTCTATGACATCTGTGTGTCCAGGAATGTCGGTAAGGACATCCTGATATGATTGTAACGTAGAGGATACTTGACGTTGTTCCTCAAAAGACAAGTTGGAAGAGACTGTAACGTCTCTCCACGATTCCATTGAAGTAAGTGGAATCGCAGGAAGAGGTAAGTTCACGTCAGAAAAAATAGTTTCCTCATCCTGTATAACGGACAGGGATGAGATGTGACCATGTTGAACTGGAGAGTCGTCCGTCGCCTGGAAAATAGGCTGTAAATAGTCTGGACGTTCAATAAACTCTGTTAGCATATTTATATGGAAGGTTTTATGCCTTCCATCCACATCGACAATATAGTCGACATCAGAAATTTTCGAGACTATAGTGTATGGACCCTTCCAAGAAATGAGAAGTCTATTCTCTCTTGAGGGCAGTAAGACATATGCTTTGTCTCCAGGACAAAGTTGACGTAGGCGTCTTTTCTTATTAGCAAATCGCCTAGCTTTTTCTTTCGCAAATTCGGAAGATGAAGTTGCTAACCTGCACGATTCGATAATCTTTTCCCTAAGAGCTATAACATATTCATATGACGATTGTGTATCATCGTCATATTATCGGAAGTTATCAAATCGTGTAACAAGGACATTGGCCCGCGCGGTTGCGCGCCAAAGACAAGTTCGAAAGGAGAAAACCCTGTATGCTCGTTGGGAACCTCTCTATAGGCAAAGAGGACTGCAGGTAAAAACCTGTCCCAATCTTCAGGATGATCCTCCGTTATCTTGCCAAGTAAGTTCTTTAGTGTCCTGTTAAGACGTTCTACCAATCCATTGGACATTGGATGATAAATACTACTGAGAGACCTTTTAATGTCTAGCGTAGCCATTACCTGAGACATAACGTCCGAAATTAACTGAGTGCCGTGATCCGACAGTATTTCTCCGGGGAATCCCAGACGAGAAAAATACGAGCCAAAGAGCATCAGCGATATCGACAGTTGATATGCTCTTCAGAGGAATAGCCTCTGGCCAACGCGTGCACATGTCCACGCAAGTGAGGATAAATTGGTGTCCTCTGGCTGACTTAATTTTGAACGGACCAATGATGTCTATAGCCATTTTCTGAAACGGCCGAATCGGAATATCTGCAGCCTGAATAGGAGCAGCATGTCTCGGACCCCTAGACTTGACCTCTTGACAAATTTTGCAAGATCGGCAATAAATTCGGATGTCTTTATTCACGAATGGCCAAAAGAATGACGCAAGGACTCTAGTTTTAGTTCTGGAAAAAACCATGTGTCCCGCACACTGAGAATCGTGTGCATGCCGAAGAATTAAGGCTCTCATACACTTAGGCACAAGAATTTGCGAGTGCATAGACTTGTCCGAGTGTTGTACCATTCGTACCAATATACCATTCTTCATAGTGATATACGATTTGTGATTCGTATTTTGATTGGGATCCCCTTTCTTTGCAAGAAGGAAGTATTTCTTCAAAGAAGGATCCTCTTCTTGACGTTTAACAAACGAGTCATGGGAAATCACCAAGTGCTCGTCTTGGCTATCAACTTCATTACTATTATCAGATGAAGTTGGGGGATTAAGAGCTTGAGCTCTTGTCACCACTGCATTGACCGTTTGAATGTTTCTTTCTTCCCAACTAGAAATTTGTTGCGGGGTGCATTCCTTAACCCCATGAATACGACCGATTATAAGATCCGCAATAGGATTAGGAAGAAGACATGCATGGACATCTCCTGTGAAGAAAGGAGTGTCAATCCTAATAATAGCAGTAGGATAGCTTTCCATAGTACCACCAAATGTAACACATTTGATTGTTTTTCCAGTGGCACAGCAAGGATCTATCAGAGACTCCTTAACCCCGACGGTAGTACATCCCGAATCGAAAAGTACTGAGACTAGCCTATCATTTATTAGACCTTTATGTAAGATGAGAGATCCTCTCCCATCATGCGCAACTGTAGCAGGTAGAGCAGGAAGAGGGTGACCACAACTTAGCGTAGATACAGTTGATGAGTCAAACAATGTTAAGCATTGGGGGCATTCAGTTGCTCTCCCAAAATCGAAAGCACAACCAGTGATAGCCCTAGAGTTACCACTATCATTTACTGTATTACAGGCTCCATCAAACTCTTGTTGCGCAGAGTTTGCCTGTTGGTAAGGTCTTTTTTTGTTAAACCTAGGTCTACCTCGATTATCATTTCCCCTGTAATTATTTTTGACTATCATTTCCCCTGTAATTATTTCGACTATCATTTCCCCTGTAATTGTGATCATATTGCCTATTGTAATCATCATTCCGGTTTGAATCCCGGTTTCTAAATTCACCATCGTCATAATCTTGACGTCGAGAATGATTACCTCGAAAATTTGAATAGTTATTATTTGGATAGCCTTTACGAAAGTGTCTCAAATTATTACCACTAAAATTACGAGAACTACCATCTTGTCTCCACTGCATAGACGAAGAACCATCATGTGTTGGATTACTCCGCTTCTGAGTGTAATTTTGATTACTTCCCCTATTCCAATTTTTGTTGAGCACCCTGAAATTTTTTTCTGAAATTAGGGCCATATGGTGTTGCCGAAGCAGCTGGCAACCCTTCTTTCACTTTAGAATTGCTAACTGTAGCATGGGGATGTGCTGTGGCATACTGACAACAGTATTCCTCCATTTCTTTTAAGTTTTTAGGCTTACGCTCATGAAGGAATGCAAGAAAAGAATCATTAACAGATGACAAAACCTTATCTCGCAATAATAAGTCCATTAGACCTTCATATGTTTTCTCAATCTGAGACAACTCAACCCATCGTGTAAATGTACGACGTATCTTTGTAACAAAATCAGAGAAATCTACTCCATTTTCTGGCAACATTGTCCTAAAACGAAGACGATAGTCTTCTTGTTTTAATTGGTATTTCTTTAGTAATGCTGCCCTGACAACATCATAATTAGTCCTCTCATGTTCGTCTATTGTCATAAGAGTAGTCACTGTGTCACCTGTAAAAAATGGCATCAGTTGTTCAACATATTTTTCCTTTTTTATGTTATGCGTATCGCACAAAAATTGGAATCTATCTAGATAATCTGCTACGTCATCCTTTAAAGGATTGAAATGAGGCAATTTAATCCTACTAACAAACTCCTTTGTCGTACTCGAAGTTGTTTGCTGAGCACCCGTACTCGCCAATTTCAATTTCTCTAACTCCAAAATTGCGAGTTTTTCATCAAGTTCCATCTTCTGTTTTCTTTCCTCATGTTCCATTTTTCTAATTTCAGCCTCAGCAGCAGCTTGAAGTTTTTTTTCCTCTGCAGCAGCTTGAAGTTTTTTTTCCTCTGCAGCAGCTTGAGCTTGAATTTTTTTGTCTTCCATTTCCATCTGGAATTTTCTTTCATCAGCTTGAGCTTTTCTCTCCTCAGCCTCTCTTTGATACCTTCTTTCTTCAAGTTCTAATCTTCTATTCTCAGCTTCTAGCTTCTTTAGTTCAGCTTCTGCTTTCAATTTAATTTCCTCTTTTTGTTTCTTTTCTTCTGACTTTAATGCAATGGCGAATTGAGCAGATGAATATTCTTCCAATTCTTTACCAGACTTACCAAGGGTCAACCCTTGCTGGATGAAGAAATCCAATGTAGACATTCTGTCTAATGAGATCAGAAACCTGAAAAAAAATTAAATAAATTACCTTATCCCACTTCAATGGGAGACAAGTCTGAAATGCTAGACTTGTATACTCACTTCACTCTATTTTACTGTCTTAGTCTTAGACAAAGACTTTGTATGTTCCTCTTGTTTATAATGTACCCAAAAAATCACTTGAGTACCTGTGGGAAAAAAAAAAATTCCCTTATATCCCACTCACTATGGGCACAAGTCTTTTTTTTATAAAGAACTTGAATATGTATTTACCTTGTCTCAATCTTTGTAGATAACAAGTCTTTTATCAAAGAACTTGTATAAATATCTTATATAATATTATTTAACAAACTCTATATGAAGAGTCTACCTTATCAATAATATCAAAACATGACCAAGTATGTGTATGTAGACTGTGCATGACAGTAATGTAGTACAACCAAAAAAAAAAATACAAAGACAAAAATACAAAACAATACAAAAGGCAACACTGTTTTAACCAAAAATGTGTAGAGAAATACACAAGAAAGGAGAGACCTACAGAATACAAACAAAACAAATCGACAATCAAAACTGAAAAACAGACAAAATATTACAAAAACAACGTTAAGTACAATTACATCACAGCTAACATCAATAGCGACCAATTGTCACTAGCAAATTTCCAAATTAAGAAAATTTGCACCTACAGACCGCTTACAGTAAGCCTCGATCAAGTGGCATATTTACCGTAAGACCCACCAACCGAAAAACCCGCAGAAAAATACACCAAAAACAGTAGAAGTGACATAAACATATAGCAATCAATTTCAATGTGTTGCAGAACAAGTTCAGTCACAGCTGAAACTAAAATAAATTTCTTGCTCCTTGCGAACACAGAAACGAAATGTCAAACGCGCACTGAACGTCAAATCCACTGTAACATAAAGTGGTATTCACGAACCAAAGTTACTATGACCTTCTCAAATTAGGGCTTGCACATTGAATGTTTACAATTTCACGTACTGTTTACAGACACTTGACCTCCAACAATGTAGCTTGAATGCTCTGACCTAGAAAAGTCTGTTGTTGAATGAAACGTGTCACAACCCGCAGTACTGTTTACAATAGGAACCCGCCTTCTATGCAGTTATGGTCCACGTAGCAAATGCCTAGTAGTTCACTTCAGTACTTGTCTTGTTATGGTTTATGTAGCATTATGATATAAATGCTCGTACTGTTTATTTGTGTCAACCGTTGATGACCTATATCTGTCCTGTTGTAGCCAAAACTTGCAAGTGTAGAATTAGCGTTGTGTTACGGCTGTCCCGTGTGTAGCTTAGACCCACAGATCAGAAGTGTAATGTGTACTTGTCCTTCTTGTAACTTTCTCGACAAAACTGGAGACATCATACATGTAACAGCCAACCAGGAATGTAAATTTCTGGATCCATAAATGTCAACAATAATGTCAAATGCTCGCTCTGTTCTTTTTAAACCCACAGATCTGGTCCATCCGAAATGTAAGTTTCTAGGCCACATTGGCGACAAGAAATGTATCATAAGAGCCCACGTAACTGGTCCACCAGAAATGTAACTGTCTTTTTTTCTTGTTGAGGTGATCACTGGCCCAAGACAGTATACATGTTGTTAGATGTGTAGTGCGAGCGTATGATGAATTGAGTGTGGGTGCGAATGAAGACGCGAATGTGTTTAGGCTCGTATAGATGTAGATCCTGCAACCCATACTCTCACATGCAGTAATCAAGGATGCTTTGACACTGCAGGCATGTTTCAAGACATTTATTGACGGGAACACACATAATATCAACAGGAACAGTCAGTGTAACAAGGTCATGCTGACCTGACATCGATAGGTATACATTTGGCATTCAAAAAGGTAAACATCAGAATAGACGTGCATGGTCAATAGCAAAGTTCTTCAATAATGACAGTTCGTAGCGTCGCCCTTGGCGTCTCTGACTAAACGCGTCAGATGCCTTAGTTACCTTGACACACAGGTGCAACTTGGCACTCCCTGCCAATTGCACATAACAGGCTGTAGTATAATAGCCGGAAGCACAGGCCTCGTCCTAACGTCGGCCGTGTACTTCTGTTAAATAGGTTATCATCAACCCTGCAGTAATACTTATTGTAGGTAGAAGTTCCGCCAATCTGCGGCTCCCACAATATATCTTCGTCACTGGATTTCTGGACAATATAAGACTAACAGTCTTGGATGGCTACCTCGAGCACAAATATATAAGTTCTGAAATGGCGGATCCGTGAACTGCTGTTCACCCTAGGTAATCCTTTACATGTTCTGCCACCGAAAAGCGTAATAATGCATAAAGGTCGGTATTACCTGGTAAATGAATCCTCAGAACTACACAAGGAATTCTGTCGTCATCCCGACGCACAGAGATTCACTGGGGAAAACTGCCATAGCAGTTACTTCGAAGATTCTCCCCGAAAAACAATGGACTCTTGGTCCCTTCAGAAAAACAGGACCTCCCGGCTTCCCGGAAGTATATCTCACTCCCGCTTAAAAAACCTTCCCATAGGCCTACGCCCGAACTGACAACCTCCGACCCTAAAGGTCAAACACAATGAATGAATAAACAAGGGAAGACAACCCCTAATCAACCTGACATCGCAGGTAAAGACACAATTATACTTATGATACAAACATAAGCAAATAACTTGACAGATGACTCCGTCGAAAATGACAGCAACATCATCAGCTTCTCTTTTTTGCTTTTCCATCTCCATCTGGAATCTCCTTTCATCCACCTGCATCTGCAATTTTAAATTCTCAGCTTCTGCTTTCTTTTGTTCAGCTTTTATTTTCATCCGACTTTAATGCCTTGGCATATTGAACACTCGCAAATTCTTCCAACTTATCACCAGTCTTGCCAAGGGATTTCCTTTGCTCAATAAAGTACTCAAGTGTAGACATAATGTCTAATAATATGAGTCCTACACAGCTAATAGTGCATGACCAAATATGTCTATCAATAGTGAATGACAACAAAGAACAACGTAAACAATGAACAAAGATCAAAGACAATACGAAAACATTCGCAGAAGTCAACTAAATATACAGCGAAACTAAAGAAAATATCACAAAGAATGTGATGATAACTGCGAAAATCATACAAAAGACATGACACCACAGTGTATAAACATAAAGTTTGTATAAAACTAAACAATAGGAAGGGGAGACCTACAAATACTAACAAATCAAAACAAAACTAAAGAACAGAAAAAAATATGACGAAAATAACGGAAGGTACACTTCGTCACACCTAAACAACAATAGCAACGAATGTCGCTAGCCAATTTCCCAAAGGAAATTAGCAGAGTCCCTACAGAAACGCTGTTATAGGGCCTCTGTAACGTGGCATATCCTTATAACAGACTCCGCCCAACCGAAAAAACCCGCTGAAAGATAAACACGTATAAATGACATATAACATATAACATGTAGCATTTAAAGTTTGTGCAAGAAGGCTAAGTCAGACAATACAATGGCACAGTCCACAAACAAAACAGGCCACTTATCTTTTAGCAAATCCAATCGTCAAAACCGCAACGAACAGCGAGTAATCAGCATCCTAGAGATTCGATGATCCAACGCTGATCAAACTTCTGTACTTGCATCGACCAAACTGTAATGACGACAGTACTTGACCTTCTGATGTCAACATAAACAATCATATCGGTACTTGTCCTTCTAATGTTAGTATCGACAATCATATCGGCACTTGTCCTTCTAATGTCGCTATTGACACTCGTATCGGCACTTGTCCTTCTAATGTCACTATTGACACTCGTATCGGCACTTGTCCTTCTAATGTCACGACGAACTTGGCAATGTGACCATGAAAACCCCAACGAGCTGGCACACCATAAATGTTACAGTTGGATAATGGCCACCATAGATGTTAAGGTCAACTGACATATAGTGTTATAGTATGTCCATAATAAATGTTACAGTATCCAAGTTGACAGTCATATATGTTAATGTTGTAACGGGGGTTCTTGTCTGAGCCAACGTAGACGTAGAGACTCACACTAGATGTTGCGTCGTATCAATGTAGGCCACCATCAACAACACAGGTCTTGCTCAGGTATGGAAGGTGTAAGTGCTGCGTAGCTAACTGAGTGAGTGTCAAGTTGACCTGGGGACTATGTTTTGACAGATGTAGGTCACCAGGCATAGTGGTACTTACAGGGGTGTCACACGAACTCACTCTCGAGTGTGTTTACGCTTGATACCTATAGATTGCTTCAAGAAGGGGGTGGTTGGTGTGATATGTAAATAGTTAATCATTAATGGATGAATGCGAATGCGTGTATAAGTTCTGACTGGTCACAATTCATCCACACAACCACATGTAGAAGTCAGTAATAGTTGACAATAGCTGACGTTTCATGGATTTATTCACGATACAGGACAGTAGACGTTCATCATCATATATAGTCAGTACGATACAGCATAGCAATGGTGAATAATATAATTGGCATCAATGCATCATAAACGACTGTAGATATATTTAGGTGCTGAAACCACCATCCTTTTCTACTACAGCCGAGATATATAGATGTAGGAGATTAAATCAACTCTCCCTTTCTGACCCCCAGCAAGACAGACATATCTTCTGGAGTACATCAGGCAATGTCCTCTAAGTTCCTTTAATAGCAAAGGTGTCAAACCTTGACCGACGTGATACCGCCGGAGCAACAGAGTTCAACAAGCAGATAGCCCTTGGGGCATGCACCAACCCGATGCATAAAATACATGGTGATTCGTGAGCTGAAACTTCTCATGACAGTAGACTCTTTCCCGCCCAGTGGGAAAGTTAGCAAGCAGACTAAAAAATGTCAATCATAAAAGCTGGCGACAAATAATAATCATATGAAGAGCAATTACCTTTCTTCAGAAATAAACACCACAACTCACACGCCTCCAGGCGCTTAGAATCACAAGGGGAAAATCATCTGTAGATAAACTAACAATATAAGAGGACTTCCATTTTCCCCGTCAAAATG
The DNA here is from genome assembly GCA_024509875.1 of Oreohelix idahoensis. Lineage (NCBI taxonomy): Eukaryota > Metazoa > Mollusca > Gastropoda > Stylommatophora > Oreohelicidae > Oreohelix > Oreohelix idahoensis. The sequence goes on along the minus strand of JAMPIV010005210.1, from coordinate 238,646 downwards.
ATCACGGACGCTGAAACGCGTCTCACTCCGATCAAAACCACTGCTAGCCTCCTGGAACGGAAGTCTTTCTCCAAAACAACCTTCAATTCGACGCATGCGCAGTAGCGCTTGACCCCTGAGTTAAACTCAAACGAGACGATGTTAGACACATACCAAGCAAAGATGCTGACCAAATCGAGCCTTATATGGTCAGGGAATAAACATCAACTCAGGTTGCAAACATTCCAAGAAAAGCTGATCTATTCGAGCCATATAAGGATTAACAACCAGACATAGATCTAATAATAGACCGACAGGTTAAGACACAAGAGAAGGTAACAACTATTGTAAAGATGTAACCTCAGCTAACCAAGAGTTATGTACCTTTGATTACAAAAATTAAAGTGTACCAACAAGACAGGTAAATATATATATTGACTCAGAAAAATCTGTGCGTAACAGGTGGTAATGTGTTATTGTCTTAGGAATTTTGACTTGTTGTATAGATGTGGTTATTTTTTTTTCTACAGCAGTCATGGCTTGTTGCGGTGATGGTGGTGGAGTTTATTGATATCCAAAATCCTACCACGGACAGTGCCTTCTTATGAGGAGGAGGCACGAGACATAGCCGAAAGTGTAGAAAACTGGGAAAGCGCCAGTACCAGCGCCCAGTACGATTGCAACACTGAAAAAAGAAGTTCTCTTGTAGTGAGGGCTCTTGCCTCAGCGGGAACGGGTTCTTAAATCAGGAGCTCTTAGCTCGATAAAGCACCCCAAATAGGTGCGTTGCCTTATGCTTATAATAAGGCAATAATAAAGCCTTGAATCAAAATACAGCCTTCGGCAACAACATTTCGTGTAGTGAACCAGACCCTCTTTATCAGTATTCAGGAAAGGAGAGAGGGAAAACATACCTTTCCAAACTGCAAGCAAGAAGATGGGAGGGACAGAGAAGCAACTCATCAGATCCTCAGACAAAGACGGTGGCATCGCACTGAACCGAGGCAGATGCGAAAGGAAGGAGTTTTAGAGAAGAACAGTAGATTCTGCTAGAAATATTTAGAGGACAGCCTCTGAGTTAGCGCTGAAAAGCCAAGTAGGGGCTCTTAGTTAGAGCCAAGTAGATTTTTGTTTAATCCTCATTTTTTTCCCATGCAGGTTTGAAAGAGAGGAAAGAATTGTTTGTTTATATAGTCTTTCATTTAAATTGTTCTGTTTTAGGTGGTGCCAACTCGCACTTCATTTTGTTTACTGTGGATTTGATTTTGTTGTTTAATAAACTATAAAATGTACACTGGACCCGTTTATCTTTAACTATACTGTACTTTTATGCTTGTCTGTGGAATTTAGTGAAACCTTATCTCCTTTCTGGTAATCAGAGGTGGTGAGACAATAGCTATTACATAAGTCACAAGTGGCGAGGGAGAGTCAATCTCGGTTCTCACCCTCGAAGCTATAAGTCTCATCTGTCCACTTTCACTGTCATTCTCATCTAAATCTGTCTTCTCAGACTTTCTCATAACTAGTGTCTTGTCTTTATACTCAGACAAACTCTAAACTTAAAGCCACTTCGTGACATCATTAGCTTACAGAGTGGTATTCTCATTAGCTTACAGAGTGGTATTCTCATTAGCTTACAGAGTGGTATTCTCATTAGCTTACAGAGTGGTATTCTCATTAGCATACAGAGTGGTATTCTCATTAGCTTACAGAGTGGTATTCTCATTAGCATACAGAGTGGTATTCTCATTAGCTTACAGAGTAGTATTCTCATTAGCTTACAGCGTGGTATTCTCATTAGCATACAGAGTGGTATTCTCATTAGCATACAGAGTGGTATTCTCATTAGCATACAGAGTAGTATTCTCATTAGCTTACAAAGGGGTATTCTTAATAGCTTACAGAGTGGTATTCTCATTAACCCTGCATTAAGTACTTTATATATTCATTCATCGCCCCGGGGGTCTCTGGTGAGGCGATGAAAGAATAGGGCTACAGGTCCCTCAGGCATGTCGTACAAGGCGACTAATATGAGGTTGTGCATGGGGGCTGGCAACCTCATCATGTAAAACACACTGCTACACAAACCACCACAGCAACAGTGTGTGTAAAGGCTTCTTGTAGGCTCACTGTAAGGGGACCAGATTCAGTGGTGGTTCCATGATCTATAAGGAGCGAGAAGGAAACAGATGAAGAAATTCATTCATTGGTTTATTCATTGGTTCATTCATTGGTTCATTCATTCATTGGTTCATTCATTGGTTCATTCATTGGTTCATTCACTGGTTCATTCATTGGTTCATTCATTACCTTTTAGCGTCTCCTGGAGAAAGATCATCAGCTGCCATCTCCACAACGAAGGTTGGCTGTAGTGGATCTCCAACGTCTTCTGTCTCTTGTCTTGGTGGTGCACTCTGATAGACTCTTTCCTGTTCATCTCTTGATGTTATCTTCCCACTTATAGCACTGTCTTCCTCCTGGCATGTTTGCCTGCTAGAGAATGCGCCTTCAACAAATACACGCCCAACCTTCCTAACTGTGATAGACGTTCAATGCCCTTTCCATGTCTTTTTTCCCATTATCAATTAATCAATCAAACAATCAATAACCGTTAGCTCCACAGGTAGCACTGACCTTCACCAAACACATACCAACTCCTCCCGTAGCATACTATCAGCTCAAGACAGAGGCGTCCCTAGAGGGGTGCGGACCGCACGAGGGTGACACCATCAGAGGGGGTGATCAGCTGAGGGGGTACACCAAAATGACTGTCTATAAAATTTGTGTGCAGTGTTTCAGCAGAAATTTATTATTTTTTATAAAAATATCCCTGTAGTTAGTTATAACCACAAAAACATTTTTTCGTAAGCCCAGCTTACATGTACTGTATCAATATACCTACAAGGCTAAAACTCTATGCTAGTTTACTTTTTTGAACCTTCTAATGCGCATTATGATTTAGTCGAGATGTTTAGTAAGTGCTGAAATGCTTGTGTATTTGTTCCGGTTTATTTATTTTTTGGGATTATTACATTTATGAGTATATTTTCTTATGCATTTACGAGTAACATTAGTACAAAAAACATAACTAAGGATTCTGTATGGTCTGGTACGGGAGGATGTCCATGGCGGTTACACCATGAGTTACCGCACCGGGTGACACCAACCCTAGTGACGCCTCTGGCTCAAGGTCTTTCTATATCTCCATCATTTTCCTTTCTGTCTCCAGTTCTCTTCTCCACGTGTTCTTCGATGCACCTCTGCTTCTCTTGCTCTGGGGACTTCATAAGAAAGGCTGCCTTGTGAAGCTATCAACAGGTTTCCTCAATGTGTATCGAATCCATCGACAGAGTCTTCTTGTCATCTCGTGTTCTACTGGTACCTGTCTAGTTCTTGTCTTCAGTTCCACGTTGTTGACCTTGTATCATTTCAATCCTTCTATTCTACGCAAGCAACCATGTATGAGAGTATGTAACTATGTGGTTGTTTTCGGTGTTCTCCATATTTTAGAACCGTATCACAGGTCTCACTTCACATTTGAGTTGAAGATTTGGATTGTTGTGGTGGACCTGATTTCTTTTGATTTCCATATACTTTTGATTTCCATATACTTTAGATTTCCATATACTTTAGATTTCCATATACTTTTGATTTCCATAAACTTCTCTATGCAATTAAAGCTCTTCTTGCATTTCGTATCCTTATTGTGATATCACCATTATGTCTTTGCCTATTTCTCTTCTCCGTTTTTTTTTTTAACCTGCATATGCTTCTGAGTTAGGAAAGGGAAGGCGGTGAGGAAGGGTACTGGTCACCCCATCTTATAAAGTTAACCTTAGTATAGTGATGTCACATAAACTTCACTTCTCTATGCCACTATTATCTGTGGGTCTACTTTTACTTGACCCCTATATTGATTATGCCCTGGTTATTCTAAACTAGGGCCTGCATTGTAATGCTATCTGTGATGGGAGGTATTCGTTTTTTTTTTCAGTTTATTGTTCCTCTCTCTCTCTCTCTCTCTCTCTCTCTCTCTCTCTCTCTCTCTCTCTTTCTTTCTGTCTCCCTTTCTGTCTCTCTCTGTCTCTCTCTCTCTCTCTCTCTCTCTCTCTCTCTCTCTCTCTCTCTCTCTCTCTCTCTCTCTCTCTCTCTCTCTCTCTCTCTCTCTCTCTCTTTCTCTCTCTTTCTCTTTCTCTCTCTTTCTCTCACTCTCTTTCTCTCTCTCTCTTTCTTTATCTCTCTCTTTTTCTCTCTCTCTTTCTTTCTTTCTCTCTCTCTGTCTCTCTCTCTTTCTTTCTGTCTCCCTTTCTGTCTCTCTCTGTCTCTCTCTCTTTCTCTCTCTTTCTCTCTCTCTCTTTCTTTCTCTCTCTCTCCTTCTCTCTCTCTCTTTCTCTCTCTCTCTTTCTTTCTCTCTCTCTTTCTTTCTGTCTCTCTTTCTGTCTCTCTCTGTCTCTCTCTCTCTTTCTCTCTCTTTCTCTCTCTTTCTCTCTCTCTCTCTCTCTCTCTCTCTCTCTCTCTTTCTCTCTCTTACTCTGTTAATCCGTACATTCGTTCATTATGAATTTATTTCCCCTTGGACCACTTTCTCACGGCTTAATATCGCCTACTATCCCCAACTGCATGGCGTAGTTCATACGGCCATTCTCTTTTGTATTGTCTAGTCTTAAACATTGCGCAAAACTGGCACGCACTCATTTATTTATTTCGATGTAAGAAAATCTATCGAGAAGGTGATTCCAATTTGATTCCTCAAAGAAATTCCTCATTAAATAATGCTAATAATTAACACTAGGCAGGCTGTCTATATATCTCATAACTACTCCTAGAGCTTTCACTATTGGAGATCCTATACCTTGGAGTCAGACAACATCGCACCTTTGCGAGGGAAAAGATTGCACAATAATCAACCTACACAGTTACAGCGGGCGTAACGGATCGTAAATGCCAGTGGAATGTATAAACATTTATAACACATAAGGAAGGGAAACCCGAGGCCTGTAAACAGGAAATAAATATTAGACAAACATAAAGGTGTGTTTTCAGGCACTCGTAAGAAATAAAGAAGAAGAAAACTAGACAACAGAAAAACAACAGACGCGAGTGGCTTACCCAGGACTCGAACCCTTTTGTTTTTCATCAACAGAAGTAATTGCGTCATTAATAGGCTGGACTGCCCATGGTAAATTTCCGGTGTTATGTGTTGCGGGTCGCACTAATGACCCGTCATCGAAGCATCATTTTTTGGTGATGCCTAGATGGCAGGGAGGATAGTGTGATTTGCTTGCATAGCTAGGCGGGGTTGTCGCACGGAGGGTCCTGGGTAAGCCACTCACGTCTGTTGCCAGTGGAATGTACCCTGCACTTACTACAAAATGTCTGGGACATCGTTAACCAATCCCTCAAGCAAGATGCTGCAAAATGAATATTACCACTTCCCAAACTAGGAGTAGAAATGTTTTTGCCGAAACCTCTTCTTGATTGGACAGAGACGGGGCCCGCGGACGGCACAAAAGGTAGTCCCATAGCAGATACTTCCGTAGGGGAGTGAAGTGTTAGAGACTTCACCATACTAGGTCCAGCATCGAGAGTTAGGGTGACCAGTTCCCTTTCTCGCTGCCTTTTCCTTCCCTAACTCAAAGTGCAGGTTTGGTATTGTATAAACATTTTAAACACGTAAGTGCCTGAAAACATACCTTTATGTTTGTCTAATATTTATTTACTGTTTACTGGACTCGGGTTTCCCTTCCTTATGTGTTTAAACGTTTATACAATACCAAAACCTATCCTCTGTCCTGTACTTACTGTTCTTAGTCTTCTATCATTTACTAGACACAGTATTAAGGTCTTTCTCTTGTGTAGTCTGACCGATACTGTATAATAGGGGAACAACAGAAGTGATTGCGTCATTAATAGGCTGGACTGCGCTAGGTAAATGTCCGGTGTTATGTGTTGCGGACTAATGACCCGTCATCGAAGCATCATTTTTTGGTGATGCCTAGATGGCAGGGAGGATAGTGAGATTCGCTTGAATAGCTAGGCGGGGGTGTCGCACGGAAGGTCCTGGGTTCGAGTTATAACACCTTATACCTGATGCTCTTTAACACAAAATTATGTATTGAAACAGCGTTGACATTTATGCTCTAATTTTTCGTGTATAAATATAAAGATTTTATATTTGTATCTTTAAAATTAGAGTTCGAGTTGTTTAGTTGGTGTCATCACGTCACGTCTCATATTTGTGTATACTGGTCTAACAAATCAGGTGGGGGATTCTGATCTATCGAACAATCGATCTATTGATATATTTCTATTGTTTTTAGTTGTGAAGATTGTGACGGGGAAACACACATTGTTTTAGTTACTCCAATTTCTTCAAGCTAACAACAGAAGCCTTCCCTTTAATCCTCAGTAGTACAACTGAGGAAATGCTCTATTTCATAGATCTATTATCAGAGGTATTTCTGGAGAAGATTACCAAAGTTATTGATGTTCTCCTCTAACTATCGTCTACTTCCACGAACACGCCCGTAATTTTATCTGGTTTTCTCAGTGTGTGACCTATCCAATAACAGCGTCTTCTCCTTACTTTTTATTCCACTAAAATTCGTGACTAACAATACTGTAAAATGAAGAGTATTTTATGCAACAAATCTTTGTCATTGGAATTAAGAAAGAGAGTTTTTCAGTGTTATATAGAACCAATCCTGCCATATGAGAGTGAGTCATGGACTAAACAAGTAGGGAAGGCACTAGAGGCCACAGAGGTGTGGTTTTACAGAAGAATGTTAAAAATATCATGGACAGCCGAAAAGAGTGTGTCCACAAAGAGTGATGAGGAAAATGAGACAGAAAGAAGCCAATACGAAAAGGAAACGTATCTCACAAGTTAGAAAAAAGTAATCGACTTTTTTGGGGCATGTTATGAGAAGAGGAAAGCTGGAATATATCGTTAAAATGTACAGGTAAGATTGGAGGAAAAAGAGATGGGGAAGACAAGGAGAGCAAATACTGGGCAGTTTGACATCGTGGCATGGACAAAAGTCAACAGCAGAAGTGATAAATTGTACTGAAGACAGGAAGTTGTGGAGAAACATGATCTCCTATGCCACTAGGCATGGTACTTGAAGAAGAAGAAGAAGACTTATTGACAGTTTATTTAATAGCTTTACTCATAAATACACACTTATATATACATACAATTATACAGCCGCTAGTCTCCATTACCACAAATTCAGTCGCCTTTTCCTCCATTAACTTTTCTGTTTTACACAACTGTTTTCCTTCATTTAAATAAGAATACAAACACACCCAGATTGATTAACACAGGACTCAAGCCAAAACGAGCAACAGATGTCACTGATGGACTTCGTAGATTGTATATTCATGATACGCCCTTTTCCATTTTTACACACAGTTGTAATGGTAAAAGGTAAAGGTCAAGGATCCCGTTACACGCCCATTGAGGCATATTGGGAATATGGTGTTAGGCCCATATTTTCTTGACCATCGGCACACTAGGGGTGATGTGGTCAGCATCACTCCGGCCGCCTTAACCTTCTCAGAGTTGCTCTGGTACCCAATTCGTGAGGCTGGGTCGACAAAATCCCATCTCAACTGGGGATTGAACCATGGACCACCAAGCTAGGAAGCCAGTGCACTAACCACTGTGCTTCCGCGGCTCCAGTTGTAATGGTGTAGCTGATATAAGAGCCTACACTACAGTTTAACGCTTACCACGATGAGATCCGTTTAGAATGGTGCTTCTTAACCAGGGGTGCATGCACCCTCGTAGGGGTGCGAGACATCTTCGGAGGTGCGAGACATGCCAGATATTTTAGAACGCGAATCATCATAAACATTATATAATACACATAACTCAAATGAAATTGATCAAAATAGAACATTGACAACGTGAAGTAGATACTGAACCTCACATTCTGTAATAACATATTCTCAGATTAAATGTGTATTTCTTTTTAGCCTTTCTGGCATGTTTTGCGAGCTAGAAGATAAAGGGGTGCGAGGCTTATTAAGATGCTTGAAAGTGGTGCGAGGCTTCTTAAGATGCTTGAAAGGGGTGCGAGGCTTCTTAAGATGCTTGAAAGTGGTGCGAGGCTTTTTAAGATGCTTGAAAGTGGTGCGAGGCTTCTTAAGATGCTTGAAAGGGGTGCGAGGCTTCTTAAGATGCTTGAAAGGGGTGCGAGGCTTATTAAGATGCTTGAAAGGGGTGCGGGAAAGGTTCAGAAACACTGGTTTAGACAGACTATTCAAAAGTGGTGTCTTTAAAATCATTCTTGTTGAGGTAATGCATCATATTTGAACTAACGAAACAATATATCGTCTTGTTAAACTAATAAAAAGATTGAGTGCGGATAAAGTTGGTGTTTTGTTGAAAGTTAAGAAATGCAAGACTGTGGTGAAGTGGGATGTTATAAATATGTATAGGGGACTTAGTGTACTGACTGAGATCAGCTGTGAAGGTATATATATCTAATAAGAGTAGTGTATTATATATAACCTTACTTGCTGCCACATATGTATACCTCAGTCAGAATTATTCTGGAATAGTGTGATGACTACGTTGTATGTCTAGGGTATGTGTATGATGAAGTGTAAGTCATAACAACAACAGACAGATAAACAATTTAATTTATTCCACCACCCTTGACAACACTGTGACACTCACGTACATATAACACTCTAAAGGATATCTTAAAGGAGTCACTGATAACTTTTCAAATAACAATATGTATTCATTGCTGTTATGAATGAATATGTGTCCTGATTCAAATACAAAGGGAACCAGGAATCACAATCAATTTTACTTACAAGTTATATGTACAGAATTTATCAATATGAATATTGTAATGACATATATTATTAAAAGTATCCTATGTGTGTCAGTTGTGTAGTAGTAATATGAGGTAATACTGGTTTTGTTTTGTTCAAGCTCTGTTGGTATTTGTCATCATGACTTCAATAGTTTATCTTTATGGGAACTATTATTGGAGATGTTCTCAGTTCCTGATATTAACACAATTTAATTCCCCTCTTAATGTTATTTTTACAAGGTCATTTTAAGCTGGGGGTACATAATTTTGAGCTCAGCTGGCCACATCAGCTTATCTGGCGTGATGGCGGCAGGAACAGACTCCTCTGCTCGATTCTCCCCTCGGCTCTGGAGACACCTCACTGATAGCTAAATGGACCAAGGAGTATGCTGTCCGACTCTGGATTCAGCAAAGCTCTGACCAGGTGCTGCTCAATACCATCAAGACCACGGTCCCTGAAAACAAGAAGGATGTACCTTCTACTTCATAACTAATGTATACTCTCTTTTTACACTGAGCACAATACATCACAAACATTGAGTTCAGAGCGTTAGGCCAACTGTCAGCTTCATCTGAAATACTTTATACCAGTATTTACCTCCTTAATGGTTACTACGCCTCTGCACTTCCAGCATTATTTCTGTCTAATCAATAATCTAGGTGTCAGTGTACTGTTTGGCCATTCCATGCAGTTTTACTTTCCTCCGACACCTTCTGTTCAGGCTGGAGCATTATAGGCTTTACATCAGGTTTGCTACTGAACTACACATATATACAGGCATAAATTAACAATTCACATTCAATTTTCATTAAAAGATACTGAATGTTTCAAGCTTACCACAATTCATGGAAACAAACACAGATACGTTGATTAGCAATGAATTCTGGCACAACTACTGGCACAAATTCCCATCTGCTTATGTTCCAGGCTTTTATTTAGCAAAAATATGAGCTGGCTTCAACGCACTGTTGCTTTATCAAGCTTATTTGACTAGTGGTCTCGAACTAACGCTCCTAAGTGAGTATATCAGCGAGTCTAGCCAATGGAGCCACGTTTCGACAAGTATTTGAAAAAATTTTAACTTCCTACGTCTCCCCTAACAACCAAAGATAGTATTTATAGTCCGACTAATCGTGTGTAGCCTTACATATCATTCCAGCCAATCAGTTCAAATGTAACTTGTGGCCCATTTCCCGTACAATGGTGGATTAAAAAAAATCTACCACTGAGCGATTCTGATTTTGGGTGTTGTCTGACAGCACCATCATTTTATTTTGGCTATAACTTGTCAATTCCTAGACTATTTGCATAACGTTGTACATATTCTTTGTCAGCAAACCCTAAGGAACCCAAATATATATATTTAATAGAACTAATATGCTGCGTTCAAAATATGCAATTCCTTCTACCTCCTGTTTCGAATATGTGCTGTCTGGGTACTGTAATGTTTTCAAACGTAAACCCATCTATTGTTATCTTTCCTAATAAGCGTTTTTTGTGATTTTAAAACCTAACTCTGGGAAGGGTAGTGAATTTATCACTGTCCGTCTGAAAAAATATTAGTGCATGTGGCCTTACACGCGTGATAGTAGTAATTGTGTATCGCGCGACGCGTGTTGCATGCGTTCCTGATTTTCAGCCCTCCCTCTCTCTTTCTATTTGAGTCCATCTGTTCGTTCGTTTTGGTAACGCAGTATAATTAATGTTAGGATTAATTTAGGTCATTACGCAGTCTGCCTCTCAATGTTTTTCCAAGAAATACAGCACACGTTTCATTGAAGAAAGCGGGTAATAATATAGTAGGCTTTTACTATCAACGTGAAAGCGTTACAATTTGCAGACGAAGCATAAAACAAAGGGGATTTTCGAGTACATTCTTTGTGACAGCACTGTTATTTTACCATTGCTCTTTTCTTTATTAGATTTATTTGTTAGGCTTTATGTTTACCTTTTAATTTATATATGTGGATTAGAATATTCCACGACATCTCCCCTCTTAAAACAGACATTATATGTCAGTCCTTTATTCTATATACACATAGATAAATGTAAGTCAACTTGACTTTACTCTGCTGTGGTGCTATCCTGGTTTGTTTTATGTAGTTGGGTCCATTCAGAGTAGGCACTACTCATGAAATCTGCCTCAGACTTCTACAACCAATAATATATTTCGGTTATGTTACTTAACAGCCGCAAGTGTGAGTGCTTGTCTTAATGCTGCATTCACCATTTCTCTTCTCTGAGTCTGCGCAATGACATGTCCAGAGAACATTATATTTCCCTCAAAATGTACGTTATGAGGAGATAACATATACCTGGTGATAGCAGAGTTTTCGTAGTGGATCCCATAATCTTCTTATTATCCTGTATGAAACATTCGGAATATCCTCAATCAAAGAGGCAACTCAGGGATTCATTACGTTCCTCCGAAATGTTTACATCCAACAATTTTCTCATCATTCTAGAGAAGACACTCGGCGCATTCTTCAATCCAAATGGCAATCTATTAAACTCATAGTGTCCTTCTGAAGTACTAAAAGCTAGGTATGGTCTAACCTCAGGCTTTACTGGAATCTGATAATATCCTTTACTCAGATCCACTTTTGAGAAATATTTAGCTTTATTTAGTCTGGCAAACAGCTGATTTGTATCCGGCAATGGATCCACCTGTCCTTCTGTAATAGCATTCAGTCTCCTGTAATCTATACAGAGTCTATGTTCTCCAGAGGGCTTCCTTAAGAGTACAACACCGGAACTATACGAAGATTCACTGTGTGAAATAATTCCTTCCTTCAATAGATAGTCTATCTCTTCCTTCAAAGCTTTTTCCTTAGCAAACGGAATCGAATATGGTTTCACACAGACAGGTGTGGGGTCTATCAGTTTCATATCATATTCCAATAGGTTTGTATGCCCTGGTCGGTCTGTTAACACCTCTGCATGATTATTTAGAACCTGTTGCACTCTCTCTTTCTGAGTTTTCGTTAAATGTGTACTGATTTTCACCTGTGCTGCTGTCTCACAGGGGTGTAATGGATACTCAAATGATGAAAGTGGTTCCTTTTTCATCTCCATGGCGATGGACAAGGTCAACAAGTGTGTCTCCTCCTGATGTTCTCTTTCCAAATATTTCTTCAGGAGGTTCACATGATAGATTTTTTCTTTCCCCTTCTTATCTATCTTATAATTTGTTCTAGATACCTTCTCTAAAACTGTATATGGACCCTGCCATCCAATTTGTAACTTATTCTGACTCCCGGGCAAAAGAAGCAGTACTTTCTCTCCCACAGCCAAATTTCTGTCTTTCGCCTTCCTGTTATAATAGGCAGCATGTTTCTTCCTGGCTTGTTTCAAATTTTCATTGGCAAGTTTTCAACCAGTTTTTAAACGAGTGGTCAGCTCATTCACATATTGGTATGAAGATGTAATGTTTTCCTCTGCCTTTTCATCAGTCCACGTTCTTAGCAAAGCTACATATGGACCTTTAATTGTGTGGACCTATTTGTCCATGCACCGGTATGGTCTCTTCCACTCGAAGCTTTATAGTGATGATTTTTCCTCCCAGAATTATCATTCACAAAACGACCGCTACCAATTTTTCTTTTGGGGCTTTCTCCCCACTTAAAATTCTTGATGAGAGATTTCCTCTCTACATCCTCTTCCTCCAGTTTGTTTAAGTCCGATTGAGGGATTGTCGGCTTATCCTGGGGTAAGACATCTTTTTGCACTCTCCGCATAGTGGCCATTGTAAAACAGTTAAGTGAAGCTTGTCCGTGAAAAGGGGCTTCCCATTCCATTTGGTCCACTTTATCAAATCTATTTTTCTTTTTATTATCAGGCCTAATTTTGCCCCGTGGCGTGTCCAGGTCCTGATCCATGTTCCCACTTGTGGGTGTTCCCTCATGTGCTATGCTACACCTTTCTACAAAATTCTCAATGTCCCATCTTGCTTTGGGCCAATAATAATTGTGAGCCACCTTTTGAATGATGGTACCTATCTTCTCATGGTCCCCATCTGGTTTCACATGTAGGCTCCTTATTAAGTCTGCCCTATATCTTTTAGGAAGTACCAGCTGTCCTTGACCTTTGGATCTAGCTCCAGTCTTCCTATACATCAACTTGTTTTTCATGTAAAAATCTCCCTTGCCTGGAGTTGTATGACAAGTTGACAATTTTCTGAAACAAGGCTTGAGTGTTTTATCCCCAGCCTGTGCCTTCCTCATCTCTTCTGGAGTGGTATCTAACATAATATCCTCCTCCTGTCTTGAGGTCGACCTGACCTGAAGGGTTGCCATATACACAGGTTTCCTTCTGCAACGGTCAGTGTCATGATTGTCCATCTGACAATTCTTACACCACCTTTTTCCTTGGTTGAAAGATTTTCTTTCATCATATTTCCTTTCATCGAATTGTGGGAATTTATTTTTATTTTCATACCGTGGCCTATCAAACTGGTGCTTACCTTTATTTTGATCCCTAGGATCAAATTTATTAAAGTTCTGTGGTGCCCTAAAGTTGTCCACTTGTTTCTTTTTATTACCTGTTACCTCTGCTTGAGCTGCTTGATACCTTTCAGCAACATTTAGCAACTCACCCAGCCTCTCTGCACCTTGTTCCATGAGAAACTTTCTCAGGTCTGGAGCCATGGACTCTCTTAATTGCTCTATAAGGACCATTTCCTTAAGATCTTGGGTTTTCCCCAGAGAAGTCCATTTCTCCAAGTATGTCTCTATTCGTGCAGAGAACTGGTGATAGGTTTCACCTGACAGTAGTTTAGCATTCCTAAATTTTTTTCCTATAGAATTCTGCATTCTTTTCATATCTTAACAAAAGAGCCTGCTTTAGCATGTCATAATTTTCCTGATCACCTCTACTCATTTTTGCAAAAACTTCATAAGCTGCCCCACGAAGTCCCTGAGATAACTTTAAGCTCCACCTTTCTCTCTCTAACCCATACGTGGTAGCTAATAGTTCATACCTATTTAGGTAGCTCTCTATATCATCGTCTTTCTCAACAAAATGATCTAAATGAAAATTCATAGCTGAGGTTGAGGCTCCTTGGCTAGCAGTGGCATCAGAGGCAAAGGGACTGGCACCATTTTCAGGAGCATGGCCCTGAAACTCAAATTCCCTTAGTCGTAACTCATGTTCCCTTTGTAATCTCTTCTCCTCCTTTTCTGCTTCCCTTTCTGCAGCTAATCTCTTCTCTTCTCTTTCTGCAGCTAATTTCTTCTCTTCTCTTTCTGCAGCTAATTTCTTCTCTTCTCTTTCTGCAGCTAATTTCTTCTCTTCTCTTTCTGCAGCTAATTTCTTCTCTTCTCTTTCTGCAGCCAATCTTTTGTCTTCTCTTTCTGCCTCCAATTTCTTAGCCTCAGCCTCAATCTGCAACCTCTTAATTTCCCTTTCAGCCTCTAACTTTCTTTCGGCTTCAAACCTTCTTTCTTCGCGTTCAATAAATTTGTCACATTCCGTAGTAACATAGGCAACCATAACTTGCCCATCTAATCCTAACTCCTTTGCAGTCTGAACAGCAGCAGATCGAAACTTGGCCAGGTCCGCCATTGTCTATCAGGTAAGTTTATACAATGTCTAACCAACAATTCAATTTCTAACTATATATCTAATGGACAACACAGGCACCGTGAGCTCAACCTTATTTAATTCCACCCAAGGATACCTTTTAATTCTTATATTCCCTGAAGTAAATTACCCCCAATATTTTTAATAGGGAAAGATTCAAAATCCCAAGAGCGAGACCCCAATATATGTGGTGAAGTGGGATGTTATAAATATTTATAGGGGACTTAGTGTACTGACTGAGATCAGCTGTGAAGGTATATATATCTAATAAGAGTAGTGTATTATATATATAACCTTACTTGCTGCCACATATGTATACCTCAGTCAGAATTATTCTGGAATAGTGTGATGACTACGTTGTATGTCTAGGGTATGTGTATGATGAAGTGTAAGTCATAACAACAACAGACAGATAAACAATTTAATTTATTCCACCACACTTGACAACACTGTGACACTCACATACATATAACACTCTAAAGGATATCTTAAAGGAGTCACTGATAACTTTTCAAATAACAATATGTATTCATTGCTGTTATGAATGAATATGTGTCCTGATTCAAATACAAAGGGAACCAGGAATCACAATCAATTTTACTTACAAGTTATATGTACAGAATTTATCAATATGAATATTGTAATGACATATATTATTAAAAGTATCCTATGTGTGTCAGTTGTGTAGTAGTAATATGAGGTAATACTGGTTTTGTTTTGTTCAAGCTCTGTTGGTATTTGTCATCATGACTTCAATAGTTTGTCTTTATGGGAACTATTATTGGAGATGTTCTCAGTTCCTGATATTAACACAATTTAATTCCCCTCTTAATGTTATTTTTACAAGGTCATTTTAAGCTGGGGGTACATAATTTTGAGCTCAGCTGGCCACATCAGCTTATCTGGCGTGATGGCGGCAGGAAAAGACTCCTCTGCTCGATTCTCCCCTGGGCTCTGGAGACACCTCACTGATAGCTAAATGGACCAAGGAGTATGCTGTCCGACTCTGGATTCAGCAAAGCTCTGACCAGGTGCTGCTCAATACCATCAAGACCACGGTCCCTGAAAACAAGAAGGATGTACCTTCTACTTCATAACTAATTTATACTCTCTTTTTACACTGAGCACAATACATCACAAACATTGAGTTCAGAGCGTTAGGCCAACTGTCAGCTTCATCTGAAATACTTTATACCAGTATTTACCTCCTTAATGGTTACTACGCCTCTGCACTTCCAGCATTATTTCTGTCTAATCAATAATCTAGGTGTCAGTGTACTGTTTGGCCATTCCATGCAGTTTTACTTTCCTCCGACACCTTCTGTTCAGGCTGGAGCATTATAGGCTTTACATCAGGTTTGCTACTGAACTACACATATATACAGGCATAAATTAACAATTCACATTCAATTTTCATTAAAAGATACTGAATGTTTCAAGCTTACCACAATTCATGGAAACAAACACAGATACGTTGATTAGCAATGAATTCTGGCACAACTACTGGCACAAATTCCCATCTGCTTATGTTCCAGGCTTTTATTTAGCAAAAATATGAGCTGGCTTCAACGCACTGTTGCTTTATCAAGCTTATTTGACTAGTGGTCTCGAACTAACGCTCCTAAGTGAGTATATCAGCGAGTCTAGCCAATGGAGCCACGTTTCGACAAGTATTTGAAAAAATTTTAACTTCCTACGTCTCCCCTAACAACCAAAGATAGTATTTATAGTCCGACTAATCGTGTGTAGCCTTACATATCATTCCAGCCAATCAGTTCAAATGTAACTTGTGGCCCATTTCCCGTACAATGGTGGATTAAAAAAATCTACCACTGAGCGATTCTGATTTTGGGTGTTGTCTGACAGCACCATCATTTTATTTTGGCTATAACTTGTCAATTCCTAGACTATTTGCATAACGTTGTACATATTCTTTGTCAGCAAACCCTAAGGAACCCAAATATATATATTTAATAGAACTAATATGCTGCGTTCAAAATATGCAATTCCTTCTACCTCCTGTTTCGAAGATGTGCTGTCTGGGTACTGTAATGTTTTCAAACGTAAACCCATCTATTGTTATCTTTCCTAATAAGCGTTTTTTGTGATTTTAAAACCTAACTCTGGGAAGGGTAGTGAATTTATCACTGTCCGTCTGAAAAAAAAATTAGTGCATGTGGCCTTACACGCGTGATAGTAGTAATTGTGTATCGCGCGACGCGTGTTGCATGCGTTCCTGATTTTCAGCCCTCCCTCTCTCTTTCTATTTGAGTCCATCTGTTCGTTCGTTTACAAAGGGGATTTTCGAGTACATTCTTTGTGACAGCACTGTTATTTTACCATTGCTCTTTTCTTTATTAGATTTATTTGTTAGGCTTTATGTTTACCTTTTAATTTATATATGTGGATTAGAATATTCCACGACAAAGACAGTGAGAGAAGAGAACGGTATTAACTTTTAATTAGGTCATTGCAGAATATGCTAAATCATTTAATCATTTAACATATATAGCTGCATTACCTCCATTTTTCTATCTTTATGTAGCATGAAAGTACCAGTGCAGTTGTCCTCTTTACAGCAAGCCTGCGTCAAATGGCACACTTATGCACTGGTAGTTTATGTGTACCCGTTTGTTTCTTACACGGTAAAGTTGCCATTTTCATGCATATTAGTTGCTTTTACGACATGCCTGAAAGAACAGTGGCTTCATTCTTTCTTTCTCTAATTAGAGACCCCCCCTCCCCTCCCCCGAACTACACGGGGCATGCAGCTGCATGATCATGATTGTCATCCTTCGCCCTTTATGGAGCACGAAGCCAACGTTGCAGCTGATCCTCTTGCAGGATGCCTGAACCAAGCAAGCATTCACTTACTTTTGCAGCAGCGGTTCTTTATTCATGTGTGTTACATCATGAAATTGCCAGCCTCGTGCACAAGTTAAGGTCATATTAGTCGCCTTTGTACGACATGCCAGGGGGAGCATTAGTCCGTCTTTCTTGTTCTTCTCCTAGACATCCGGGGAACTACACCGTGGTATTAACTGCATAGGCTAAAGCAGTGATTCTCAACGTGGGTCAAATGGCCTCCCAAAGGGTCATGCCATATTTTTAAGGGGCCACAGTAAGATGGTAAAGGGCGCTATCAGTAACTATATGCACAGAGGTAAGTGACGCAAAGAAGGGGGCCATGAGCAACAAAAAGGTTGAGAACCCCTGGGATAGAGAAAATCACACATAGAGAAAGCAATAAATGACCATGGGAATTACAACAGATACCGATTTGTTTATCACATCAGAAATCCCGCGGTAACAAAGGGAATTTAATTCCTTCACTGAGTGTCGTGTTCATCTTTTCTCAACTATTTCCTGCTGTCTTTAGCACTTTAATTCAGCTGTGTATTCAGTTACCTCTTATCCATGTCATGTGATCAGTTTCTCTCTCTCTCTCTCTCTCTCTCTCTCTCTCTCTCTCTCTATATATCTTATCTCTATATATATATATAATATATATATATATATATATATATATATATATATATATATATATATATATATATATATATATATATATATATATATATATATATCCTGTCTTCTTCTTTTCCTTCAGTTCATTTACCAGTTGATACCAGATTGTTTAATTGTATTGTTCACAAAACATGTTCAAAGAATACTGCCTGCCTGCGCCTTATCGCGTTGATTGCTTGACGACTTTCTTCTGTCTGTCCAAGATCTTCTTCAGTCAATATATCCCCTACATCCTTCTTTGAAACGGCACGTCTTTGCTGCTTCAATTCTACTACTTCCATCTGTTCTTTGTTCAGGCCTCACATATACAAGTTAATAAAGGGTTTATAAGGAATCACATATGCTACAAATAACCACCGAAAGAGACAAAATTCATTTTTTTTTATTTTAAATAATCACATACAGTAAATAAGTCGACAAAACCCTATAAATACAGACATCCAGTACAGACAGTTTATAGGTAGACAACACCACATAACTAGAGACACCCACTACAGACAGTATATATAAGCTGTTCCGGTGCCAGGCTATTTTGCGCCCTAATCAAGGCTAGCTACTTGCAATTACTCTTCCCCCCCCCTCCCCCCCAAATTTTTTTTCTTTAATTCAATTTTTAAAAACAAATTTTGTAAGGAAGTACACATTGTGGCCACGAAGACTAGAGCCCCGCCTACATCGATACCTGCAGCTGAACACCTGGATGCTACATCAGGTGTGTCATGATAAGTGACGTGCGGCGTTTTAACACGTCTCGCCGGTAAAGCGAAATGTTGACACCTGCACTTATTTATGCTTTAATATATTCCTCACTATGATATTGTGTAAATGTGTTGTATGACTTTCGGGTGGTGAGAGACTATTTGTCTTAATGACTCTTCGTTGCTATATTGTTGCCTGCATCTGGCTATTTTGGCAAATATTAAACCAGATACTATGTTCTATATGCCACGTGTAGATCCCGTGAGAGGGATGGGGGGGGGGGGGGGGGGGGGGGTGGGGGGGTGGGGGGGGGGGGGGGGGGGAGGTTGTGCATGGTGGGGGGAACCTGGTCATGGGGGGGGAGTGTCACAGAAATAAGCGCTGCCAGAGCACGTGACAGCTTGGTGCAGGCTTCCTACAAGTGGATCAGCTTCGGTGGTGGCACAATGATCCGTAAAAATAGAAATAGATATGTCTCTCTATGAGGTTGTGCATGGTGGCTAGCAACCTGGTCATGTAAAACTGAGTGTCACAGAAATAAGCGCTGCCAGAGCACGTGACAGCTTGGTGCAGGCTTCCTACAAACCCCCTCAGCTTTCGTGGTGGCAAACACAGAAAAATATCTTATGCTTGCAAGTAGATTTTTAACAGCATAGTACTGTCATAATAGAGACCAATGCCCACCCCCCCCCCCCTTTCCTGGCTGTCACCCCCGGCGGAATGCCCCATCGCACCACTTAGTATGCCACTGTACCACATCAACGCCAACGGCAAACACAAAAACACCAATGTCAATTTGAGCACAAATTAATAATGTTTTCATCATTACCTTTGACCTCCACATGTAGCATAGGTCATCAGTAAATGGTCTCCAGGTTTTTCCTGCACTGTGCCATCCGTTTAATGTCTTCCCAAGCTTTCTTTATCGCTTTCAAGTCTTCCCTCCAGTTCTCTCCCCTCATCAGGTGTTTTTGGTCTCTCTTTGCCTTAATCTGGCGACTCAAGAACAGGAACTGCCTTGTAAGACTATCAAACGTTTTTTCTTAGTGTGTGTCCTAATCAATGGCAGTCTTCTTCTCACTTCGTGTTCCACTGATTTTTGTCTTATTCTTTGCATCACTTTCACGCTAGGATTTCATATCTCAAACCTTTTATTCTGTGCAAATCTTTTATTCCGTGCAAACCTTTTATTCTATGCAAACCTTTTATTCTACGCAAACCTTCTATTCTATGCAAACCTTCTATTTTATCAAATCTTTTATTGCATGCAAATCTTTTATTCTATGCAAATCTTTTATTCTGCGCGGGCACCGATTTATAAATGTCCAACTTTTTGGTCGTCGTTTTTTTTTTTCTTATTCTTTCATTTATTTATTTTGTTTTTGATTATGTAGATAATTTTAATATACTGCATTTTAGGGCAACATCACAACTACAACAATAAAACTGACACCATGCCTCTTCAATAAATTGTAATCAAATCCCTTTATCTCCCCAAGTATGAGCCGAAGGGCGAGAGCCCAAGCGCCGCGGAATTAATAACAACAACTTTTCAAATTTGTTCATCGACTGAAGCTTTTAACACACTCGCCTTTCGACAAGGCGATTCGCGGTTCAAGCCCCGCTAAGAACCCAGCTTCGACAGACCTGGCCAGCCAGAAAGTATAGTATGGCTAAATTAAATAGAGAATATCTCCTCAATACTGGCAGCCGTATCAAGTAAAACAAATTGCTACAGAATGCAGGAGCATGTAATTACAGACATACCTCGGAGATATTGCGGGTTCGTTTCTAGACCACCGCAATAAAGCGAATACCGCAATAAAGCGGGTCACACCCATTTTTTTTCTTCTCAGTGCATGTAAAAACCTAAGATCATGTTTACAATATGTCTATTAAGTGCGCAATAGCGTTAGGTCTAAAAAGAACAATGTAATGTAAAATTTAAAATACTTTATTGCTTAAAAAAAATGATAATCTTCATCATCTGAGCCTTCAGCGAATCGTAATCTTTTTGCTGGTGGAGAGCCAAAATCTATAGGAAGAAGAAGGCGCGTTCTAATGAATAAACATAAATAATTTGAAAAAAGCGCAATATCTGCGAAGCGCAATAAAGCGAGGTATGCCCTGTACTTGGTACAAGCTTCCCGGAAGGGGACCAGTCGCAGGGGTAGCTCCATGCTCCAGTAGGAGCAAACAATGAAATAAGGATGCTAATGATGACCGATAATGGTTGATGATGATGATGACGATAATGATACCTCATCACTACTCTAACAAGCACTATTTAGAGTTTACTTGATTTGTCTTATAATTTGAAAGTCATTAAATAAAAGAAACAAATATAACGCTCACGAACAGTGTAACAACAGACCCTGAATCTGGTCATTGTGTGTGACAACATATCTCACGTTTAAAAGTAATCGAATGATCTATGTATGTGACTACATATATTACGTTAGAGAATACGTTAATTCTGTTATGAAGTAATTATATAATCAATGTATGTTACTACATACATCCACGTTAGATAATATGTTAAGCCTGCTATGAAGTAATCATATGATCGACGTATGTGACTACACATATAGCTTCGGAGAATACGTTAATCCTATTATTAATCACGTGATCAGTGTATGTGACAATACATATATCACGCTATAGAATATGTTAATTATGTTATAAAGTAATATTACCTGAAGAGATTTCCTAAAGAAGTAACCGAACGTCCAGACACTGGCCTAAAATCCACTGCATTCCACGTATGACACTTCTACATGCGCTGACGTTTGTTTTGTATTGTTTTTTTTTAAAATACCATTACTAAACACGTACTCACAAAAACACTGTAGCTACAGTTCACACGAGGCTGCTCACGTTTCCATCGGAAATATTTTAAAAGCCATGCATTCTTATACGTTGACGTCACTACCCATAGCGAATACCTGTATCGATGTAATGTCCCAATATACAGGGTCGCATGTTAGACGCATTGATTTGTTTGGTTGGTTTTATTCATTGATCGATGCGGGGTTTTCGCTGGGGTTAAAAATAGACAGCTTAGTCAATGTTGTTTTGTTTCACTAGTGCAGACAAGAGTTCCCCCCCCCCCCCCCTTCCTTGGGTACGTGAGAAAGTGTGTATCTGTCAGAGGAAGGTGGAGATCAGGCCGTGAACTGGGAAGAGACGAAATGCGAAAGAGAAAAGATAAACAGAAGCGAGAACAAGAAGATGAGGAACATGAAGAACAGGAAGGAGAAGAAGAAGAACAAGAAGAAAACAGAACAAGGTGAAAAGAGGAGTATAAGTGAAAACAAGAAGAGGAGGACAAGCTAGAAGAGGAATAAGGGACAACATTAGGAGCAAGAAGAAAACAAGATGATAAGAAGAAAGAGGAACAAGAAGGAATACATAATAAGAAAAGAGGAGCAAGTAGAAAAGCGGGACAAGAAAACAAATTGAACGAGAAGAACAGAGGAAGAAGAAAAAAAAAGAAGGAGAGAAATGAGAAACGAGAAGAAGAAGGAGAATATGAACAAGAGAAGAAGAACAGAGGGATAGAAGAAACAAGGGATAAGATAAGAAGAACAACAAGAAAAAATGATCAAGAAGAACAAAAGGAACAAGAAGGAAAGAGGAACAAGAAGAAAAGAGGAACAAGAAGAAAAAAAGAACAAGAAGAAAGAGGTCAAGAAGAAAAGATTAATGAGAAGAAAAGAGATTCAAGAAGAAAAGAGGAACAAGAAGAAAAGAGGAACAAAAAGAACAGAGGATCAAGAATAAAAGAGGATCAAGAAGAAAAGAGGATCGAGAAGAAAAGAGGAACAAGAAGAAAAGAAGAACATGAAGAAAAGACGATCAAGAAGAAAAGAGGAACAAGAATAAAAGAGGATCAAGAAGAAAAGAGGAACATGAACAAAAGAGGAACAAGAAGAAAAGAGGATCAAGAAGAAAAGAGGAACATGAACAAAAGAGGAACAAGAAGAAAAGAAGAACAAGAAGAAAAGAGGATCAAGAACAAAAGAGGATCAAGAAGAAAAGAGGACCAAGAACAAAAGAGGATCAAGAAGAAATGAGGAACATGAACAAAAGAGGAACAAGAAGAAAAGAAGAACAAGAAGAAAAGAGGAACAAGAAGAAAAGAGGAACAAGAAGAAAAGAGGAACAAGAAGAAAAAAGGATCAAGAAGAAAAGAGGAACAAGAAGAAAAGAGGAACAAGAAGAAAAGAGGAACAAGAAGAAAAGAGGAACAAGAAGAAAAGAGGAACAAGAAGAAAAGAGGACCAAGAAGAAAAGAGGAACAAAAAAGAAAAGAGGAACAAGAAGAAAAGAGGACCAAGAAGAAAAGAGGAACAAGAAGAAAAGAGGAACAAGAAGAAAAGAGGAACAAGAAGAAAAGAGGAACAAGAAGAAGAGAAGAACAAGAAGAAAGAGGATCAAGAAGAAAAGAGGAGCGAGAAGAAAAGACGATCAAGAATAAAAGAGGATCAAGAAGAAAAGAGGATCGTGAAGAAAAGAGGAAAAAGAAGAAAAGAGGAACATGAAGAAAAGAGGAACAAGAAGAAAAGAAGAACAAGAAGAAAAGAGAAAGAAGAAGAAAGGAGGATCAAGAAGAAGAAAAGAGGATCAAGAAGAAGAGGATCAGGAAGAAAAGAGGACCAAGAAGAAAAGAGGATCAAGAGATCATTACCGACTAGTCATTTCTTGAGCTATCTTCGTCTTTTTTTTTTATCAACTAACTAGCTGTAAGTACCCGGCGATGCTCGGTTTTTTTTTTTTTTTTTTTTTGTTAACCATTTACGTTAACTTTTAGTATCGCTATTTCTGAAAATGTAAAAATCAAACTGATATTTTGATGTACTCATATATATGTTTCCTTTGATTCTTATAAGTTGCCATTCATATAATCGATCATATTGTTTCATTTTTCTTATTGTTGTTTGCTACATTACTATTGCCTCGTGGTTATTATTCCAGTGCTGCTTCATAAATAATATTTAGATTTTGCCGCCGGGGGGAAAAAATAAATACATTTCTTGGATTGCCCACTCTGGAGCAAGCAACATATTTTTGTACGTGTGAAAAGCATGGCTTTTCTAAGTTAATACTTGCTACTTCAACTGTCTGTGAGCCTTGTTTATTTTCATTGCGCATACAAGTCGCACAGGATATTGCACTCGTTTAGAATCAAAAGTCATGTCGGTTGCTTTCAGAGGAATGCATTGCATGAACACGTCTTCTCCTCTAGCACAGCCTGCTAATATTGCGGCTTCTATCAAGTTTGGCATGAGGTTCTGCACATACAGACTGATTCTTTTACACGATCTGGGTGGATGAAGACAGCGCAGTAGCATTATCAGTCCTCCAGTTTTTTTTTATAAATTAAGTGGTGCTGTGGCATTCCAGATGGTTCCAAAGAATAGAACTAATTTGGATAAAATTATGTGACTGTTGCGTGCATATTTTAACGCACATATTACAAAAATCGATATGGCTATTTAATATGGAAAAGATATAGACATTCATTCATTTGTGTATGAAAATGCTGTCTATGGTAAAGCGAGATAATTCATGATTGATTTACACTTTTGATCATAGGAGTAATCGTTCTTGATATTGATTCGGCGCATGGATATGATACCCATGTCCGTACTTATTTGTTAGGGCCAGAAGATATATTAATTTGCTTATTATGTTTATGGCCTGAATTCATATGTATTACATATTATTAGTACAAGTAGAATCAGTCCTATATTGTATATTTTTGATGGGTAGGCAGGACTATATTCTTGTTATGCCGCTCTAGCGGAAGTATGAGTTGTCTTGACAAGTCGTGTTGAGTTCCGAGGTACTGTTTACAATGGCGGTTACGCATTTTTCCAGGGCTGGTACATTCTTCAATAAAAATGATTTATGAAGTGTTTTTCTTCTGTAGGAGATTGTGTCTCTACTAGAGCTTGTGTTAGAGACTCTCCTAATGTACAGTACCATGTATGATTCGGACTCCAGGTAATTCCAGACCATATTTTTGATGATCTCAGGTCGGTTAGACCTAGCTGGAATTTTGTACTTCACAACGCTAGGGTCACGTTTGTATCGACGAAGATGACGGGCTTCCATATAGCAGTTATGTCTACGTAAAGTAACTGGATTACTGTAGGACTGTTTGGAGGATCTTTAAGAAATTATTCTTATATATTTCAAATTAACTTTGGCTTAGATATACCCTCCTGTGAGTGAGCGACAACTCAGGAAGGCGGCCATGTTACATTCCTGTCATCGTATTTTTGAATCACTGTCCAAAGAACGGGCATGTATCTTACTATTCGGACAGTGGCAAGGAGATCTCAATTTTGATAGAAACCCCTTCCATGGTTTCATATATGATATAAACTATGAACATAAAGCAACTTTAGTTACTTACCGATCCGCCTTCACTGACGCGCTTAGTCAGATAGGGGATGCGGCCATTATGTATCATGACATTGGAAGCTATTGATGTACTACCCATTATTTATGAACGTGTCATGACTTGTGATCTGCTATGTATGCCTGCAAATTGATGTGTCAACCTGTACCCATGATTTACTCGTTATGTCCCAGTGTGTGCGTCTAAATAAACTGTGTAAACAAAGATTCCAGCAGTCTGCATTGGTGCATTGTAGACACAAGTGTATGAGTGATTAGATTGGTCAGAACACGAACAGTACACCATTCGTGTTAATCACACTCTACACTTCTACTCCATATCTACACCATCCTGCGTCGGTTGAATTGACCAAGTTTAGGGCCTGCTTCCCCTGGAGCCTTAGAGGGAAACTACTGTTTACAGCTGCCTTTGCCTTCCCTAACTCAGGTCTAGGGCGAGTTACCCATTTACAGCTGGGTAGACTGGAGCATGCCTGATCTCAACAACTCTGTACACTACAATGGACATATACAGTAGTGACACCACAAACAACATGTTACAGTGATTGATAGTGGAGCTTTACAGAAGATTATATACAGCACTTTACAGAGCACATTACAGTGGTACACAGATCAGCACTTTACAGTGACCGTGTTGATAGATTTATACGTTGTGGCAACTCTGGGCAGCTGATACTGTATTTGGAGATTGATATTGCTAACGATCTCATTTTCAAATGCGGGAATATCTCGTTTGTAATTCTACGTCGTGTTTTGTCCTTAGTAGGTTTTGATTATTTGTCTCTGATCGTGCTGCAATCGCGTGTATATCATGGCGCACTTTCCTAAGATGCCTACTCTTTACCCATCTTTTCATAGGTCGTCATGTATTACAGGTTGGCTCCATTTTTCGTCTCGTTCAGTGTGATGAAATGTCTGTCTTTGTCCTTTTGTGTGATCTCGCACACCTCCAGCCCTACGGCAGTATCATTTCTTCTTCTTTATTTTTCTCTCCGATCGCTTTTATTTGGCATGTCATTTTCCCCTTTCAAACATTTTACTCTTTATGCTGGACATAGCATGGGGAAAGTCTCTAACACGCTACTCCCCTATGGCAGTATTTTCTACGGGAGTAATTCTTATCTTATTGTGTAGCATTCACGCTTCACGAAGACGTGTTAAGTTACGCCAGGTTATTAGACGGTCAGCGACATTATTTTATCGCATTATCTGTCTGACCATCTTTTCAAGCGACGGTGCTTGTTTATCCAAGCTTGTGTTGGGCAGGAGTGCTGATCAGAACCAGGTCTGTTTGTCTGGCGAAACACAGGTGACTAGCGACCATCCCTGAGTCATTACGCCAGAAAAACACATTTAACCTTTTCATTTAAATGTAGTGTAAAGCTAAAGCTATTCAGTTTAAATGTAAAGAAAGTTTTATCCCGAGGGATTAAATTTAATTCTCATCGAGGGTAAATTCTGACATAGGTTGGTAGAATAGAAGAGGGGGGCACATAACTATGTGTCGGAAAACGCCATACTCAGAAGAGCGTTACGTTTCTATTTCTATTACCAGTTATTGGTGGTACCAGCAGAAAGTACTATCTCTGGAACCCAGTGAAGGTAGAATTGGACTGACATTGTGCAAGACGCCATCATAAAAGGGTCTTATAGACAGACACAGGACCAGCGTTGCCGTTACTCCTTGACGTTCTGGGAACGTGCGGCACCTGAACTTTGACCAGAGACGAGTGACAGCAGTGTACAGAAAACCTACCCATTAGGAGGAGGATTAGAATCATCATTGGCAGCTATGTTAACCTATATGCTGCCACTTGAACTTTTTATAAAAACCCATCACCCGATTGATGAAAACTTTATTTTGTAACTAACTATTATTCCTTTCTTTTAAACTGTTAAACTTAAGGTGATTATTAAATTTTGTTATTTGTAATTATACCAATTTAACTTCGATTCAATCATTTTAAATGTACTACATGTTTGTCTCAGTCAAAGTTACTAAACACACACTCTAAACAGAGCTATATTATAATAATAATTCCACTGATTAACTCAGGGGTGGAGGCTTAACGAGCTAGAATAAATCATTGCTTAAATTTTCCCAAAAGTTGTCGGCAGATTACAGAATTAACGTGCTCAGCAACAGCCAGCATTGTTTTCGCTTATCTGAATATCTTGTGAAGACACCTTTGTGGTAGAAGTGTAATTAACCTTCTATCTACACATCTGCCAAGAGTAATCTTGTGCGCAGGTAGATACCTTAGAAGCCACTATTAGATACTCTTAAGTTCTGGCCACTGTTGGACTACTACTGCAAAGCAGGGGAGGCAATACCGTCACATTCAATATCAATAGATGTTCAAAACAACTTCCAGTTTTTGGTTTATCATACGATTTATTCGCCTTTACTGTTGAAATGGTGCCCCTCTGTCTTTATTCCTCAGTATTTCTTTTCATTTTTTATTATCTGCAAGGTCATCCTATGTCTTCTTTGATCACGTGTCCATGTCTAACTCTTTACACCATTTTTAGTCCTCTTCTGTTCCTCTTACCCTTGGGGATTTTAGAAAAAGATCTGCCTTTAAAGTTATCAGCTGGTTTTCTCAATGAGTGTCCTATACAGCTCTGTACTGTCTTCTCTTCACATCTTGTTCTATTAGTGTTTGTATGGTTTGTGTCATTATATCACATTGATGATCTTGTCATAGCCAGCGCGAGCACCAACTGATGAAAGGCTGTACCTTTCTGGTTGTTATTGTTGTTGTTGTTCTTTACGTCTCCAAATCATACAGTAAGACTGCCTTGATATTTAAGTACGAGATTTTTAACAACATATTATCATCATTTTTCTTTGCACTCCTTGAGCGACCTGGAGCCCACCACTGTAGCTGTGGTGGTTTATGTGCCAATTTGTTTTGCGTGATGAGGTTGCCAGCCTAATGCACAATCTCAGATTAGCCGCCGTGTGTGAGATGCTTGAGTAAACAGTAGCCATATTCTTTCTTTGTCTCTTCAGAGACCCACTGGAACTACGCAGGGCTTAACGACATATCGTCATCATCATCATCATCATCAACATCATCATCATCATCATTTTGATTTTAGCTCCATGTGGAGCGTAGAGTTACCACTGCGGCTGGTCCTTTTGGAAGAAGCTATCACAGATCATTCGCATGCTCCTTAAGTGGTGATTTATGTAGCAATTCGTTTTACATGATGAGGCAGCCAGCCTCACGCACGGTCTCATCTTGTACGACATGCCTGAAGACCATAATAGACGGCAGAGTTGAAGGCAAACGTGCAAGAGGAAGGCAGCGCTATGAGTGGGAAGATAACATCAAGAGATGGACAGGAAAGAGTCTATCAGAGTGCAATATCAAGACAAGAGACAGGAAAGAGTCTATCAGAGTGCACCATCAAGACAAGAGACAGGAAAGAGTCTATCAGAGTGCACCATCAAGACAAGAGACAGGAAAGAGTCTATCAGAGTGCACCATCAAGACAAGAGACAGGAAAGAGTCTATCAGAGTGCACCATCAAGACAAGAGACAGGAAAGAGTCTATCAGAGTGCACCATCAAGACAAGAGACAGGAAAGAGTCTATCAGAGTGCACCATCATCAAGACAAGAGACGGGAAAGAGTCTATCAGAGTGCACCATCAAGACAAGAGACAGGAAAGAGTCTATCAGAGTACACCACCAAGACAAGAGACAGGAAAGAGTCTATCAGAGTGCACTATCAAGACAAGAGACAGGAAAGAGTCTATCAGAGTGCACCACCAAGACATGAGACAGGAAAGAGTCTATCAGAGTGCACCATCAAGACAAGAGACATGTAAGAGTCTATCAGAGTGCACCATCAAGACAAGAGATAGAAGACTTTGGAGATCCATTGCAGCCGACCTTCGTTGCGGAGATGGCATATGATGATAATAATGACGACATGCCTGAGGGAGCAGTGTTCCTACTATTTCTTTATCTCATCTGAGGCCCCCCCCCCCTCCCCCCATCCCCCAGGGGGCCTCACGGGGCTTGACAACATGTACCGCAGAATAACAACCAACAGCTGTTGCAGACGTTAAATTTACTGACACTGACATGTTAAACACAAGTAGGAGACTGAACTCACGAGACATTGGAAATAATACTGTTACCTCCCCTGCATGGTGTGTTAGATTAAGTCCATTACTCAGGGTTCACTTACCCAGACTATGCGGGCAGGATGGCATACGATTATTAAGTCATGCATGTAAATTAATAAGAAACATTATTGTTAGATGTGTGGTTGGGGAAAAGGGAGTGCGGGGGAGGAGAACTGAATGGAAAGGTTTAAATGAAATCATAGTTGGACATATGTTCGATGTCATCTAAATAGGTCGCCCACGTCGTTAGGGTTAGGGTTTGGATTCCTAAACCTAAACATAACCCTTATGCTTATTACTGCGTCGCTCGATGATTTTTTAAGACCGAATAAGAACATGCATCCCAATATTCTTCATTTCAGCTGCCAAAAACATATGAATAAGGACACGTTTTTCACCAGAAGGAGCAAGAGACAGCGACCAGAAAGAACACCAGCTCGTGAAGGTTGTTCTGAAGTATTAAAATATGGGTAAAGAAAACACCGCGTGAGTTATGTTGTTAGTGTATGACATTAGTGTAGTGAGATGGTACAACATTAGTGTAGTGCGATGAGACGACATTAGTGTAGTGAGATGGTACGACAGTAGTGTAGTGAGATTATACGACATTAGTATAGTGAGATGATACGACATCAGTGTAGTGAGATGATACGACATTAGTATAGTGAGATGATACGACATTAGTGTAGTGAGATGATACGACATTAGTATAGTGAGATGATACGACATTAGTATAGTGAGATGTTACGACATTAGTGTAGTGAGATGATACGACATTAGTATAGTGAGATGATACGACATTAGTATAGTGAGATGATACGACATTAGTATAGTGAGATGATACGACATTAGTGTAGTGAGATGATACGACATTAGT
The DNA here is from genome assembly GCA_024509875.1 of Oreohelix idahoensis. Lineage (NCBI taxonomy): Eukaryota > Metazoa > Mollusca > Gastropoda > Stylommatophora > Oreohelicidae > Oreohelix > Oreohelix idahoensis. Next base: position 208,580 of record JAMPIV010005210.1, on the reverse strand, counting down.
GTAGTGAGATTATACGACATTAGTGTAGTGAGATGATACGACATTAGTGTAGTGAGATGATACGACATTAGTATAGTGAGATGATACGACATTAGTGTAGTGAGATGATACGACATTAGTGTAGTGAGATGATACGACATTAGTGTAGTGAGATGATACGACAGTAGTGTAGTGATACGATACGATATTAGTGTAGTGAGATGACTATCTTTCGTTAGAAAATTTGTTGACAAATAAATAAAATGTACGTTCACTGACCTCATAATGAGAGCTGCTTGTGCAATCAATAATCCAGGTATGGTATATTCCATAGGAACAACGAATTATTTTACACAAGCACTGTTTTTTTACTGCATTCAACGCGAGAAAACGTTTCGGATATTAAACGTAAGGATTTATCCAGAAATGCTGTGCATTGTTGGGCGTGATGTCTGTACGTGAACAGGGTTCAGGTTAACCAACTGACACCCGAACTTCCGCGTCTGCTGCTTAGTTTAAAAAGTGTCCCAATTTGGAGCAAACATACGTCCAATATAGTTCGTCAAACGTTAACACCAAAGTTAAGAAAATGTCCAGAAAATGTAATTAATTTCTTGTTTATATTAATTCATCATACTGTTGTTCTTCACCTTTTAGCTTCACGTGGAAAATAGGTTTTCAATCTTTACCATTTCTCTCCTGCGTATTTTTCCCTTGCATAACTTGAGAATGTCACTATTATTATTAGTGTTGAATTAGAGCTAACATGAATTGTTGTTGTCATTGTGAACTCCATGATTTTTCAGTTCTAATTTTAGCACAGAAGCTCACATGCTGTCTTAGTTTTCAGTGCACCTGACATGGAGTTTGGGAGACTGTTAAGGTGGTCTTCAAACAGTAGCTTAAACATTGGATATCTCTAGCAAGCTATTCAGGTCAGTAAATATAAGCTATAATTTCTTTATAACATTGAGATCACAGGTATTTCTTCCATTTTTGTTTGCACTACATTTATTCGCTGTTTCTAATTACATTAATCTCTCTATCTCTCTAACACTCTCTCTCTCTATCTATCTCTCTCTCCAGAATGTTAGACGGGCCTGCGTGCCCAATTCTAAACCCTTTGAAAATAAAGTTCGTTCATTCGTTCGTTCTCTATCTCTCTGTTTCTATTCTATTTTTTTGTGTGTCTTGTGCCTATTTTAGAACAAACAAGCATCATTTCATTGCCTGTTGACTTTACTGAAACCCTCACCCTCACCCATTAATTTTAGTCATTCGTCTTAATGGTACACTTTATTGGAAGACGACTAGGCCCACTTAACATACATGTCAACAACGCCAGGCTTAAAAAGGTCCCTGATTTCAAATCCCAAGGAAGCATTTTTACTGAAAATGGAAGACTTGAAAGTGAAATTGAAACAAGATGGCTAAAAGCCAGTCCAATGAATTACCAACTGTCACGATTACTTAAAAATCATCATATCAGAATTGAAACTAAACTTCAGCTGATAAACAGTGTATTATTACCAACTCTTTGCTTTTAGAGTCAAACATGGTCCATCACCAAAGCACAGGAGAGGAAAGTAGCATACTGTGAGATGAGGTGGTTAAGAAAAGTCATTAGTGTTACTATAAGAGACAGAGTGAGAAATGGTGGCATCAGAAAAACGGTAGGAACTACATTCTGCGTTAAGTATATAGAGAGACAGAAAATTAAGTGCTTTGGCCATATCATGAGAATTAAGCCCGATAAACTATCACTATGCGCCTACAACAGTAGAAGCCGGTTTCATGGCACGGGTAGACCAAGCGGCAAATGAACAGACAACATCACAGAAAACACAATGCGACACACTTGCATCAAATATGCAGACTTCAGCTCCTCACTGCGCTTCACGGCTGCAGCGGGCCTAAGAAATAAGAAAGTAAGTATTTTGGAACAGGGGTGATAAATAATATTGCCTGTCGCTACAGGTAGGGAATCAGCCAATGATATGTGACAAGCTTACTACTTCCATACTTGTAGTGCGGATCAGATACATCAGACGGAATTTAATTTCTTACCTCCTACTTTTCTAGTAATGTGTGTTTGGAGAAACTCCAAACTCCCAATGAAGACCAAAGCTGCGGTACATAATGCCTGCGTCACCAGCACGCTTCTATATGGTAGTGAAACATGGACAGTCTATGCTAAGCAAGAAAGAAGGCTCAATACCTTCCACCAACGGTGTCTACGCCACATCTTTGGTATTTCGTGGAAGGCGGAAGTGACAAATCTCGAGGTGCTGTCACGTGCTGGCCTTCAAAGCATGTTTACTTCCGCCGCATGGAAGATAATCCCATCCCCAAAGATATTTTAAACGGACAGCTGGCAGATGGCAACAGAACAGTTGGGCGACCGCAACTGAGGTTCACAAATGTGTGCAAGAGAGACATAAGGGCACTGGACATAAATCCAGCAACCTGGGAGGATGACGCTGCCAATCGTAGCAAGTGGCGAAGCTCCCTACGGCGCCACCTCAGATTGGGCGAAAGGTGCTCTCACAACAAGCAGAAGAGATAAGAACACGCCGAAAGGAATACCAGGTGTCGTAGATTTCCGATAGGAGAATTAAGACTAGGTTTGGTCCCTTCTGAATAGGTTTGAATAGGTGATAGACTCAGTGAGAGTTAGTGAAAGGTAATAGAATTTCCACACACGTGAGATGATAGATTTTGATATAGTGGCTGTCTCTGAAAGCGAAAGAATTCTTCTCTCTCTCACCTATCTTCTACAACAGTTGTTACAGCGTCAGACAGACTACACCAATATACATATTACGTATATTTCTATCACTCACAGGCACGCACATACACGTGACGACAGGTAAACACACAGACGTGGGAAAACTATAACAATGATATATATATTATCTAGAACGAGCTGACCAAACACGATTATTAAGTTCAAGAGCGATTTTATTATCAGGAAAAATCGGCTCACAACATCAAAGAAAGTACATCAAGGAAAATACATATACACATAGTCATAAAAAATCAAGGAAATGTTGCAAGGATGATAGCCCCGTTATAGTGTTAACTCTAGGTTTAGCCCGGCCCCGTTAAGAGAACAGATGATGGCGCCCGAGTCACAGATACATAGGGTTTGAGTCTAAGAGTTTTTCTTTGTTTTATCTCGTAATTATATGCACAGAGTTTGAAAAAAAAATCTGATTTAACCTAAGACAAAAACACAAGAACTCTAGCCTTAGCAACAAATTATGCAGATTGAAAAAAAAATTAGGACAGCAACAGGGTGTCAAAGATAAAATAGTGAAAAATATCACTCAAACCAGCGTACACTCATTCATTCCGCCATGGCTTCTCATACTTGTACTCACGACTTTGCTTGCTGCCTCTTGGAACACATTGATTTTAGATTTTCACACAGACTCAAAAAATGCAGTCTTCTGCCAAGAAGTCCCCAGTTCCAAAAGACGTATTTAACTTGGAGTCTCCGGGAACGACTACTTGGGTATGCAAATTTGTTCACATGTCTGATTAAGTCACCTAACAATTATTCCAGGCGCGGGAGTTAGCAGAGCACAGTGTCAATAGCGTAGGTTTCTAAAAAATGATGAATGTCAGGTCGGTGCCTTCCCTCAGTATAGGATTCACTTTAGTCACACCACAGATTTGTCCACAAGATATAATCTAGTCGGGAAATGATTGTTAATATTCACGCCACCAGGCAGCAAATTATATAGAGTTTCTAGAAGAAATTAAGTGCTGGCTCCAAGGTCCAGTATTTATCATTACAGTCTTTGAAAACCCGTTATAGGGATATTAGTATTTCTGTCTAACTTGCACCGTCAGATCAGTGTTACTTGAGAAAACCCACGTGGTTCAAAATAAGGACTGTCTATTTCTTCACAAGTATGGAAACTACTACTAGGTGCTGGTAAAGTTAGGGTCACCCCAAAACTTTCACTGTGTGGAGGAAAAATAACACATATAATATAATAAACAGAATCTGTACTGGTTAAAACTTACATTTAAACTTGCAAGCAGAGAGCTTTGCTTATCATTTAAACTTCCCGTGACGTAAGTTATATTTAAAAATCAGCAATCCTCATAAATTAAGAACACGTGCGTATTCCGTCACCATTCATGAGGCTGGATTCTAGAGTTTATACGTTAGTTTAGAAAAATACACTCGACTGAGTATTAGCAGTTAAATTAAATTTATAAATAGCTACAATTGCCGTTATAAGCTAGAAATTTTAATTTTATTCTGCTTTCCACTGAATGCTTCCCTAGAAAATATAATAGCCTACCACTTTATTTCTCTTCTGCGCTAAAGAAATAGATTAAAATGAATTAAGCGATTTAACACTTTAACACTCACAAAATCTATATATCTATCATATTAATTACCTCAACCACAGAATTACAGGTAGTCGCACAACTTAAGAATAAAAATGCTGAAAATATTTCTGGAAGTCTAGAAGTTCGACATGATTGCCGAAACAAACTGAGATCTTCGCTAACAGCTATTCTGTTTTCGAGCGACCTATCTACTGTGGAGTCTATGAGCGAGAATGAAATTAAAGTTTCAAACTTGGCCAATATCTTAAAATCAGACAAAGGGCCCAAACTTACTTCGCCAAGCGAAATTATCTCCCCTACTCCCAACATTTACGTCCGCTTAACGCGTGTCGTAACTGTCACCTACTGACCACGATGTACGCGTGTCAGTTTCAAATCCCAGACAGCCTGACTCCATTGTAGGGCAGTTTTCACACTACAGCTGACCATGGCCCAAGTGAGCGCCGTGTCAGTTTGGGATTTTCCAGACAAATGTCTGGATACTGACCGGTGCAGATGTAAAGTATCACACCTCACCGGGACTTATGCCGAGAAGAAGCTCGCGCGCTCGGTGAGAATGTAGACGATTTGCTACGTCCTGTGTTCAGCGAACCGACTTATCACGCCTTCTGACGCCCTGCAGCCCTGACATCTACGTAATATCGTCCTAGCGCGATTCTCAGTTTTAGAGAAAGGAAAAAGGTAAAGTTTGCGAATTATATGAGAATAATATTCGCAAAACGAATGGATGAAAAATACACAGGAAAAAAAAAGTACAGAGATATTAAAAGAGAGAGTTTATGTGAAAGAATAGGAAGAAGATGTAGGAAATTAAATGAATATAAACCCTACGTGACAGAGCCTCCCCCCTTTAAGATATGGAAGCACTCCATGTCTACGTTATGGAGTTTAATTTCCTATAACCGTAGCTTCGGGGTGTCTGTCCTCTTCCCTCTCATCTTCCCCCTCCATCTCTGTCCAATTCCTACTCAAGTCCACTCCTCAAAGTTTCCTTCCCCCGGAATGTCTCATATGCGCGCTTGAAAGAGCGTCGCCGCTTCTGACATTTTTGAAAGATTTCCTGTGATAGCGGTGGAATATCCCTGCCACTATCGTCATCTTCGTCAGTTTTGGCGATCGTCAGGAGATGGTCGGAGGTTGGCACTGGTTTTTCCAAGTATCTCTTTAAGAGATTTAAATGGAAAACCTTCTCCTTTCCTTCAATAGAGATCTGGTAGTTAGCCTTAGAAATCTTCTTCAGGACGGTAAACGGCCCTTGCCATCCGATCTTCAGTTGGTTGTTCTCAGTAGGGAGTAACACCAAAACTTTCTCTCCTGCTTCCAGTTCTCTCTCTTCCGCGACTTTCCTGTATCGGTTAGCGTGCTTTGTGCGAGCTCGCTTAAAGTTAGTCGTTGCTAGGTCCCAACCTAGTTTCAACCTTTCCTTTAAAACCGACACATATTTACTGGCTGAGACAACTGTCTCATCAGCCTTCTCGTCTGTCAGAGACTGAAGTAAGGCTTCAAGCGGGCCCTTAATGGGTCTGCCAAATAAGAGTGTAGCTGGCGGAAATCCTGTGGAAGTATGAGGAGATTCTCTGTAGCCAAATAATGCTGCAGGAATACAGAGATCCCAATCTTCAGGTTTCACTTGTGCCAGCTTACTTAGCATCATGGTGAGGTTTCCATTAGCACGTTCCACGAGCCCATTTCCGGCCGGAGTATATGGCTTAGTGTGGATGTGCTGGGTCCTCAAGATCTTAACGATCTCATCCATCAACAGGTTTCGGTATGGAGATCCATTATCCGTCAACACTTGCTGAGGGAATCCCAACCGAGTGAAAATCTGCACGAGGGCTTCTGCGACATGCTTGGCATCTGCGCATGTTAGCGGGATAGCTTCTGCCCATAAAGTGCATGTATCGACTAAGGTCAGGATGAACCTGTTCCTTCTTTTAGTCCTTTCGAAAGGCCCTAAAATGTCGATCACAACCCGTTCGAATGGTGTTCCCATTATTGGCATTTCACCCATGTGGACTGGGGGTGCCCGTTGCTTGGGTGGCACACGTTGGCACTGGGCACAGGATTTGACATATCTGATAATATCAGTATTTACTCCTGGCCACCAATAATGAGTGGTTATACGTTGGTTTGTGGCGTTCTGTCCCATATGTCCGCTAAAGGAAAGAGAGTGCCCCATTTCTAGGATTTGGCTTCTGTACTGTTTCGGTACTAGGAGCTGGTTGTAACCTTGGTCAGGCTTGCCCGTTCTCCGATAAAGTACGCCATCCTCAGAAAAAATGTCCCCGTGCTGTTTTGGTTCCTTCGCCATGGGCAGTTTCCTAAAGCAGGGTGCCAAGGTAGGGTCCTTGTATTGCGCTTCTTTAAGTTCCATAGGTAACAAATTTGGCGCAGGCTCCCGTTCCTTCTTGGTTTGCCCTCTTATAGTTACTGCTGCCACAATCGGCTCTTCCGGTTTCCCAATACACACGTATCTCCCGCCAAGTATGACTGGGTAGATGGGGTCATCCATAACAGCTGCTTTGATCACACCTCTGACAAAGTCAGAGTGTATCTCCACCAATGCGATGGGAAGCGCTGTAGGTGCATCACTCTTACGAACTCCACAAAGTTGGACGGTCTCTGCTGTCTCTTGACCGGGTTTGACCAGGTTTCTGGCAACAATGCAATCATAAGAAAGCCCCGTGTCAAATAAGCAAGAAGTTTGAGAACCGTTCAAAGTAACAGTACCTCGCGTTGAGGGTCTATCCCCAACAGGTTGGGAATCACTGTCAATAATTCCGCCTTGCGAGACTGTAAATAAGCATCCGATGCGTTTCGGCTCGGTGTGCTCGGTCTGATCATATGTCCCGTGCTCAGGGGTTCTCCCTTTGCCACCTTGTCCTTTCTGGCTACGCTGCCATGTAGGGCGGTCGGGTTGATCAGACTGTTTGGGGTGGTTGGGGTACTTGTTCTTGTAGAACTTGGATTTTTCAGGAGGGGGGTTTTGAGGTCCAGTTTCTCTCTGGTTGTTTTGGTTAGAAGCCTGAGAAGATTGCTCTAGGTTATGTTTTCGAAAATGCTCCTCTGTCGGTTTCCGCTTTGTGGCCGGTAGTTCAGCCAGCGCATTGTGATAACGCTCAGACTTTTCCAAAATGACTTCAAGTTTTTCTGCCCCCTGCTCAGCGAGAAATCTCCGGGTATCAGCAGACAAAGTGTTCTTTATTTGTTCAGTTAGAACAAGTTCCTCAAGACCTTCATAGGTAGAGGGGAGCTGCGAAAGCTCAAGGCACTTTGTTAGATATCCCTTAAGACGCGATGAGAACTGGTGAAAAGTTTCAGAATTCTCTTTCCGGCTGTTGCGAAACAGTTGCAAAAACTTGCGAGCGTTCATTTCAAAGCGCTCCAGTAACGCTTTCTTCAACACATCGTAGTCGTCTTGTTGGCTACTTTCCAGCTTAGAATAAACATCATAAGCAGAACCTTTTAGGGCCTGGGAAAGTTTCATATTCCAACGCGACCTCTCTAAACCGTACAGAGTTGCAATTTTCTCAAATTTTTCTAGCCAAGTGTCAATCTTCTCATTTGGACAAGGGAAAGACTCAAGGGTGAAAGACATAGCGTTGAGTTGAAGAGATTGAGTGTTAGAAGGATCAGTTAAGGAAGAATGAGGAGAAGACTCTCCATTGCTGGAGGTAGAGGCAGCGCCAAGACTTTGGACTTCTAGAGCCTTAAGAGCCAACTCATGCTGTCGTCGTTGCTCATTTTCTCTTTCCAAATGCTGTCTCTCCTTCTCTCTTTCCTCCTGCTGTCTTTCCTTCTCTCTTTCCTCATGCTGCATTGTTGCGTGATAAATTCTCGCAACATCGTTTTTTACAATATCTATTTTATAACGCAAGGGCAACAACTGCTTGAAATTTATAGTCACTTTTCTCGGTAAGCATTTGTCTTCTCGCGTTGGTATCGAATGCAGTTAAGTTTGAGCTGTGGTCATTTTGCGCTGGACTGCGCATGACTTGTCTTGCTTCTTGGTCGATCGTTTTCCGCCCACCACTAGTGGAGTGAGCGATTTGGAATGGCGAAAGAGATGCCTCGTTGAAGAGGGGATCTCCGCTATTTTTTTGTTCTGTCAGGAATGTGAGAGTCCTCTTATGGATATTTCGTTTATTCGAGATAATACCTCTAGTGTATTTGCACATGCCGGGAGGCATAATATTTCTGTGTATTTCCGGAAGGCAAGGTAAATTAACATTTTCATTAACTCTATCGATTTTTGGTCGTGGACGATTTCTGGTTCATAGCCTGTCTTCGAAAGTCGTCGTCACGAGATGTTTTCCTAGCTCACATGTCGCTGTATTGTGCTGCATCGGTTGATGCAGGTACCAAGGACCATTACTTGCTACTTTGTTAAATGAACTAGGTTTGAAAAACCTTTATTATCTAGAGGATATTTTTGAGGACATTATTTATACTTCGGCAGACGTGTCTGTCTTGCTGAAGTCAAACTAAGGAGAGTGAACTGATCTCATACATCTGGTTATCTCCTGGCTGTTATAGAAAAGGATGGAGTTTTCCACCTGACTACATTTACAGCACTATGAAATATAACATGCATCTGACTCATCATTGTAATGCTGTCTACCGTCTATTGCTGTATTGAATGTTGCTGTGATAATGACTGTTTGATGTGTCTACATATTCGCGTAACCATTTTGTCACTGTGGCGTCCACAATAAATAATGAAGAAAAACGTCAACGGCTGTTTCAAGAATCATTGACTTTATACGTCGTGAGTTTACTGACGTCCTATGTGGATTGCCCTGTTATTTTTGTATGAACATTGTTTTGACTGAACACATCTGCACACCACACAAAACCAGACATGCGGATACCATCCATCATCATATGGCATCACGCATCATTTGGTGGCCATATTTAGGGTTATATGACTTACTGTCCACTCTACGTGAGAATAATTTGACAGCAAAACCTTCTAAAGCTTTTGTTGGTTTTGGTGAATCTCTTCCTGGGTCATCGTGTTGGTCATGGTCTCTTGAAGACAGAAGACCACAATACTTCCAAAATACTGAACATCTCTGTTCCTAAAACGAAGAAACAAGTTAGGAGTCTCTTAGGTTTAATTCAATTTTATGGGAGATTTATTCCAAATTTATCTTCGATCATGGCACCTCTATCAACATTGTTGAAGAAAGGTTCGCCTAATCTGGTCCGCTGGTCTGAAGAATGCCAATCTTCACTAGACCAAATCAAGAATATATTTTCTTCTCCTCCCATCTTAAGATTACCTACTCTTGATAGGACTTTTGTTCTTCGGAGTGATGCTTCATCCACTGGGATTGGAGCAGCACTGATGCAAGAATATGCAAATACTCTGCATCCTGTTATGTACATTTCTAGAAAACTAAATGCGGCAGAGAGGAACTACTCGGTTTTAGACCGTGAGTTGTTAGCGATGGTTTGGTCAATTCTAAAACTACAAAGATTCCTCCTGGGCGCACATTTCATTCTAGAGACTGATCAGAAAGCTCTTACAGCTATTCAGACTAAGAGTTTGAAGAGTTCGAGATCCACTCGATATGCTATAGCTCTTCAACCTTTTCACTTCACGGTACGAGCTATCCGTGGTGCGGATAATGTGATGGCTGACATTTTGTCTAGATGCCCACATGACTCCAACTAATACTTCTGTCCTATATTTCCATATATTACAGAGTCATAACACACCTATATTTCTACAATAGATTAGCACATCTGTACTTACTTTATATGTACACACTATCGTGCTTTGTTGTCATCTTCTTCTGTTCGTTTTTTTAAGATGATAGAGGAAGACTGAGTAGTTAATATAAGGGCCGTTAGTTTACTAAACAGCCACAATTATTAATAATGTATTGTACCTTATGAAGCATATTAGTTATTAATTAGCATTATATTGCTTGTACTTTCTCAGAATGTCATTGTTGAGCTGAGGACTTACCTTACTAGTATCAAGCATGACGAGTTCTAGATTGTGTACTTACCCTCGGAATACCAGAGCATATGTCCTGGATCGTCATGTAGTTTAACTTTACTATGTACTTATGTCATTACATGTCAAAGAATGTACTATTTAAATTTTCCTATCAGATTTGTACATCCATTTTTAAAGACAATATTAGAGTATGCTGTTTAATGATGATTATAGTAACTTGCATACGTATATTGTGTTTACATGCTAACGTGATGTGTGTTGGTGACACCTCCCCGATGTGAATATTTTTTGAGACATATTTATTTTTCTGTTGAGGTATATCCTCACCAGACACTCTATAATTAGCCTATTGTTTGGCAATTTAGTTAATTATCAGCGCATAATTCGTGCGTTTTGAGCCGCTTATCGCATGCTCTTTGATATTAAAAAAAAAAAAATATGTTCCACATTTTTTTTTTTATCGGGAGGAGGTGGTGATATGTTGCGTGATAAATTCTCGCAACATCGTTTTTTACAATATCTATTTATAACGCAAGGGCAACAACTGCTTGAAATTTATAGTCACTTTTCTCGGTAAGCATTTGTCTTCTCGCGTTGGTATCGAATGCAGTTAAGTTTGAGCTGTGGTCATTTTGCGCTGGACTGCGCATGACTTGTCTTGCTTCTTGGTCGATCGGTTTCCGCCCACCACTAGTGGAGTGAGCGATTTGGAATGGCGAAAGAGATGCCTCGTTGAAGAGGGGATCTCCGCTATTTTTTTGTTCTGTCAGGAATGTGAGAGTCCTCTTATGGATATTTCGTTTATTCGAGATAATACCTCTAGTGTATTTGCACATGCCGGGAGGCATAATATTTCTGTGTATTTCCGGAAGGCAAGGTAAATTAACATTTTCATTAACTCTATCGATTTTTGGTCGTGGACGATTTCTGGTTCATAGCCTGTCTTCGAAAGTCGTCGTCACGAGATGTTTTCCTAGCTCACATGTCGCTGTATTGTGCTGCATCGGTTGATGCAGGTACCAAGGACCATTACTTGCTACTTTGTTAAATGAACTAGGTTTGGAAAACCTTTATTATCTAGAGGATATTTTTGAGGACATTATTTATACTTCGGCAGACGTGTCTGTCTTGCTGAAGTCAAACTAAGGAGAGTGAACTGATCTAATACATCTGGTTATCTCCTGGCTGTTATAGAAAAGGATGGAGTTTTTCACCTGACTACATTTACAGCACTTTGAAATATAACATGCATCTGACTCATCATTGTAATGCTGTCTACCGTCTATTGCTGTATTGAATGTTGCTGTGATAATGACTGTTTGATGTGTCTACATATTCGCGTAACCATTTTGTCACTGTGGCGTCCACAATAAATAATGAAGAAAAACGTCAACGGCTGTTTCAAGAATCATTGACTTTATACGTCGTGAGTTTACTGACGTCCTATGTGGATTGCCCTGTTATTTTTGTATGAACATTGTTTTGACTGAACACATCTGCACACCACACAAAACCAGACATGCGGATACCATCCATCATCATATGGCATCACGCATCATTTGGTGGCCATATTTAGGGTTATATGACTTACTGTCCACTCTACGTGAGAATAATTTGACAGCAAAACCTTCTAAAGCTTTTGTTGGTTTTGGTGAAATCTCTTTCCTGGGTCATCGTGTTGGTCATGGTCTCTTGAAGACAGAAGACCACAATACTTCCAAAATACTGAACATCTCTGTTCCTAAAACGAAGAAACAAGTTAGGAGTCTCTTAGGTTTAATTCAATTTTATGGGAGATTTATTCCAAATTTATCTTCGATCATGGCACCTCTATCAACATTGTTGAAGAAAGGTTCGCCTAATCTGGTCCGTTGGTCTGAAGAATGCCAATCTTCACTAGACCAAATCAAGAATATATTTTCTTCTCCTCCCATCTTAAGATTACCTACTCTTGATAGGACTTTTGTTCTTCGGAGTGATGCTTCATCCACTGGGATTGGAGCAGCACTGATGCAAGAATATGCAAATACTCTGCATCCTGTTATGTACATTTCTAGAAAACTAAATGCGGCAGAGAGGAACTACTCGGTTTTAGACCGTGAGTTGTTAGCGATGGTTTGGTCAATTCTAAAACTACAAAGATTCCTCCTGGGCGCACATTTCATTCTAGAGACTGATCAGAAAGCTCTTACAGCTATTCAGACTAAGAGTTTGAAGAGTTCGAGATCCACTCGATATGCTATAGCTCTTCAACCTTTTCACTTCACGGTACGAGCTATCCGTGGTGCGGATAATGTGATGGCTGACATTTTGTCTAGATGCCCACATGACTCCAACTAATACTTCTGTCCTATATTTCCATATATTACAGAGTCATAACACACCTATATTTCTACAATAGATTAGCACATCTGTACTTACTTTATATGTACACACTATCGTGCTTTGTTGTCATCTTCTTCTGTTCGTATTTTAAGATGATAGAGGAGGACTGAGTAGTTAATATAAGGGCCGTTAGTTTACTAAACAGCCACAATTATTAATAATGTATTGTACCTTATGAAGCATATTAGTTATTAATTAGCATTATATTGCTTGTACTTTCTCAGAATGTCATTGTTGAGCTGAGGACTTACCTTACTAGTATCAAGCATGACGAGTTCTAGATTGTGTACTTACCCTCGGAATACCAGAGCATATGTCCTGGATCGTCATGTAGTTTAACTTTACTATGTACTTATGTCATTACATGTCAAAGAATGTACTATTTAAATTTTCCTATCAGATTTGTACATCCATTTTTAAAGACAATATTAGAGTATGCTGTTTAATGATGATTATAGTAACTTGCATACGTATATTGTGTTTACATGCTAACGTGATGTGTGTTGGTGACACCTCCCCGATGTGAATATTTTTTGAGACATATTTATTTTTCTGTTGAGGTATATCCTCACCAGACACTCTATAATTAGCCTATTGTTTGGCAATTTAGTTAATTATCAGCGCATAATTCGTGCGTTTTGAGCCGCTTATCGCATGCTCTTTGATATTAAAAAAAAAAAATATGTTCCACATTTTTTTTTTTTTATCGGGAGGAGGTGGTGATATGTTGCGTGATAAATTCTCGCAACATCGTTTTTTACAATATCTATTTTATAACGCAAGGGCAACAACTGCTTGAAATTTATAGTCACTTTTCTCGGTAAGCATTTGTCTTCTCGCGTTGGTATCGAATGCAGTTAAGTTTGAGCTGTGGTCATTTTGCGCTGGACTGCGCATGACTTGTCTTGCTTCTTGGTCGATCGGTTTCCGCCCACCACTAGTGGAGTGAGCGATTTGGAATGGCGAAAGAGATGCCTCGTTGAAGAGGGGATCTCCGCTATTTTTTTTGTTCTGTCAGGAATGTGAGAGTCCTCTTATGGATATTTCGTTTATTCGAGATAATACCTCTAGTGTATTTGCACATGCCGGGAGGCATAATATTTCTGTGTATTTCCGGAAGGCAAGGTAAATTAACATTTTCATTAACTCTATCGATTTTTGGTCGTGAACGATTTCTGGTTCATAGCCTGTCTTCGAAAGTCGTCGTCACGAGATGTTTTCCTAGCTCACATGTCGCTGTATTGTGCTGCATCGGTTGATGCAGGTACCAAGGACCATTACTTGCTACTTTGTTAAATGAACTAGGTTTGAAAAACCTTTATTATCTAGAGGATATTTTTGAGGACATTATTTATACTTCGGCAGACGTGTCTGTCTTGCTGAAGTCAAACTAAGGAGAGTGAACTGATCTCATACATCTGGTTATCTCCTGGCTGTTATAGAAAAGGATGGAGTTTTCCACCTGACTACATTTACAGCACTATGAAATATAACATGCATCTGACTCATCATTGTAATGCTGTCTACCGTCTATTGCTGTATTGAATGTTGCTGTGATAATGACTGTTTGATGTGTCTACATATTCGCGTAACCATTTTGTCACTGTGGCGTCCACAATAAATAATGAAGAAAAAACGTCAACGGCTGTTTCAAGAATCATTGACTTTATACGTCGTGAGTTTACTGACGTCCTATGTGGATTGCCCTGTTATTTTTGTATGAACATTGTTTTGACTGAACACATCTGCACACCACACAAAACCAGACATGCGGATACCATCCATCATCATATGGCATCACGCATCATTTGGTGGCCATATTTAGGGTTATATGACTTACTGTCCACTCTACGTGAGAATAATTTGACAGCAAAACCTTCTAAAGCTTTTGTTGGTTTTGGTGAAATCTCTTTCCTGGGTCATCGTGTTGGTCATGGTCTCTTGAAGACAGAAGACCACAATACTTCCAAAATACTGAACATCTCTGTTCCTAAAACGAAGAAACAAGTTAGGAGTCTCTTAGGTTTAATTCAATTTTATGGGAGATTTATTCCAAATTTATCTTCGATCATGGCACCTCTATCAACATTGTTGAAGAAAGGTTCGCCTAATCTGGTCCGCTGGTCTGAAGAATGCCAATCTTCACTAGACCAAATCAAGAATATATTTTCTTCTCCTCCCATCTTAAGATTACCTACTCTTGATAGGACTTTTGTTCTTCGGAGTGATGCTTCATCCACTGGGATTGGAGCAGCACTGATGCAAGAATATGCAAATACTCTGCATCCTGTTATGTACATTTCTAGAAAACTAAATGCGGCAGAGAGGAACTACTCGGTTTTAGACCGTGAGTTGTTAGCGATGGTTTGGTCAATTCTAAAACTACAAAGATTCCTCCTGGGCGCACATTTCATTCTAGAGACTGATCAGAAAGCTCTTACAGCTATTCAGACTAAGAGTTTGAAGAGTTCGAGATCCACTCGATATGCTATAGCTCTTCAACCTTTTCACTTCACGGTACGAGCTATCCGTGGTGCGGATAATGTGATGGCTGACATTTTGTCTAGATGCCCACATGACTCCAACTAATACTTCTGTCCTATATTTCCATATATTACAGAGTCATAACACACCTATATTTCTACAATAGATTAGCACATCTGTACTTACTTTATATGTACACACTATCGTGCTTTGTTGTCATCTTCTTCTGTTCGTATTTTAAGATGATAGAGGAAGACTGAGTAGTTAATATAAAGGCCGTTAGTTTACTAAACAGCCACAATTATTAATAATGTATTGTACCTTATGAAGCATATTAGTTATTAATTAGCATTATATTGCTTGTACTTTCTCAGAATGTCATTGTTGAGCTGAGGACTTACCTTACTAGTATCAAGCATGACGAGTTCTAGATTGTGTACTTACCCTCGGAATACCAGAGCATATGTCCTGGATCGTCATGTAGTTTAACTTTACTATGTACTTATGTCATTACATGTCAAAGAATGTACTATTTAAATTTTCCTATCAGATTTGTACATCCATTTTTAAAGACAATATTAGAGTATGCTGTTTAATGATGATTATAGTAACTTGCATACGTATATTGTGTTTACATGCTAACGTGATGTGTGTTGGTGACACCTCCCCGATGTGAATATTTTTTGAGACATATTTATTTTTCTGTTGAGGTATATCCTCACCAGACACTCTATAATTAGCCTATTGTTTGGCAATTTAGTTAATTATCAGCGCATAATTCGTGCGTTTTGAGCCGCTTATCGCATGCTCTTTGATATTAAAAAAAAAAAATATGTTCCACATTTTTTTTTTTTTATCGGGAGGAGGTGGTGATATGTTGCGTGATAAATTCTCGCAACATCGTTTTTTTACAATATCTATTTTATAACGCAAGGGCAACAACTGCTTGAAATTTATAGTCACTTTTCTCGGTAAGCATTTGTCTTCTCGCGTTGGTATCGAATGCAGTTAAGTTTGAGCTGTGGTCATTTTGCGCTGGACTGCGCATGACTTGTCTTGCTTCTTGGTCGATCGGTTTCCGCCCACCACTAGTGGAGTGAGCGATTTGGAATGGCGAAAGAGATGCCTCGTTGAAGAGGGGATCTCCGCTATTTTTTTGTTCTGTCAGGAATGTGAGAGTCCTCTTATGGATATTTCGTTTATTCGAGATAATACCTCTAGTGTATTTGCACATGCCGGGAGGCATAATATTTCTGTGTATTTCCGGAAGGCAAGGTAAATTAACATTTTCATTAACTCTATCGATTTTTGGTCGTGACGATTTCTGGTTCATAGCCTGTCTTCGAAAGTCGTCGTCACGAGATGTTTTCCTAGCTCACATGTCGCTGTATTGTGCTGCATCGGTTGATGCAGGTACCAAGGACCATTACTTGCTACTTTGTTAAATGAACTAGGTTTGAAAAACCTTTATTATCTAGAGGATATTTTTGAGGACATTATTTATACTTCGGCAGACGTGTCTGTCTTGCTGAAGTCAAACTAAGGAGAGTGAACTGATCTCATACATCTGGTTATCTCCTGGCTGTTATAGAAAAGGATGGAGTTTTCCACCTGACTACATTTACAGCACTATGAAATATAACATGCATCTGACTCATCATTGTAATGCTGTCTACCGTCTATTGCTGTATTGAATGTTGCTGTGATAATGACTGTTTGATGTGTCTACATATTCGCGTAACCATTTTGTCACTGTGGCGTCCACAATAAATAATGAAGAAAAACGTCAACGGCTGTTTCAAGAATCATTGACTTTATACGTCGTGAGTTTACTGACGTCCTATGTGGATTGCCCTGTTATTTTTGTATGAACATTGTTTTGACTGAACACATCTGCACACCACACAAAACCAGACATGCGGATACCATCCATCATCATATGGCATCACGCATCATGCATCCTGCGAATTTCCATTTCCTCGTCCATTTTCTTCTGCTGTAATAGACGGTCTGCTTCTTCTTTCCTCTCCGCATGACAAAAGCTATCGCTCGTCTCAAGTTCGCTCGTCCCTAATGCTCATCAAGCTTTTCGCTTCGTCTCCGTCCAAACCTATTTGTCTCGCTTCGTCAGAGAAGCTGTCTAAGCTTTGCTCTCTCGGCCATATTAGGTCAGTGAAGAGACTATTGGAGAAAGAAAAAGGGATACACTGGTTCCTACCACTTACGAGAAAAAAAAATTACCAAAAATCAAAAGATGATATATTTAACCCTGGGATACCTCCTCCAAAATAAAATCTAACTATCGCTGCTATTATCGGCAATAAAGCACTCAATGCAAAACACGACTACGCCAAATAAATGGTAGTTAAGATTACAACTGAAAAATAAGTTGCTACAGTGGAAAAGCAAAAGAATATTGCAAAAATTAAAGAGAAAAATAATCCCTTAATTTTTAAAAATCCACTATAAGTTCGCCCCTGAAGTCAGATCGGGTAAGGGAGGGAATTAATCTGGACAAAAAAGTCCGAAACACACTCCTTAACTTAGTTCAAACGCCGTTCTGCCTCAGTACCCAGTGAATGTTATACACTCACCACTTTACCAGCATTTAGTATTACAATCAGCAGTTAACATATATCCCGACAAAATCAACCTATAACCAAAATGTATATTATTCAAAGATGCTGTGGAAAAAAAAAAAACTTATTAGTTTGTGTGGTCAGCACGCCCGTAAACAGATCGCTAGTCTAGGGGGTAATTTTTTTTAAAAAGATACACAACTCACAAAACATCACACTCTTACTCTATTACAGAATAAGAATCTTAAATACAAAATCCA
Organism: Oreohelix idahoensis; assembly: GCA_024509875.1. Classification (NCBI taxonomy): domain Eukaryota; kingdom Metazoa; phylum Mollusca; class Gastropoda; order Stylommatophora; family Oreohelicidae; genus Oreohelix; species Oreohelix idahoensis. The sequence continues at coordinate 190,551 of JAMPIV010005210.1, read as the reverse complement.
GATAGACGAGTCCACGTTTGTCGTACTCGTCTTCCTATTCTAAGTTCAAAGACCGGAAACGAGCCCTCATTTGTCGTAGATTTCCGATAGGAGAATTAAGACTAGGTTTGGTCCCTTCTGAATAGGTTTGAATAGGTGATAGACTCAGTGAGAGTTAGTGAAAGGTAATAGAATTTCCACACACGTGAGATGATAGATTTTGATATAGTGGCTGTCTCTGAAAGCGAAAGAATTCTTCTCTCTCTCACCTATCTTCTACAACAGTTGTTACAGCGTCAGACAGACTACACCAATATACATATTACGTATATTTCTATCACTCACAGGCACGCACATACACGTGACGACAGGTAAACACACAGACGTGGGAAAACTATAACAATGATATATATATTATCTAGAACGAGCTGACCAAACACGATTATTAAGTTCAAGAGCGATTTTATTATCAGGAAAAATCGGCTCACAACATCAAAGAAAGTACATCAAGGAAAATACATATACACATAGTCATAAAAAAAATCAAGGAAATGTTGCAAGGATGATAGCCCCGTTATAGTGTTAACTCTAGGTTTAGCCCGGCCCCGTTAAGAGAACAGATGATGGCGCCCGAGTCACAGATACATAGGGTTTGAGTCTAAGAGTTTTTTTCTTTGTTTTATCTCGTAATTATATGCACAGAGTTTGAAAAAAAAAATCTGATTTAACCTAAGACAAAAAAACACAAGAACTCTAGCCTTAGCAACAAATTATGCAGATTGAAAAAAAAAATTAGGACAGCAACAGGGTGTCAAAGATAAAATAGTGAAAAATATCACTCAAACCAGCGTACACTCATTCATTCCGCCATGGCTTCTCATACTTGTACTCACGACTTTGCTTGCTGCCTCTTGGAACACATTGATTTTAGATTTTCACACAGACTCAAAAAATGCAGTCTTCTGCCAAGAAGTCCCCAGTTCCAAAAGACGTATTTAACTTGGAGTCTCCGGGAACGACTACTTGGGTATGCAAATTTGTTCACATGTCTGATTAAGTCACCTAACAATTATTCCAGGCGCGGGAGTTAGCAGAGCACAGTGTCAATAGCGTAGGTTTCTAAAAAATGATGAATGTCAGGTCGGTGCCTTCCCTCAGTATAGGATTCACTTTAGTCACACCACAGATTTGTCCACAAGATATAATCTAGTCGGGAAATGATTGTTAATATTCACGCCACCAGGCAGCAAATTATATAGAGTTTCTAGAAGAAATTAAGTGCTAGCTCCAAGGTCCAGTATTTATCATTACAGTCTTTGAAAACCCGTTATAGGGATATTAGTATTTCTGTCTAACTTGCACCGTCAGATCAGTGTTACTTGAGAAAACCCACGTGGTTCAAAATAAGGACTGTCTATTTCTTCACAAGTATGGAAACTACTACTAGGTGCTGGTAAAGTTAGGGTCACCCCAAAACTTTCACTGTGTGGAGGAAAAATAACACATATAATATAGTAAACAGAATCTGTACTGGTTAAAACTTACATTTAAACTTGCAAGCAGAGAGCTTTGCTTATCATTTAAACTTCCCGTGACGTAAGTTATATTTAAAAATCAGCAATCCTCATAAATTAAGAACACGTGCGTATTCCGTCACCATTCATGAGGCTGGATTCTAGAGTTTATACGTTAGTTTAGAAAAATACACTCGACTGAGTATTAGCAGTTAAATTAAATTTATAAATAGCTACAATTGCCGTTATAAGCTAGAAATTTTAATTTTATTCTGCTTTCCACTGAATGCTTCCCTAGAAAATATAATAGCCTACCACTTTATTTCTCTTCTGCGCTAAAGAAATAGATTAAAATGAATTAAGCGATTTAACACTTTAACACTCACAAAAATCTATATATCTATCATATTAATTACCTCAACCACAGAATTACAGGTAGTCGCACAACTTAAGAATAAAAATGCTGAAAATATTTCTGGAAGTCTAGAAGTTCGACAAATTGCCGAAACAAACTGAGATCTTCGCTAACAGCTATTCTGTTTTCGAGCGACCTATCTACTGTGGAGTCTATGAGCGAGAATGAAATTAAAGTTTCAAACTTGGCCAATATCTTAAAATCAGACAAAGGGCCCAAACTTACTTCGCCAAGCGAAATTATCTCCCCTACTCCCAACATTTACGTCCGCTTAACGCGTGTCGTAACTGTCACCTACTGACCACGATGTACGCGTGTCAGTTTCAATCCCAGACAGCCTGACTCCATTGTAGGGCAGTTTTCACACTACAGCTGACCATGGCCCAAGTGAGCGCCGTGTCAGTTTGGGATTTTCCAGACAAATGTCTGGATACTGACCGGTGCAGATGTAAAGTATCACACCTCACCGGGACTTATGCCGAGAAGAAGCTCGCGCGCTCGGTGAGAATGTAGACGATTTGCTACGTCCTGTGTTCAGCGAATCGACTTATCACGCCTTCTGACGCCCTGCAGCCCTGACATCTACGTAATATCGTCCTAGCGCGATTCTCAGTTTTAGAGAAAGGAAAAAGGTAAAGTTTGCGAATTATATGAGAATAATATTCGCAAAACGAATGGATGAAAAATACACAGGAAAAAAAAAAGTACAGAGATATTAAAAGAGAGAGTTTATGTGAAAGAATAGGAAGAAGATGTAGGAAATTAAATGAATATAAACCCTACGTGACACCAGGTTAAAAAATAATAAAAAAAGCAGTTAAGGGCTATCATCTCAGAGGCGCATTCCCTGATAGGACTACAAAAAATGCGTGTACATCTCGTCTAACGGCTGAATAGGATAGAAACGTGTTTCAACAATTGACTGATAGATCTAGCGACGAGGACATGAGTGAAAATGGTGTGCACATTGATTGAAATTGTGATTTTGATAGAGATGGGACGCAAGCAGTTATAATTGTGAAAATATTGCAAGTCCTCGGCCATCGGAGGGCTATTAAATAGCAACAACCTCTATTAGAATTACCACCGGTGTTTATTGTAATAGTACATTCATTTATCTTTAAAATGACGTGTAATTCATAAAAATCTGTAAACAATTACGAAAACTACAGCTTACTTTGTGCAAACACCAACAGGATGAAAATGGGAAAATAATTTAATTCGGCCACAGTGTTTTTTTTAATTCGGTAGTTAATGTGTTAACTAAAAGATGTTTCTTCACTTATGTCTATCTTATCTCTAGTGTCTTAAACAAAAACAATATTTATATCCCCTGTTATATGCCGCGTTGCCCCAGATAGTTTCCGGGGGATCTCTGAAGAGACAAAGAAAGAAAAGTACTACTACGCCTTCACGCATGTCGTAGAAGGCTACTAATATACGGCTGTGTAAGAGAGTGGACACCTCATTGTGGAAACTGAAATCCCACAGAAGGCACTATTATAAGATCATGTCAATTATTGGTGTAGTCTTCCTGCTGGGATCAGCTGCAGTGAGGGCTCTATGCTGCATAAGGAGAACAATGAAAAATGGATAGATGGATGGGTAGATGGATGGTTAACTGGATGGGTAGATGGATGGGTAGATGGATGGTTAGATGGATGGGTAGATGGATGGTTAGCTGGATGGGTAGATGGATGGATGGATGGGTGGACTGATGGATTGATGGCTGGATGGAATTATGGATGGATAGATAGATGGATGGTTGGATAGATGGATGGATGGGTAGATGGATGGGTGGAATTATGGATGGATGGATAGATGGATGGGTGGAATTATGAATGAATGGATAGATGGATGGATAAATAGATGGATGGATGGGTAGATGGATGGATGTATTGATAGATTGGTGAATGGATGAATTGATAGATGGATGGAATTATGGATGAACAGATAGATGGATGGATGGATAGACAGATAGATAGACAGACAGACAGACGGATGGATGGATGGATGGATGGATGGATGGATGGATGGATGGATGGACGGATGGACGGACGGATGGATGGATGGATGTGTCGTGTTCCTCCTCTCAGTTCTAAATAGTGATCTTATTATACCCTTTCTAATCCTCATTTATTAAAATGTACAACTTATTCCTTATTTCTAATAAACAAAGATCAGAATCAGATGACAAGAGAATAATGATGCTAATAGCAGGACTAACAATAATGATGCTAATAGCAGGACTAACAATAATGATGCTAATAACAGGACTAACAATAATTATGCTAATAGCAGGACTAACAATAATGAAACTAATAGCAGGACTAACAATAATGACGCTAAGAGCAGGACTAACAATAATGACGCTAATAGCAGGACTAACAATAATGACGCTAATAGCAGGACTAACAATAATGATGCTAATAGCAGGACTAACAATAATGAGGCTAATAGCAGGACTAACAATAATGATGCTAATAGCAGGACTAACAATAATGACGCTAATAGCAGGACTAACAATAATGACGCTAATAGCAGGACTAACAATAATGATGCTAAACCAGGACTAACAATAATGAGGCTAATAGCAGGACTAACAATAATGACGCTAATAGCAGGACTAACAATAATGAGGCTAATAGCAGGACTAACAATAATGAGGCTAATAGCAGGACTAACAATAATGATGCTAATAGTAGGACTAACAATAATGACGCTAATAGCAGGACTAACAATAATGATGCTAATAGCAGGACTAACAATAATGATGCTAATAGTAGGACTAACAATAATGAGGCTAATAGCAGGACTAACAATAATGATGCTAATAGCAGGACTAACAATAATGAGGCTAATAGCAGGACTAACAATAATGATGCTAATAGCAGGACTAACAATAATGAAGCTAATAGTAGGACTAACAATAATGACGCTAATAGCAGGACTAACAATAATGATGCTAATAGCAGGACTAACAATAATGAGGCTAATAGCAGGACTAACAATAATGATGCTAATAGTAGGACTAACAATAATGACGCTAATAGCAGGACTAACAATAATGATGCTAATAGCAGGACTAACAATAATGATGCTAATAGCAGGACTAACAATAATGAGGCTAATAGCAGGACTAACAATAATGATGCTAATAGCAGGACTAACAATAATGAGGCTAATAGCAGGACTAACAATAATGATGCTAATAGCAGGAATAACAATAATGAAGCTAATAGTAGGACTAACAATAATGACGCTAATAGAAGGACTAACAATAATGATGCTAAAAGCAAGACTAACAATAATGATGCTAAAAGCAGGTCTAACAATAATGATGCTAATAGCAGGACTAACAATAATGAGGCTAATAGCAGGACTAACAATAATGATGCTAATAGTAGGACTAACAATAATGACGCTAATAGCAGGACTAACAATAATGATGCTAATAGCAGGACTAACAATAATGATGCTAATAGTAGGACTAACAATAATGAGGCTAATAGCAGGACTAACAATAATGATGCTAATAGCAGGACTAACAATAATGAGGCTAATAGCAGGACTAACAATAATGATGCTAATAGCAGGACTAACAATAATGAAGCTAATAGTAGGACTAACAATAATGACGCTAATAGCAGGACTAACAATAATGATGCTAATAGCAGGACTAACAATAATGAGGCTAATAGCAGGACTAACAATAATGATGCTAATAGTAGGACTAACAATAATGACGCTAATAGCAGGACTAACAATAATGATGCTAATAGCAGGACTAACAATAATGATGCTAATAGTAGGACTAACAATAATGAGGCTAATAGCAGGACTAACAATAATGATGCTAATAGCAGGACTAACAATAATGAGGCTAATAGCAGGACTAACAATAATGATGCTAATAGCAGGAATAACAATAATGAAGCTAATAGTAGGACTAACAATAATGACGCTAATAGAAGGACTAACAATAATGATGCTAAAAGCAAGACTAACAATAATGATGCTAAAAGCAGGTCTAACAATAATGATGCTAATAGCAAGACTAACAATAATGATGCTAATAGCAAGACTAACAATAATGAAGCTAATAGCAGGACTAACAATAATGACGCTAATAGCAAGACTAACAATAATGATGCTAATAGCAAGACTAACAATAATGATGCTAATAGCAAGACTAACAATAATGAAGCTAATAGCAGGACTAACAATAATGACGCTAATAGCAAGACTAACAATAATGATGCTAATAGCAAGACTAACAATAATGATGCTAATAGCAAGACTAACAATAATGATGCTAATAGCAAGACTAACAATAATGAAGAAACATGTTTTATTAATTACACATCACTATCATTATTCCCCTTTCGATCCTTATAAAGCATAGAGCAACGGTGCAGCTAGTCCTCTCCCAAGGAAAGTTGTAAAATTGTACCAATTCATTCTTGCGTTCTTGCTGCGGTAGTTTCTGCAGTAATATGTTGTACATGATGAGTTTGTCAGCCTCATGTACAATCCCATATTAGTAGCTTCTAACAACATGTCTAAGAAGACATTAGTACTATTCTTTCTTTGCCTCCTCAGAAACTACACGGGTCAATTACACATGTTGACTGAATTAATTATTTCCTTCTTGAGAGTCATGAAGCCAACACTGGAGTGACTCTCATGCAGAAATCCCACACACAAGAACTTTATATATTCTATCATTAATGATATTTGTAGCATTTTATTTTAGATGAGGTTGCTAGCTCCACGAGCAACCTCGTCTAAGGCGCCTATTAAAACCATCAATCAATCAATACCTTTTAGCTCCCAGGTATTCGCTATTAAGACGGCGTATCATAAATGATAGTTTATCCAAAACCTTAGGTCAGCATAAGGTAGATTCAGATCAACTGATAGATTACATGGGATAATTTGGTACATCTCTTGGTGGCAGAGGGGAAAAGATAAAGAATTGGGAAGCTAAAGACATTTCGAACTAGTCCTGTGGTGCATAGTTGGCAGGAAAGATAGTGCGATTCGCTTCTGTAGCTAGGCGGTGGTGCCGTTCGGAAGAACCTGGGTTCGATTCTCCTGTAAGCCACTCACTTATGTTGTTTTTATGTTGCCTAGTTTTCTACTTCTTTATTTCTTACGAGTGCCTGAAACATACCTTTATGTGTGTAATATTTATTTATTTCCTGTCCTGCTCTCATTTCAAACGCGGTATCCTGATGATTAAAGGCACATTTTTCACGTACTCAGTAAAAACTCACGAGTTAGCTTGCAAAAATTCACTTTAATTGTGATCCACATGAGATAGGAATGCTAACTTTTTTGTTACGTGAAGCTAACATTCGGTAAATTATCAGTTAGTTTGAATTTTTCACCGCTCTAGTGATGTTTTTGCAGGAAACGGATAGTCTGTCGGGGATAATAGTAGCATATAGGCTGCACTTGTTCAAAGTCCACAAAAATCAATATATATCAAATCCCAGCTTTTTTTGTCAGTAACGCTAAGGGATGCAACTTTGGTTGAAAGTTAGACATTAATTGTTTTGTTTCCCTTATACGTACTCTCCCGAAAATAGTAACACTCGACAAAGAAAAGTGCGCAAATGACGGTGTGCACAAAAATATTTATAGAATGTATGATCCCGTATACACACATTGGGATCCTCGCTGCTGCTACGTAGTTCGTGTACTGTAGTGATGCACAGTGGGGGTTTTTTTTTTTATACTTATGAATTAGTAGAATTTGCTGTTAGGTATTGGTGCTTTTGAATTTAGTTCCCGTCTTATGACGGGCTTTTACACTAGTGTTTATAGAATGTGTGATTCCTGTAAAAATACAATGGGATCTTCTCCGCTGCTACGGAGTTCGTGCACTGTGCTGGGATTTTTTTTTGTGTGACCTAAGGGAAGATATGGAACACTTATGGAGTTGTCCGTGTGCAATGAAGATGATCCTTAAAATCAAACTAAACCAAATCACATTCCAAACACTCTGAAACTTAAAAACAGACATGCCTTTCTCAAGGTAGATTTTTTATAGAAATTAGTGTTTCTAAAGTTGATTCCCATAGCTCTGGGTAGCCTACTGCTGATATACATTGTGGACTATTGTAAATTTATGATCCGCCTCTGCCAACGTTTAAGGTGGGAAACCGCATTAGAAAAGAGAAAAAGAACACAATCACCACGCGAGCAGATACTGGCACATCACCCCAACGCCGGCTCTACGAACCTGCGCGTGCTTTCGCGAGTGAGTGCGCAAGTGAGTCTGTCAGTGTGTTAGTATTTGTAAACTGTTGCCCAAGTCGACGTTTTAGGGGGGTATGACGTGATGAACAACGAGGATAACAACAGCGAAGACGACGAGATAAACCGAGGCAGTTGGAAATGCATACACCCCCCTGACGTAAAACAAGTGTGTATATGCGCATGTGTGTGTGTTTACGTGTGTGTATATACATAAAACATTTTTCTCCGTTCCAACCTCTGGAACATTTTCCGTCTTTCTCGATTCTTTCTCCAAGTCGAATTCTGGCTACAAAGGTTCACGCTTTCGTAAAGGTAGTGAAACACTTTCCACCTTTGCTTTCGGATTTGGTTGTGATTGATAAAGCCTTGAGCTCAATCATACTCAGGTAGGGACAAAAGCATTGCATCCATGGCTTTTCCTTTTAGGTTAGCAAGCTTCTCCTCCCAGTGTGAACTCCCGCCCTTTTGTTGCTACCAATAAAAGAAATTATATTGTTTTTTAATGTCTGTATTTCAGACTGAACTTTTTTTTCGTCTGATTATTCTTTTACATTTTATCATGTATTCTATTTAAGTGAAAAAGGAACTTTAGTTTTGCATATTACTGTTCGATTGCTTCTGGTTTGGTTTGGTTTTGTTTTAAGGACTATCTTCATTGCACACGGACAACTCCATCAGTGCTCCGATCTCCTCCCTTAGATCACACAAGGAGGATCTCAGCACAGTGCAAGAACACCGTAGCACTGGCGAGAATCCCAATGTGTGTATATAGGAATCACACATTCTATAAATATATTTGGTGGGTAGGTTTCTAATTTTTTTATTTTGCCAGGGGAGCGGCCTTATGGCCTACTCTTTATGATTTCCAACTGCCGTGGGATTTTTAACGTTCGCAACCTGCACACGGGACCTCCTATTTTTTCGCCGTTATCCGAGAAGGCTAAGCATTCGATCTCCAGGAGACCAGGGGGAGTATGACATGATTAGGTCCACTGGTTCTAAATAAAATTCCATAAATTATATTCCCTCTACTGGAAATCGAACCCAGTACCTCTAGAATTCGAGGCGGACGCCATACCTCTTAGCCACTCCACCCGCTCGATTGCTTCTGAAGAGGCAAAATCACAACTTTCGGTATAAACATGTTAATCATTAGAGAGGTTTTAATGTACTGCTGCAAATGTATGACATGCACGAATTTACACACCTGTCTAGGACAAAACCTGGCGCTTGGACTAAGGTGTACAGGAAAATTAGAACCAATGTCAAGGTCTTAGCGTCTAGTAGATAGAAGTTACCTTGTCAAGGAAGAACAATAAATAAAACTAACCGAAAAGTTATCTTCTATCTCTTACTTAACGCCCTGTGCGTGTATTCCATTAATGTTCCCGCTTTGTTACAAATTCTCAAAATGTGGCTGTGAGTAGGCATGATGTATAGTTCCATTTTATATATTCTCAGTAGTTCAGGATATGCTCTTAGCATGATTGCTGCTTCCAAATAATTCTTTCTTTCTGTTTGTTTGTTTGGTTGTTTCTTTCATCATTTCTTTTCCTGCATCTTGAGGATCGTGGAATCCGCCACTGCAGCTGGTCCACTTGGTTTGGTTTGGTTTGCTTTGGTTTGGTTTGAAGGACTATCTTCATTGCTCACGGACAACTCCATCAGTACTCTAATATCCTCCCTTAGATCAGACAAGGAGGATCTCAGCACAGTGCACGAAAGGAAGGATACCCCAAAGTACTACGTGTGCTACTGCAATGGTAGTTTCTGCAGCAATTTTATTTATCACCTTTTCCAAAATTCTTAGTAAAACTTAGCAGTCTTATTATGTCTTCCCCCCCCCCCCCCCAAAGACCTCGGGATTTGCACGATCTGGGAGATATGAAAGTAATTCTTGCAATTTAATCTCCCAGTGCAACAGACCTCGGGATCTGCACGATCTGGGAGATATGAAAGTAATCCTTGCAATTTAATCTCCCAGTGCAACAGACCTCGGGATCTGCACGATCTGGGAGATATGAAAGTAATCCTTGCAATTTAATCTCCCAGTGCAACAGACCTCGGGATCTGCACGATCTGGGAGATATGAAAGTAATCCTTGCAATTTAATCTCCCAGTGCAACAGACCTCGGGATCTGCACGATCTGGGAGATATGAAAGTAATTCTTGCAATTTAATCTCCCAGTGCAACAGACCTCGGGATCTGCACGATCTGGGAGATATGAAAGTAATCCTTGGAATTTAATCTCCCAGTGCAACAGACCTCGGGATCTGCACGATCTGGGAGATATGAAAGTAATCCTTGCAATTTAATCTCCCAGTGCAACAGACCTCGGGATCTGCACGATCTGGGAGATATGAAAGTAATCCTTGCAATTTAATCTCCCAGTGCAACAGACCTCGGGATCTGCACGATCTGGGAGATATGAAAGTAATTCTTGCAATTTAATCTCCCAGTGCAACAGACCTCGGGATCTGCACGATCTGGGAGATATGAAAGTAATCCTTGCAATTTAATCTCCCAGTGCAACAGACCTCGGGATCTGCACGATCTGGGAGATATGAAAGTAATTCTTGCAATTTAATCTCCCTGTACAGCGGCATAAGGATGGCCGCCGACCGAGCAACATGGGGACAGTTTGTTGCTGCCCTACAAGACACTACAATGCGTGATGGCCACTGACTGCTATATCTGTCAAGGGCTAAGGATCCAAGAAGGGTACGTACAGAGGCAGGAAACCAAGGAGCTGTGGGGATCTACATTAGGAACACAGAGATATCTAAAGATTTAACTTGATCAAATTAGGTCTGTTTTCAGGGTTCGGAGTATTTGGAATAAGTTAAGTGCAAAAAAAATGTAACTTTGATCATCGCCGGGCGGTTTGCTTCCTGGGATTTTCAGTATCATATCAGTGGAACATTTGAATTAAATGATATGTTACCGAATGTTAACTTCACTTTAAAGAAATGAGCACGTTCCTGTGTCGTGCAGTCGTGAATATCTGTAAGCTAACACGTGAGTTTTAATTATGGATGCGGAAAACGTACTTTTAATCCTTGAGATTCGGTGTTTTTAAATGGCCGAGAGAGAGCGAGAGAGAGAGAGAGAGGGGGAGGGGGGGTGGGGAGAGCTAGCCCAAAATTTATCTAGCTTTAAAATTCTCTCTCTCTCTCCCCTCCCCACCCCTTTCTCTGTTACTTCACAGATTTGCTAAATTATCACTTGTGATATACCTTATTCCGACACCTGTCCTAGCACATTTTACATAATTTTTCTTGCAATTTTCAACCGTTACATTTTCTCATGTTTTCTTTAATCACGCTTTAAACTGTGTACTGTTTCTTCATGCGAGAGCACTCCTTCTACAACGTCACTCTCTCCGCCCTGTGACTGTGAGTGAGTAGACTGACATGCATTCATATTTTACAAGAACTCATTCACATTAGACACAGAAAAAAATCAAATGATTTTATTTAGATAAATGCTCTAATTTTAATGTAACCAAGGCCTAATACCCCCGTGTGTTACCAGGGTCCGAAAGGGGAGCAAAGAATAGTAACATTGTTCCTTACCAAGCATGTCGTAGAAAGCGACTAATGAGGGTTAGACAAGTGGCCGGTTAATCCATCCTGTAAAAAAATGTAAACCACAAAAACTTCAACAAACATGGACAGGTCAACTAAGGATAATAACATTCAGCCATCCAAGATAGGAGAAGGTCCTCTCGTTGGGAGGCGTATGATGTAACACAGAGACAGCCGAAAGGAGTCTGTGTTACTGACTAACTTTTTTTCTTCCAGGAGAACCTCCAGATTTGGCACCTGGAGTGTTCGGACATTGAACGAACAAGGGAAAACGATACAGGTAGTAGCAGGAATGGGAAAATATAATATCGATGTACTGGGACTGTGCAAAACAAAGTGGAAAGGAGTAGACAGGAAGAAACTCAGCACAGGTGAATTGGCGCTGTCCTCTGGACATGAAGACGAAAGTTCACACCACAGTGAGGGGGTAGCTCTAATGTTATCTAAAGAAGCACAACTTTCAAAACATCTACAAAAGAAAATAAAGGTTAATGTCATCTAATGTTATGCACCAACCAATGACAAAGTAAAAGAAACATTTTGCACTAGACTACAAGATATTGTGGATAAAATAAAAATAAAAAGACATCACAATTTTGATGGGTGACATGCGTGCAACGATAGGGACAGAACACCGACTTTAAATAAATCATGAAAAAACATGGGCTAGTGTTACGGTATATGATATTAACGCCGTCTGCTAAAGGTTATCAGACGTGCAATTGTAAAGGTTAAGGCATTTAATATATTGCGATAGATGTTTCAATTATTGAACGCTCCATACACGATCGATTATGACGTGTATAGCGTTGTTTGGGTCACAGTCGGTAACTAAGAAACGCTACCCTTTGTTACTTGACCGCCAAGCTGAATAGCTGCGTTTTTCTAACCTTCCAATTCAATGGCATGATATAGCCATTTATATATGCATTTTTTGATGGACCAGGGTCAGTCCTAGAACTCTATATGAGAGGAAAATTTATGGAGGTTAGTATTTAACTAGAATTCTCAGAAGGAGGAGAATAATCGTCAAATTCGTATGAAATAATCAGACTCGCAGTCTCACTGTCGGCAGGTAGCCATGTCTAGCTGCGCGTGCATATAGCTGTGATGTTCTGACGACAATACTGCATTGTATCCTTAAACGGACATTGACACGTAAACCAGCAGTCTACGTTATTGATTAATTTATGCATGACTTATAAGGACTTATGTTCTGTTCCTATTTGAAATGATCATCCTGTGTGTACATGTGATTAAATATTACGGACTCAATCTGAAGGAATTAATTACTTCATTAATGTTGCTGAGTTCAAGTTACATGAACTACTTCTTCATACCATGCTACTGAGTTGTATGAACACCTTCACCCTAATTCGCGTAATACTAAACAAAGCACGATTAACAAGAGATCACTAAAGTAACCATACTCAGTGCATGATCTTCAACCGGCAAATAACTCAGCAACAAAAGTGGCGGCCGAATGCGGGGAACGACAGAAAAAAAGAAACAAACTTCTGTTCCTTACGCACATGTTAACCATAATATTTATGATCAAGTTTCGATCACATGATCCAGTCGAAGATGACGCAGTACTCATTATAATGCCTAACAACGTGACGTCACCGAAAGTCGTGTAGGTGATCTGTCGGAGAAACCAAGCAGTTTCTAAGTCTAACCAGGGGAAACATGAGCCATTTGAAGCAAACACATGATATGGACTACAGGAGCAGACAGTCAGGGGCTTTAGCCTAGCTGTTGACGACCTCTAGCACTGATATAAGCAACGGAAAAGATAAGTCTAGGTGTTTAACTGTTGTTATTGCAAACAGTGCTAACTGAGTCCATGCCCTCTGCCTACATCGGCATGTTTTTACCTATGTTTAATGTACTTTTTGTTGTCTTAATGTGTTGTTAATTCGTGGGAGGTAGGGAGGATGAACCGAAATTAGATTCTGTGGCTCTCACGATGCCTGAATTGATTTCGGTCGTTTCTTAGGGCAGTTAAACGATTGCACTTTTGGAAGCCCCATTGAGGTTTGCCATTGGACTGTCTGTCCAAATCTGCTGTCGTTTGACGATTTGTGTTAGCTGTACCGTTCCGTAGATAACTGGTGTATTTTATTCGTACTCAGTTAACAATTTTATTCAGTTTTGTATAATGTTCGTTAAATATTTCGTCCAGTCTCCTCTTACTATCATTTATTTGATGATTGTTAAATGGTCGTCCGTTATGAGTCCTGTGATGTCATCATTTTTTGCAGTCATTTTTTTTTGTGTACTTTGCATATTAAGTTGACCTCGGGTCAGACCTTGACCCTTCATTTGGCTTGTGACACTTCCGCTTGTGTTATTTAGTTCATAAATTCATTTCTAATTGTGAAAATGTCTTGTTTGCGTCTTAACATTGTTTGTACCCTTTAGTTGCATCATTGTTTTGTTTGTCCTCATGATATATATTAAATACTACATTAATAATATGATATTATATGCAATAATACACTTGTAATTTAATTTAATTAATTTTTTTCTGATATTTAAGGTTAATATGGGACATTGCATAATTATGCAGTGATAGTCCAAGAAAGTAGCACTACAATTTATAAGAGATGCCTAGGGCATAATAATATAATATATATATTGACCAAATAAAATAATCTTATAGTCTACCTTTGAGGTAATAGACCCATTGTATATTATTTAATATACTTTTCTGGTACTAAGAGAGTGACTTAGTACATTGAACAATATATTTACTAGGAATCATACCCAACATTATTGGATATTGAGATTAATTGTGTGATGTAATTACATTATAGTTAACAGATATCATAACTATTTATGATATAGTTCGTATTTAGATACAATATTGTTACAAAATATTGTCTATTAGTTGAACTTAGACATAAGAGTTCAGTACTATTGTGATTATTTATATTGAATATTTCTAAGTTGAGTAAGTATAATAATTACTCTGAAGCTACTATTGACTACTTTAATCAGTAATTATCAATAATTACTTACAGATAAAAGTCAAAATGCTTACTATAGACCATTTCGTTAAAATTGGTAGGGAATATGGTTATAAATCTCAAGAACTTCGTCAGTTTGCTGAGGCAGAACTGGAAAAACATGAAAGAAAAGAAGCAGAGAAAAAAGCTGCATTAAAGAAAGAGGAAGAGGAACAAAAGGCTGCATTAAAGAAAGAGGAAGCAGAACGTGAGATGAAGCAAATTGACAAGGAAAATAGATTGAGAGAGATTGCTCAACGTGAAAGAGAAGAGCAAAGAGCAATCGCCAGACAGGAAGAAGAGAATAAATTGAAAAGAGAGGAAATTATTTTACAACAAGAAATGGAATTGGCGCGTATCAAATTGGAGACAGCAAAATTACAAGCACAAAGTGCTGATGCAAACCAGAATAATAACGCACAAAATGGATCATCATCCAGCCAAACTAAACATTTCTACAACTTTAAATTACCCACTCTCAACTTAAACGTGGACGACCTTTCATCGTTCCTGTCACGTTTTGAACAGACTTGCAAAACAAGTCATTTGCCTGAAGAGTCATGGGTACTCAAGTTAAATGAATTCTTGGTTGGAGAACCATTGACGGCTTCTCAAAATGCTGACCCATCAATAGCAAATAACTACGGTGCTATTAAGTCCTTGCTTTTACGAAGGTTTCACCTGGACGAGGAACACTGTAGGTTGAAATTTAAGGGAATTTTACCTGAATCTCCAAAAGATTTTGCAGGATTCATTGCGAACATACGCAATACATTTAATAGATGGGTTGAACTGGCAGAAGTCAACAAATCATACGACAAATTAGTTGATTTACTACTACGGGATAAGGTATTATCTTCGGTTAGCCAGCCATTTTTTGCATATCTGCAGGAGCGTAAACCAGGTACTATGGACGAGTTAGAAAAAATTTCTTTAAACTACTGTTCGGCACATCCGAATGCAACCATTTCTAACTCCTCATTAAGAGAACCTCTACCTGTGGCGTCTAATATGGCCTACAATCATAATAACAAACAAAGACATCACAGTGTAGACAGAAGCAGGTTCCAAAGAAATCACAATGTTAACTTTCAGAAGGGACATAATAATGATTTCAACAATAAAAATGAGTTCAACAGAGGTAGATCACGAGATAGAAATTATTCACCTCAAACAAACTACCACAATGGTCAACATAACACTAATTATAATCGATCACATACTCCCAATAATAATAGTAACTGGAATGGTAATAATCATGGCTCGAGACATCGAGATAATAGTTACTATAGAGGACGACGAGATAATTCTAACAATTATACTCGGAATCGATCTCATTCTCGGGGATCATCTCATTACAACCATAATACAGGGGCGGCAGTTACAAATAATACTACCCCTATAGCTCAGGTCCCACTTGACAATAATACAACACAGTCTTCTGCTGCATGTTTTGCTATTAATTATAATGTGGCAAATAGTTGCCAACAATGCAATCTTATTTTTCAGAAGGCGAAAGAAACAGTGCTTAACTGCGGACATATTACACCAGAGGTAGGTCTTGCAGTCAACGATGGAACAGGCCTACTAATTTTTAACAGGGGATTAGTTAATGGATCCGTCGTCTCAGTGCTGAGGGATTCAGGATCCACAACGATTGGTGTACGACAGTCGCTGGTACATCCTAGCTGTGCAACGGGGGAATATGTCCGTTGCATGACTTTTGGGGGAACTATTGAGTTTTACCCCACAGCTATTATTCATGTTAACACACCTTTTTTCACAGGGAACGTAAAAGTATGTATGCTAAAAAAGCCTATAGCTGATCTGATGGTTGGTCGTATACACGGCAGTAAAGATTGTACTCCAGATGAGATTATAGAATGGGAGAAACATAACCTATGCACTGGAAACGCCGTGACGACTAGAGCGCAGACTCAACTCATGGAGAAAGTTGATGATAATAAAATGGATGCAGACAACCAAGAGGAATTTGTAGTCAATTCACCTATTGACAGGGAAACATTTGCAACCAAACAAAAAGAGGATAAATCTTTAAAAAAAATTTTTAAGTTGGTTGATAAAGTTGACAATCTATCCTCAGGTAATAATAACAAACATTGTTTTGTTATTAAAAATGACATATTGATTAGATGTTTTAATGACAAATCACAAATGAAACAACAAGTTATGGTCCCGTATACTTTTAGACGGTACATTCTTCAACATGCACATGACTCACATTGTGCTGGACACATGGGATATACTCGAACACGATCTCGAGTACTGTCTTCATTCTTTTGGCCAGGAGCGTCAAGAGATATTTCGCAGTATGTACGTTCCTGTACTACATGCCAAGAAGTGAAAGCACGTGGAGCTTTTCACACGGCGCCTATTCAGGCTTGCGATATCTCAGTAAGACCGTTTGACAAGATGGCAATAGATATTATTGGTCCATTGCTACCATCGGCCAGAGGACATAGATTCGTCCTTACGTGCATTGATTTGTGCACACGATGGCCAGAAGCTATCCCATTAAAGACCACCACTACCACAGATGTAGCTGATGCACTACATCTCATCTTTTCTAGAATAGGGTTTCCTAGAAAACTTTTATCAGACCATGGGTCACAGTTTATATCTGACACCATGAAGGAAGTCATGAAAACTTGGAACATTGATAGGAATTTAAGTAGTATTTATCATCCTATGAGTAATGGTGCGGTTGAAAGACTTAACCGTACACTTAAACAACTACTACATAAGGTTACTGCTAAGCACCCTCATGACTGGGACAGAGCACTCCCAGCTGTTCTATTTGCTTATCGGGAGGTACCGCATGAACAAACTGGCTTCTCTCCCTTTGAATTAGTTTTTGGTGCTCCCCAAGAGGTCCTATGGGACTAATAAAAGACTTATTAATTGACGCGGAGATGACTCAGGACACTCAGTCATCTTACGAGTACGTGATTAATCTTCGGAAGAACATTATTGAGTCTTGCCAGTTGGCAACAGCTTCTTCTGAGGCTGCAAAAGCTAAGGCTCGATCTCTACAAAATAGGTCTCGACGATTACGCCAATTATTCCAGGCGACGAGGCTTATGTGTTACTTCCTCACAATAACAATAAATTATTGATATCTTGGAATGGTCCTTACAAAGTCATTGATAAAATTTCCGACGTTGATTACGTCTTAGATATCAAGGGACACAAAAAGATATTTCATATTAACATGCTCAAGCAATTTCATACACGTCCTGAACACTTACAGTCAATTTTTCATGAACTAGATGACAACACAGTATCTACTTGTTATTATTCTAACTTATCTGTCATCCAGGAAGAAGAATCTTCTTTTCCTGAGGTACAGTTACCGTTACCGGTACCAGTAGTTCAACCTACTGAATCTTGGCGGGATGTAACCATCTCTTCAACGGTTACACCGCAACAGCGTCTACAGATTGCTAATCTATTACAATCTTATCCAGATGTATTGACCGACGTCCCGGGTCGCACATCGGCTATCAGTCATGACATTACTCTCAATGATGATACACCTATTCGTGTACATCCCTATTCTGTTCCTTTACATTTCCTTGCTAAAACTACTAAGGAACTTGAACAGATGTTGTCTCTGGGAATCATTGAGACTAGTAATTCGCCATTCTCTTCTCCATTAGTGATTGTCCGGAAGAAGGACAATAACATCAGACTATGTGTTGATTATAGAAAATTAAATGCTAAGACTATAGTTGACAGCGAACCACATCCACTTATCGACGACTTACTGCCACGTCTATCCAACGCAACTATATTTAGTAAGATAGACTTAACTAAAGGTTATTGGCAGATACCACTGACCGAAAAGGCTAAGTACTACACCGCATTTTCCACTCCACAAGGTCTATACCAGTGGAATGTGATGCCTTTTGGGCTTGTTAATGCGCCAGCTACCTTCATTCGCCTGATGCGACAAATTTTATCAGGTAGACCAGACGTTATTACATATATTGACGACATATGCTTGTTTAGTTCGTCGTTTGAGGAACATGTTTCGGGACTTAGATATGTTTTCGACACTCTAAGGAATTATCATCTAACTGCTAAACCTACAAAGGTGCAAATCGCGTGTAATGAGATAACC
Source organism: Oreohelix idahoensis (assembly GCA_024509875.1). Lineage (NCBI taxonomy): Eukaryota > Metazoa > Mollusca > Gastropoda > Stylommatophora > Oreohelicidae > Oreohelix > Oreohelix idahoensis. Next base: position 171,633 of record JAMPIV010005210.1, on the reverse strand, counting down.
TTTTTGGGACATATCATTGGATCGGGATATATCCGAACGTTACCTAGTACAGTCTCCAAAATTCTAAACATAGCAGTTCCTCAGACGAAGAAACAGGTCAGGAGTTTGTTAGGACTTGTTCAATATTACAGTAGATTCATACCAAACTTGTCATCCATCACGGCTGTATTGTCTTCATTGTTAAAAAAAGACATGCCGGTGAAGGTGACATGGACTGGTACATGCAATGAAACTTTCAACAAAATTATAAATTTGTTCTCGCATGAACCAATTTTAAGACTTCCCGATGCTTCCAAAAGATTTTTCTTACGAACAGATGCTAGTAACTACGGCATTGGTGCATGCCTGCTCCAGAACCATGATGGCATTCTACATCCTACCTTATATATATCAAGAAAGCTAAAGCCGGCAGAAACAAAGTATTCCACAGTGGACAAGGAACTTTTATCAGTGATATGGGCAATAACTAAACTTGAAAAGTTCTTGCTTGGTGCTCCCTTCACCATACAGACGGACCAACGTGCTGTAGCATCGTTGCGTCGATCTAACCATAAGAGCCAAAAACTCGCCAGATATGCAATCATCCTACAGCCATTTGAATTCTCCATTGAACATATTCCTGGCACTGAAAACATTGTGGCGGATGCGTTGTCACGTAATCCTATTGACGACGAATAATCAACATTAACATTCCTAAAACATATCAACTATAAGGGAACTAACCTTGCCTTCAATTTAAACTTTATAAACACTATATGCATCACAGAATTGAACTAAAAGACAATCAAGGTATACATATTGACATTGAAACTTCGTCTAACGTCCATACACGATATATGAATATTCGTTGAACAATCATGGAACAATATCTGACGACAAGTCGAACTTATTATCCTATGTGCACTTAATTCTTGGATGCTGGGATAAATGACATTTCTTTCCAACGTAAACGTTTGAACATTTTTGCCTAAAAGAATTCATCAGGATCAAGACTACGGATGGATCATCATATCCTATACTAATTAATTAGTTAACTTAACTTCTTAATTGAATTATTATCAATAAAATGAAATGTGAGAAAAAAATGAAATGAAAGAACAAAAAAAAAGAACGAAATATAAAAAGAAGAAATTATGAAAAGAGAAAAAAAATCTCACACAAGTATTAGATTAATATTTTTTTTTTAATGTACCTATACATTATTTAGTTAGTTAAATTAGATAGTTATTATTCACTAACACTTAACACACACAATTAAGTTAAACTTATATTCGAATTTCTTTCTATTTCTTCTCACTTATTTTGTTTTTTTTCTTCTCTCTCATAACATCGCGTTACATTAGAATCTTAATAATTTATCTCTTAATTTAATTAATTAATTTAATTTTAATTAGTCAAATTAATTCCTATATGACATACTAATACGACAGACCTTACTTTAATTTAATTCTATCATTCACTGTTAACATTGGACATTTTATTTAGTTGATATATAATAATATGTATAATATTGATATATAATGTGATTAATGTTAGATGACTATGACAAATAGTTAGTTGACATGACCGCAACACGGTTCTACTCAGAACATCGTCGGCCATATGTCACAATTGTGTTAAATTTTTTTGAAAAATTGTTAAGTCGGATAGATCTTGAAAAAAAATCTATCGATTTTTTTTTCCCCGGTGTACAGGGAATTGTTACGGTATATGATATTAACGCCGTCTGCTAAAGGTTATCAGACGTGCAATTGTAAAGGTTAAGGCATTTAATATATTGCGATAGATGTTTCAATTATTGAACGCTCCATACACGATCGATTATGACGTGTATAGCGTTGTTTGGGTCACAGTCGGTAACTAAGAAACGCTACCCTTTGTTACTTGACCGCCAAGCTGAATAGCTGCGTTTTTCTAACCTTCCAATTCAATGGCATGATATAGCCATTTATATATGCATTTTTTGATGGACCAGGGTCAGTCCTAGAACTCTATATGAGAGGAAAATTTATGGAGGTTAGTATTTAACTAGAATTCTCAGAAGGAGGAGAATAATCGTCAAATTCGTATGAAATATTCAGACTCGCAGTCTCACTGTCGGCAGGTAGCCATGTCTAGCTGCGCGTGCATATAGCTGTGATGTTCTGACGACAATACTGCATTGTATCCTTAAACGGACATTGACACGTAAACCAGCAGTCTACGTTATTGATTAATTTATGCATGACTTATAAGGACTTATGTTCTGTTCCTATTTGAAATGATCATCCTGTGTGTACATGTGATTAAATATTACGGACTCAATCTGAAGGAATTAATTACTTCATTAATGTTGCTGAGTTCAAGTTACATGAACTACTTCTTCATACCATGCTACTGAGTTGTATGAACACCTTCACCCTAATTCGCGTAATACTAAACAAAGCACGATTAACAAGAGATCACTAAAGTAACCATACTCAGTGCATGATCTTCAACCGGCAAATAACTCAGCAACAGCTAGGAATAATGAATGAAAATGGAGAACTTTTTATTACCTTCTGTGCTTCAAATCAACTGGCGATAGAAGTAAGCATGTTTCCACTTAAGAGAATACACAAGGCAACAGGGATATCACCAGAACATAGAACAGAAAATTAGATTGATGCGTAAACAAGAAGTTTAGATCTTCATTGCACGATGTATATAGAGGAGCAGATGTTGCATCAGATCATCATCTTCTAATAGCCTAAGTAAAAATGAAACTCAAGAGATATTCAACAATACATAGCTATAGACAACAATTTAATGTAGGACAGCTAAGAAATTAAGAAACAAATTTACGGTCACAGTATCCAACAAATACGAAGTGCTTCAACAGCTGGAAAATGTAGACAATACAGAATAGCAATGGCAGCAAATCAAAACTATATGGAATGTGACATGTGAAGAAATACTGGGGAAAAGAGAACGTCAACAAAAGTCATGGATAACAACTTAAACTATCAATAAGATAAAAGACAGAGAGAAAAAAAAACACAAGAAAGCAGAATTAAACAGAAGCGAAACCAGAAGTTCCAAAGCCAAGGTTCAAGAAGTGTACACAGAAGAAAACATAGAAGTTAGAAGAAGCGTCAAAACAGACGATAGAAAATATATTGAGGAGTTGGCAATAGAGACAAGATGCTGCAGCCAAAGGAAATATGAGAGCGTCAAAATGAACTTCCTTGCAATTGTATGTATGTGTGGGGAAGATGCGCAATTGTTAACAATGTTGAACATATAATTTTCACTTCCTTCCTTCCTTCCTTGGATCGCCGCTGTTCTTGCTGTTGCACATTCCAGAACAGTAATATATTCATGTTTCTATAATGTCTGCTTCTGATAATAATGATATTTCTATATTCGTATCACATTGTATTGTTTCTTGGCACAATGATAGGAAACTCTATACAGAGCGATACAACAGGAAGCAATCTGATCATCAGAAGAGGTCCCCCCATCCGACAAGTGTTTCGGCCCGATTACTCCTTTACACTCTAAGGGGGGCGGGCCCACTTGGGTCATGACTCCCAAGCGTCTCAGCCTCCTGTTGTCTTGTATCGAAAATGAACCCATTTCACGTATGGTAGCAACTTTTAAATCCATAACTCCGCCAGCCGTGGAGGCAATTGTGAAAGTAACAAAGAGAAGACAAATTATTCCGTTCGTTCCGTCGCCCTTCACAACTAAGGACACACACTGAGACACCAGCGCGAAGCCGACGCGTCTTAGCCACTGCGCGCAAGCCACTGAAATTCTGTTCCTGACACCCCTTATAGTATACACCGCCTGTTGCCCCTGAGTCGCAGCCCTTTCAGTAGCACACCAAAAAATCTCAGCATATTGTGGACTTAAAAAATTTTTGGTGTTTTCTGTACCGCAGCGTTTATTGTCACGATTTCCATTGCCCATTGCTGTTGTTCCACAGCCAGCCTGATGCCTTTTCGGCAGTTTCACTAAGCCTCTTCAGTGCCCTTGTTCTCTACTGTCGCTTCAGCCCCAACAGTGTCAATAAATCATACACTGATGCAGCCACAAGCCCTCTTGCGCCCACTTCAACCGCCATGACCCTTGCATTGAACCCATCGTGTCTCAGATCCGCGGCTAGATCGCTATACTTGGCCGCTTTGAATGAATGTTGCTCGTCTAATCTGGATTCAAATGGCACGGTCAGTTCAATCAGTATGACCTGAAGCGTTGCTGAAGAATGAAGCACTATATCCGGCCGTCTCCGCGATTTTCTGATACTCTCTGGATATGCCCCCCGCCCCCCCCCGTCCAGGTAGGTCTACCGCCATCTCTCAGTCGTTTGCACAGTCAAGAAAAGATGGTAAACTGCTACCAGGTTTACTCGGTTTGGGGTGTGCTGACTTTCCTGCCCTCAGAAAGTATGTATTTGCGGTGTCTGGCCGGACTTTGCTATTCGCCTTCATTCTTGCCAGATCTATTGTCGCAGCAAGCTCATTTAGCACTTTGTTATGGCGCCAAGTGTATCGCCCTTGCCCTAATGCCACCTTACACGCTGAGAGCACGTGTTCAAGTGTCTGCCTCCCCTGGCACAGGGGGCACTGCTCATCATCCGACTTTCCCCATTTCACAATGTTGGTGGCCGACGGCAGCAGGTCATACATTGATCTAACCACGAAGCTGAGCCTAAAAGGTGCCATATGCCATATATCATTCCATGTCAAGGACGTCCGCAGGGCTCCTTCCCATGTAGTCCATTGGCCTTGTTGGACCTGCTGCACTGCTTTTTGCAACCTCTTATCATTCTCAGCTCCTCGTATCTCCTGAACTACCATGTCTCTGCGCTCCCTGCTTGATGCCTTGGACCACCAGCGGATGTCTCCATGACCAAATCCCCGTCTATTCGTTTGTGTGTATCCGATTACCTCTCTCAGTTTGAGTGACTCTTGAGCAGCATCAACAGCTTCTTCCACTCTCCCCTTCCTTCCCATTTTCAGTGTGGGCTGAATGGATAACACGTTCTTTACTAGCTGATAAACTCTTCTTTTTTTCATAATTTTTTATTTATTTATTTATTTCTTTTTAAGGTTTCTGTTTAAACGCATCTCAGTTTCTGAGTATTGTTGAGTTATCCATTTCTCCTTGGCTTTCTTCACTTCAACTTTTATTTTCTTGTTCATAATTCTGCATTTTTTTGGCTCTTATTCACAGCTATTTGGTCTTTTAAGGCTTCTTCTTTTGTCACACGATGTTAATGTTTCCTCTACCAACCAGGGTTTGGAATTTCTTAGTTCTTGTCACAATACGGCATTAACCGTTTCTGTCTTTGCAAGTAGTGAAATTATTTGGCTTTCTTCGTCTTTATTTAACTTTGGGGTCATATTTTCATTAATTGTTTCCGTGTATTCTTGCATGACGTAAGGGTCACTTCATTTATCTTAATTAAATCTAATCCTGGTTTTTTTTTTTTTTTTTGGCTATGTATGTGTGTGTTAAGGATAGATTTGGGGTAATATATTGTAGCATGTTACTACACGCTAGCACATGTCCATTTTATTTGAGGAATTGTGTTCGCCTGTAGACAAACTACTTTTTGCACGAAGCGTTCACACGTGGTGAGAGACAGTCACAAGTGACATAGTTCGTCACATGTCGTGGGTTCGAAGTGTTAATTATTGAGAAGTCTTGCACAACCCCCTCTTGATATTTTCCTAAGGAGTATCTCAAAGATATTGAGGTAACTGAGTTTAGGTCGCCATCATCAGTTTTTCCGCCACATTACTTGGGTGCCGGGAACATTGCCCTACCTACTAGTACACGGCCAGGATTTATGAACTATTTATATATATATATATATATATATATATATATATATATATATATATATATATATATATATATATATATATATATATATATATATATATATATATATATATATATATATTTACTCTACTATTAACTGTGGAGATGAAGAAGGCCTAATGATTGAGGCTCGTTATTGACTGGCGTAACTGGTTATCGCATTTACATGTTTTCCTGCCATATACAGTACTATGCCATGTATATATCTTGATGGATGTCTCCTTGTGATGAACGTACAATAAATGTCAACCATGTCTTCCCGTGGACCTGTTCACCTGCCGGCTTTTGTTGTATATGTTGACCATAATGTCCTGTATGAAAACCTGCAATCATTCGCGTATCCTGCATGATCCTCTATATTTATTCCAGTCGTAACAGTGCGTATGTGTGTTTTATGTTTTAAGCAGTTGATTGATTTCATTTTTTTGGCCTTACAAGGTCTGGTCACATTTCTAAGCCAGCTTAAGGACATTTCCTTGTTTTTTTATCTTTCTATCCCCAAACGAAACCAGTTGTGTACCAAGACGTAGTCAACTTGGCTGCGGTGTACCCATCGAGGCCATGCCGAGTGCATCGTCTCCTTTGTTTGTTTGTTGTTGTTTTTTTTTTATGTGCTCGTAATGTATTATAAAAATGTTCTAAAAATTTAAAAACATTAGAAACCTACCCACCTCAAAAATATTTATAGAATGTGTGATTCCTATTTACACACATTGGGATTCTCGCCGGTGCTACGGACTTCGTACACTGTGCTGAGATCCTCTTTGTGTGATCCAAGGAAGCAGATCGGAGCACTGATTGAGTTGTCCGTGTGCAATGAAGATAGTCCTTAACACAAACACCAAAACCAAACCAGAAATTTCAGGTTGTTAAAGCTGGCGAATTCAAGTTGTCAAATCCTCTCTCGTGTGTGTGTATCCAGCATCAGTAACTCATTATCATCATTAACACCATTCAGGTCTCCAAGGAGCAGAGGCGTCCCTAAAGTACTTGGCACCCGGGGCGGTCCTACCTTCGACACCCCCTGCCCCTATAAAGAAACACACTCACAAGTACATTTTTAACAGTAAATACCTACTATCTTAATAGTGTCCGATGGCACCCCTATTCTGGCTGTCACCCGGGGCGGACCGGCCCCCTCGCACCCCCCTTAGTACGCCTCTGTCAAGGAGGATAAGTCTGGCAATATTTTATTCTTCTTCGTTACCCTTCAGCTCCCCATGGAGCATAGGGCATGAACAAACGTATGTCCTGTTCCGCCTGCGATCAGCTCGCGGTCTTCCATCTCTTCCTCGTTATTTTCATTTCCGTCTCCAGTTCTCTTCTCCATGTGTTTCTTTGGTCTACTTCAACTTCTCTTACCATGGTGATTCTAGAACAAGTACTACCTTGTAATGCTATCAACAGGTTTCGTACCAATACTTTAGAGTAAAAACAAATGTGAGGTCTTTATAATTTTTAAGAAGATTATTATTGATAACATGTGCAACTACACGGGGGTTTGTTGTTTTTGTTACATCTTAAGAAGGCAATTTAATTCACTGGCGTCACTAGGGAGGTGCGGACCGCACCGGGTGATACCATCAGAGGGGGTGACACCAAAATGACAATAAAATGTTTGTGCAGTATTTCAGCAGAATTTTTTTTAAAAATATCCCTGTAGATAGTTATAACCACACAAAAATTGTTCGTAAGCCCAGCTTACATGCACTGAATCAATATACCTATGTTTTTACTTCGAATTCTATTGTTTTCTTACCCAATTTTCACTTTAACCACATGAAACTATTTAAATGTAAATACATTTAGGCTGTGCGTATGATATTGTAATTTAAAGGTGTTATTTTAATGTTTATGTCACTACTATTGTCATTACATTCAGTGATATACGCGAATTACGATTTACGAGTAACATTAGTACAAAAAATATTACTAAGGATTCTGTATGGTCTGGTACGGGAGGAGGTCCATGGGGGTGACACCTTGAGTTATCGCACTGGGTGACACCAACCCTAGTGACGCCACTGGTTTAATTCATCATCTTCTCCTTTCTTCTCCTTATGGAGCATGGAGGCGCCACTGTAGATGACTCTTTGAGGAAGCCTATGCCACAGCATTTTCTCTTACAGGGGTGGTTTATGTAGCAATGTGTTTCATATGATAAGGATACCAGCCCTGTGCACAATCTCACATCAGTCGCCTTGTACGCTATGCCTGAGAAGGCAGTAATTATATTTTCACCCTGTCTTCTCAAAGACTACCAGAAACTATCGCTAAAGATCGTCAACAGTGTTAGATCTGCTTTGAAGGCATTTTGCCTGAGCCCAGGGGCGTACTATGGGGGTGCGAGGGGGGCGGTCTGCCCCGGATGACAGCCAAGAGGGGGGTATTGTCGATAATTCTTACTGTTAAAGGTATACTTGCAAGTGTGTTTCTTTATTGTATGTGTGTGTGTGTGTGGGGGGGGGGTGTGATGCCAAAGGCAGGACCGCCCCGGGTGTTACCAAATACTTTAGGTACGCCTCTGCGTAGACCCACAATGCATTTTTTCTGACACGAGAGGTGAAATAATCGCGACAAAATGGTAATGTTCTCTGCCGTTATCGGGCCAATCTCGCCGTCAAAATTTCTCCGGTCAAGTTATCATCTGTTGAGCATAACACCGCCTAGGGTCGAGTTTATTCCATTCCGTTAAGTTCTCCTGCTGAAGCCGTAATGTTCAGCTTACCGATAAGTCAGATAGGTGCAGTGTTTCCCAAACCGGAGGCCTGTGAACTCGGTTTGTACTTTTGCCTAACTGTCCTAACAGAGCTGTCAATCATTTCGATGTGATATCACGCATAAATATGTCACTATTTTTAACGTTCTGCTTCCTCATGTTTGCGTGTTGGTTGTTCTGTATTTTATGGATGATATAATTCTTGGAACATGAAGGGATAGGTCCGTTGTTTTATTTTTTGTTTTTGAGATTTGATACCTTGTTCAACCTGACCCGAGGTGGCGACCATTGATGTTAGTCCTGAAAAGGACTGGTCCTTAAATCTACCTTTAGCCTGCTGACTGAAGTCGTCACTTCGTGCAATTATTCCTAACGTTGTTGCTTATTCAATTTATTGTTTCCTTTTTGCAAGAGTGCTGTTTTCACCTCTGCATTTATTATTGCTAGGTGGCTGGCATTGCTGAAAAGGACTTGTACCCAAAAAACCCTACTACCTGAATTGTAAATTCATGTGTGCTCTTGGTTGCTTCAGCTTTTGTGTTTACCTCTCGAGTCTAATGATAGTGTTGTCTTCCTTAGCTCCAGTTGACTTAGAACTTTGACGGCGATTTTTTTTAAAACTTGGGCTTTCAGCCCAATGGCATGTCAATGCGAGGCTGGGGAGCCTGTGGACTTTCCTTCCAACCCGGTCAGGAGCTTCGCTCCTTCCCATCCACAGAGGGTTTATCTCAGGAGCCGTTCAGGTTATTCAGTCAAAATCCCGGTCGATGACACTCTTTCAAATGTCACACCCGGGCTTGAACCTTGAACACCTAATCGCCAGCGCAATGTGGTAACGATTACACCAGCGCGGCTCCCGACGATGATGATTAGAAGTAGGCCCTCTAAAATTTCACTGCGTAATTTTTCTTTGGGCTGTTATTTGTTTCTTTGTGTTTTTTTTATTTGATATGTCAGAGATGATGAACAGTCTCTCTTGCTATATTACACGGAAATAAGGGCACTTCTTATTGAGTAAAACCTGAACGTTTGGGAAACGTTAAAAACGAGAATTGTGTTTTAAAAATTTTTTTTCTTTAATCACTTTAGTGTACAGCAATTCTCGGTTACCCGTATGCTGATATCGCCATAGGTGTTTCGGCTGTATAATTTATAAGTTACTTAAACTTCAGATTAGACAATCATAACTTCCAGGTATTGTTACATAGGTAAGAAAGAACTCCTGATGCTTGTATTACCGGCTGAAAGAACTGTATATTACAGCAATGTTCATGCTGTTACCTGCTAGCCTAAATTCTTATCTGCCTGTAAGTTTCAGCTCCTGCTCATTTCTGAAAATGATTAATGTGGAGCGTGCCACTGCCTGCAGTGTTTTCACATTCTCTGTTATGTTCGTATAAATTCCTGCCGACGAACGTCAGAAAAGAATCCTGCTGTTTTACTTCGAACCAATTGTATCGTACGGAAATGAATCTTGAACAATGTGCAAGTAAATTATAAAAATAATTTGAGATTTGTTTTCCCAGAAGAATGTTAAGAACTGCATCGGCCACTAAGATAAATGGAGAATACACTGTGAAAGATTAGAGAATGAACAGCTATAATCCACAACGATAAGGAGAGGCAGAAATGGAAGATTTAACAGAGAAAATGAAACGATATGTTCAAAGTCAAGCGCAGTGACTTACCCATTATCACCACTACTTCCAACTGTCTTCTGCTCCTACCACAAACGGTCACTCATTAATACACAACGTCAATTAACAACCTTAAAGGTTATTCGCCTTCAGGCAATGTCGTAAAAGGCGAATAATGTGAGGTTGTGCATGGGTTGGCTATCTCATCATGTAAACTAAACTGCCACAAAAACTACCTTTGCAATAGCATGTGACTGCTTGGTGCAGACTTCCTGCAAGGGGACCAGCGGTTTTGGTGGTTCTACGCTCCGTAGGGAGCGCAAAAGAAAAGATAAACTCTCAACGGTTTATCAATTCTATAACTTAATAAGCTCATATTAAATGTTCAAGATCCCCAAAGAATCCAAACCTTGTAAGAAGGATACTTCTTCTTCTTCTTTTTCGCACACTCTCAGGCGTCAACTTGAAAATGTTCACAGAAAGCAGTGATCAGCATGAGGCTTTTTCTATCTCCGTTGAGCTTGGTGATAACGAGAAGGATACAATATCCATAATGATCAATCAAGTGTCACACGTACAATACCTGCAGTATCTTATGTCAACCTATCTACTGCAGTAATTTTGTAGATTCAGCCTCACGGAAATAAGCCATCCTAAATTGAATAGTGACTGCTCGTAATAGTTTATGATCATAAGCGACACCGCATCGTCTGAATATGAACTCAGTTTGGTATTCTTATTACTGTTTGTTGGCTCTGTGGCTAGCATACAAGCACTATTTCATTCCCCATACAATTTTAGTATCATAATTAATTAATTACGGCTTTTCATTCTACTTGTTTTGTTGGTGTTATTGTTGTTTTGTTTTTTTTCTTCTTGCACTATCACCTTTTTACTTCTTACTAACCCTATATAAGCAAATATTTAACAAAGATACCTTGCACAGCCTTTTTACCGTAAATTCATTTTTCAGTCATTGCATTACTCGTGCTGTTTTTGGTAAGTGTTCACATATGGGCATAATCCTTCATTTGAGGGGGGGGGGGAGGGGAGGGGGGGGGGTTCCATGTCGAGATATTGGGGGATAGAAGTTCTTATCGCTGGAGCTTCAGAAATAGCGTCCTCTTATATCACAATCTAGTGGAGAGCATTAGCCATCTCTTCTTCTTGTCCTTATCTTGAATTGGTTCCCCGTCCCCCTTTTTTGTTTCTGAATGAACCAATTTTGGAATACTATTCATATCATTTCATAGGCCATAACTATCTATTCGTCTATCATACTCGGCGCGACAAACCAGTAAGTTTTTTTTATTCCTTCGTATCCATACCACCGCTGAAGCTGACAAACATTTCCCTTTGGAACAAGTTTTGTGTGAGTCAGTTCAGCTCGTTCTGGGTATTCCCGACTTCTGTTTGTTCCGTTTCCGTGGTCTTCTCCTAAGTTTTTAATCTTTTGCTGAAACGCATTGTCCTGCATGATTTTGTTTGTAATCAGCCCCTGTAGTTCCCAGATGTCGTTTAGGAGAAAGAAAGACAGAATGCAAGAAAAGGCTTTCTGCTCCTTCAAGCATCCTATATATAAAATCCCAGCTTTTTCTGTCAGTGCGTAACGCCAAGGGATGCAACTTTGGTTGAAAGTTAGACATTAATTGTATTGTTTCCCTTATATGTACTCTCCCGAAAATAGTAACACTTACCAAAGAAGAATGCGCAAATGACGGTATGCACAAAAATATATATATACGCTGCTGCTACGTAGTTTGTAAACTGTGATGATGCACAGTGGTTTTTTTAAAATACTTTTGAATAAGTAAAATTGTCGTTAGGTATTGGTGCTTTTAAATTTTATTCCCGTCTTATGACGGGCTTTTACACTAGACCTATATATAAAATCCCAGCTTTTTCTGTCAGTGCGTAACGCTAAGGGATGCAACTTTGGTTGAAAGTTAGACATCAATTGTATTGTTTCCCTCATATGTACTCTCCGGATAATAGTAACACTTACCAAAGAAGAATGCGCAAATGACGGTGTGCACAAAAATATATTTATAGAATATGTGATCCCGTATATACACATTATTCGTGTACTGTGGTGATGCCCAGTGGTTGTTTTAAATACTTTTGAATAAGTAAAATTGCCGTTAGGTATTGGTGCTTTTGAATTCAATTCCCGTCTTATGATGGGCTTTTACACTAGTCCTATATATAAAATCCCAGCTTTTTCTATCTTGTGCATAACGCTAAGGGATGCAACTTTGGTTGAAAGTTAGACATTAATTGTATTGTTCCCTTATATGTACTCTCCCGAAAATAGTAACACTCGACAAAGAAAAGTGCGCAAGTGTTGGTGTGCATGCGCCAATAAAATCTAATTGTGAACGGTTTGCGATAACCATCAACAAATCTCAGGGGCAAACATTTGAACATGTTGGAATCTTTTTGAACGAGCCAGTCTTCTCTCATGGACAGCTGTACGTCGCACTCTCTCGATCGAGAAATCCCAACAATGTAAAAGTATAAATTAAAACAACAGAAAATCAAGTTGCTCTTTTGATGGACAATCGAATGTTCACAACTTACATTGTTTTCCCAAAAGTGTCTGAATAATTAAAATTGCAGTTAAGTATTGGTGCTTTTGAATTTAATTCCCGTCTTATGACGGGCTTTTACACTAGTGTTGTAAGAAACGACTATTGAGAGGTTGTGCATGTGACTGGAAAACTCATCATATACTATAAACTGCTATAGAAATCACCTACGGCTGTGGCTTCATGCTCCATATGGCGCGCAAAAGGACACAATAATAATGATGCTACTTGCAACCATCCAAACACGGACGTTTATATACAGTTGACCCACTACAATATACTAGCAACCATCCAAACACGGACGTTTATATACAGTTGACCCACTACAATATACTAGCAAGCATCCAAACACGGACGTATATACACAGTTTACCCATTACAATATACTTGCACCCATCCAAACACGGACGTATATACACAGTTTAGCCATTACAATATACTTTCAACCATCCAAACACGGGCGTATATATACAGTTTACCCATTACAATACTTGCAACCATCCAAACACGAACGTGTATACACAGTTTACCCATTACAATACGTGTAGTCCATACAAACATTCAGAACACTCGTACGTATAACACACAGTTTACCCATGATTAAACGTACAGTCATCAAAACACAAGACTGTTACGTGCAGTCTTTGATATCTTACAATATTATACATTGGTATTCTTGTTATCTTCGCAAATATTTTGAAAGCAAAATAGTGCTTAAGGGAAAGTCATTATTGAGTTACTTCCCTTGAAAGTTGTGTCGGCTCTTTCGATCAAACTCCGCGGATAAATCCATTTTACTGCGATTTATTCGTTGTTTGGGTAATAATAGATTGTTCTTGCTTCAGAATATCTATGGCCTGAATTTATGTGTATTGTTTGTCTGAGTAGGACGAGTCTGTCTTATATCTGTATATCTTTACATATCTAAGTCGAACTATATGTTCTGTTGTCTCTAGAGAGGTCGAAGGCTATTCGGCGGATGTGTCGCTAGAGTGTGGTGTGATTTGGCTTCGTCCTGATAGGGACTGTGTTTTTCCATGTCGGCCTGTCGCCGGGGAAAAAGTGATCTCAGTATTTGTGGGGAAGGTGATAGTCGTCTAAACCTATCGTGTATGCTTTACCCCAGTGTTTAGTCGTATTGCCAAGGAATGGCAGTTTCATATTTCCTATACCAAGGTAATCAAAGATACTCTTATGAACTCTCGATCGAAGCCACCATTTTCGATAGTTACGATTTGAATGTCTAAGAGAATATATTTGACTCGATGAAAACGACTTCGATTCCTAGCAGCACTATATCCTGTAGATTGCAGTCAATTGTTCATGATCAAATCTACAGAGCAATGAAATGTTTTATGAATGACTAACTTTAGGACAGATTCATTATCTGTATCCAAACGTGAGTGACAGCTCACGAGTGAAGCCATCTTGGAACCAAAACATGTAGTGACTTTCAAGAAGAGAAAAGGGATGCCCATATTATCGCTTGATCAGTCCAGAGATCACTGCTACACATGAGAACCCATTGCTAGCGGTTCAATATTATTATATGGAAAAATATGTGCTGAACATTATGTTGAAGAATCGTCGCTAGACGAGATTAGGTTTAGAAGCCATCTGAAATATTGTTTATAAGCTGACGTGCTCAGTCAGTGAAGTCAGATGATATATGTATGGGCGATACTGAGTGCTTGGCTACTGACAGTCCATTATACACTTATTCTACATGAGTGCCCATGTAACATTGCAAGACCATTTATCCACTGTACTATGATGTATTATGGCAACCTGTGATTTGTCACTATCTGTGCTGTCGAGTGTGTACGTCCAATTAAACTTTAGAAAAGGTACACAGTCGTTGGTGTCGATGACTTCCAGCCATACATGAGTGTGAGAAAAGAACATTTTTTGTCAACACCACGAACCTTTATCATCATTCGCACATTATACACTCAATCCATGTCTACACACCACTGCGTAGGTCAAGTTGACATTCCATACACTACAGTGGAGCAAACAACACCATAGAGATCTTATCAACTGATGACGATGATGATGTTTGCTTCCATCCACTTATATCTATCTTTTGGTGGATATCATTAACGGGAATAAAAATCCAACGTTATCAACCTTTATCAACTGGTGGACCAGCTTTCTGGGTTTGACCTCGCAGAAGTTCAGAAGTCAACAGATTACCGATACCAGACCGTTTCCTGTGGCTGATACGACACACTTGCAGTATTGGTTTGCTCTTTGTCAACACTTCGTCACGTGACCTGTCAGGTGAATGCAGTATGTAGGTCAGCGTTGTTGACATTTTTTACATTAGACATTATAGAGTTTCACAGAACAGTTGGATCAATTCTTGTCAATATTAACAGGAAGACAGTATGAGTGAACTAAGAAGTCCTATTTTCATCGATGGATCTTCTTGTTTTCCATATATGAACTTTAATATTTAAGGCCAGAATGTTTAATTGAATAAAGTGGCAGTTTGTTTGTTTTCATAAAAATAACTTTGCCATTACTGTAAGACTGAGCCTATTTTGCAACACATACTATCATACACATAATTTATATATATTTATGTTTACATGTTATTTGTTTGTATAGTATGTTAGTTTCTATGTCAGCGGGTTGTGTTTAAGGTTGGGCGGCGTCCTCACAACAGAATATCCCACGTCATAGAGGGTCCGTTGTGGGCGTTTTCTATAGGTGCAATTTTCTTGATTGAAAATTTGCTGCGACAACTGTTGCTTTTGTGTTAGCTGTGAAGTCTGTAATTATTGTTATTTTTGTAATATTTCTTTGTTCTTTAGTTTTGTTTTGATTTGTTTGTAATTTGTTGGTCTAACCTTTTCTATCTTTCAGTTCTATTCACAATTTATATTCATATATTGTGACGTCATTTGTGTTGTTATTCTTTGCAGATTCAGTGATTATTTTCATTGATTTCCCTATTTGATTTATTTTGATTTCTGCAAACGTTCTTGTATTGTCAGTCCTATTTGTACTTTATGTATTCTGTTGGTTGACATATGTTTTATATAGGTATATTTCATAAGACACAATTGCCTGTGCACTGCACTTGGATTATGGTATAAACCAGTACCTGATTATTATTACTATTATACAAGACCTTATTAAAGGCTTGTGACCCACAGATATTGGGATAGTATACTGATTAATCAAGTCATTGAGAACTTGTGGTATTATTATTGATTCAGGTGATTAGTATTATTGTTAGACATCATGGCTACATTAGAATACTTCATTACACAAGGGAAAGCCCTTGATAAGACTGGTCAACAATTAGAACAATGGGCAGTTGCTCAATATGACAAAGCATTAGCTGCAGAAGAAAGAAAAGCTATGGCGGAAGAGAAAAGATTAGAAAGAGAAGCTGAGGCTGCTGCTGAACAAAAGAAATTGCAGATGCAGGTAGAGGAAAGGAGATTTGAAGCTGAACAAAAAAAATTGGAAAGAGAAGCTGCGGCTGAACAAAAAAGATTAGACAGTGAAGCTGAACAA
Organism: Oreohelix idahoensis; assembly: GCA_024509875.1. NCBI lineage: Eukaryota > Metazoa > Mollusca > Gastropoda > Stylommatophora > Oreohelicidae > Oreohelix > Oreohelix idahoensis. The sequence goes on along the minus strand of JAMPIV010005210.1, from coordinate 155,305 downwards.
AAAAAATTGGAAAGAGAAGCTGCGGCTGAACAAAAAAGATTAGACAGTGAAGCTGAACAAAAAAGATTAGACAGGGAAGCTGAACAAAAAAGATTAGACAGGGAAGCTGAACAAAAAAGATTAGACAGAGAGGCTGAAGAAAAAAAAGCAATAAGAGAACATGAATTTGAGTTGGAGAAATTAAGATTGACAAGTATGAGTAATGTTAATCAGGCATCTAGTGGTAATGATAAACCTTCTACTTACAAGGTTAAGGTTCCACCGTTCAATCAGTCCAGTGACGATATTACATTCTGGCTGGATAGATTTGAACGTTCTTGTCGTACACATAATGTGGATAAATCACAATACGCTAATCAATTATCAGAAAACTTGAAAGGTGAATCTTTGACTAGATTATGCCTTGTAGGAGAAGCAGATAAGGATAATTATGATGTCATTAGGGCGGCTTTGATAAAAAAAATATCAGCTAAGTGAGGAAGGCTATCGCCTTTTATTTAAAACGATGGTACCTGAGACGGGTGTAGAATTCTCAGAATTCACTGCAAAGGCACGTCTCACAGTTGATCGTTGGATTGAGCTTTCCAAAACAGAAAAAACGTATGAAGGACTTATGGATTTGTTGCTCAGAGATAAGATTATGTCATGTGTGAACAAACCTTTCCTTGAATTTATACATGAGCGTAAACCTAAATCTCTAAAAGAAATGGAAGAATATTGTTCCCAATATGTCACTGCACACCCCGACGTGACTTTTGGCAACACTAAGATTAAGGAGAGTATGCCAGTTGCTTCAGCAACACCATACAATCCCAATTATTCACACAGATTTCAGGGACCTCAAAACAGATTTGATAAAAAAGGTAACCATAATAGTTATCAAAACCAAGGTAACCAATCATTTCAGGGTTCTTCTTCAAAGAACTGGAGACGACCTGATAGCTCTCGACACAGGGGTGGTCATAATTATAGGAATTTCCGTAGAGGAAGTAATTATAGAAACTATCAGGGTTATCCGTCTTGGAGTCAACAAGATCATAATTACAGAGATACTCATTATAATGAATATGATAATGGTAACCAAGGGAACTATGACTCAAACCCAAATAGGGGTTACAATAGAGGTAACAATAACTACAGAGGTGATAATAACCGAGGTAGATCTCAAAACAAAAGACATAAACCACATTTTCAGGCAAACTCTGCACAACAAGAGTCCCATGAAGCCTATAAACAGAGTAAAGATAATAATGATGCTAGTAATATGGCATGTGCCGCTTTTGATTTTGGGAGAGCATCTCAGTGCCCCCAATGCAAAACGTTATTTGAGCCAACCACAGTGTCTACTTTAAGCTGTGGCCATCCTCTTCCTGCTCTTCCAGCATCAGTCGCGCATGATGGAAGAGGTTCTCTTGTCTTACATAAGGGTTTAGTGAATAACAATCCAGTCTCTGTGCTATTTGATTCTGGATGCACCACAATTGGTGTTAGGCAGTCACTCGTAGATCCTTCCCATGCCACTGGACAAGTAGTCAAATGTGTAACATTTGGCGGCACATTAGAGAAATACTCTACTGCTATCATTAGGATTGCTACTCCTTTCTTTACAGGAGATGTACACGCATGTCTTCTTCCGAATCCGATCGCTGACCTCATCATCGGTCGCATTCATGGAGTCAAGGAATGCACTCCGCAACAAATTTCCACGTGGGAAAGGCAAAACATGCAGATTGCTAACGCTGTAGTCACTAGAGCTCAGGCTCTTAATATGCCTCAAACTTCATCTACTGAAGATAATGAAGTGCATAACCAAGATAATCCCTTGGTAATTTCTCGTGACTCGTTTATAAAACAGCAAGAAGATGATCCCACTCTGAAGAAATTCTTCATTCTTGCAACTAAAGGTGATCCGAATAAAGACACAAGTCGTAAATCGTGGATTACAAAGAAGAATGGCGTACTTGTACGTATGGTTCAAGACTCCATTACGTCAAGTCATTCTCAAATCCTGGTTCCCAAGAATTTGAGAGTTAAAATTTTGCAGCACGCTCACGACTCTCAGTGTGCTGGACACATGGGTTTTTCCCGTACTAAGTCAAGAGTCCTTGCGGCTTTCTTTTGGCCATTGGTAAACAAGGACATACGTATTTATTGTCGATCTTGTAAAGTATGTCAGGAAGTTAAATCCAAAGGTCCACGGCATGCTGCACCCATTCAGGCGGCGGACATTCCTATTCGGCCGTTTCAAAAAATGGCCATAGACATTATTGGTCCATTTAAGATCAAGTCTGCCAGAGGACATCAGTTTATCTTGACGTGTGTTGATATGTGCACACGTTGGCCAGAGGCTATTCCTCTGAAGAGCATTACTACTGCTGATATTGCAGATGCTCTTTGGCTTATATTTTCTCGTCTGGGGTTCCCCGGAGAGATATTGTCAGACCATGGCACCCAACTAATATCAGATACCATGTCTCAAGTAATGTCTACTCTGCAGATAGATAGATCTTTAAGTAGTATCTACCATCCAATGTCTAATGGTATGGTCGAACGCCTTAATAGAACACTTAAAAACTTACTGGGGAAGATAACTGAGGATCATCCTCAAGACTGGGACAGAGTTTTACCTGCGGCCCTCTTCGCTTACAGAGAGGTGCCCAATGAACATACGGGATTTTCTCCCTTTGAACTCGTCTTTGGCGCGCGTCCACGTGGCCCTATGTCGTTGCTTCACGATCTCATAACATCTGACAATATTGACGATGACACAAAGTCATCCTACGAATATGTCATCGCGTTGAGACAAAAAATTATCGAAGCATGCAAATTAGCAACTTCTTCTTCTGAATTTGCGAAACAGAAGGCAAGGCAATTTGCCAATAAGAAGAGATGCTTACGACAACTTTGTCCTGGTGACAAAGCATTTGTATTACTACCTTGTAGGGAAAACAGATTACTTATTTCTTGGAAAGGTCCGTACGATATAATATCGAAAATTTCCGATGTCGACTATAATGTCGATATTGATGGGAAGCATAAAACCTTCCACATCAATATGCTTACTGAATTCCATGAACGTCCGGATTATTTGCAACCCATTTTCCAAGCAACGGACAATTCTCCAGTACAACATGGTCATTACTCATCACTGTCCGTGATACAGGATGAGGAAACAAGTTTTTCAGATGTAAATCTTCCTCTTCCAATGATCCCACTTCATTCCAGTGAATCATGGAAGAACGTTACTGTCTCTCCTGATTTGTCTCTAGGAGAACAGCGACAAGTTTCAACTATGTTGCAAACATTTCAGGATGTACTCACTGACATCCCTGGACAAACGAATGTCATTCAACATGACATTGTTCTAACTGACCATACTCCTATTAGGGTTAGACCTTATCCTATACCTATACATTTTCAAGCACAGGTCGAGAAAGAGTTGGATGAGATGATAGATTTGAAAATAATCGAACCATCCACCTCTGCATATTCTTCGCCGATGGTTATTGTGCGTAAAAAAGACAATAACATACGTCTTTGCGTTGACTATCGAAAATTGAATCAAGTAACTAAGTTCGATGCCGAACCTATGCCTTTACTGGAAGAGCTACTTACTCGACTCTCCAAATCTCATTTTTTCACTAAACTTGATTTGTCTAAAGGATATTGGAAAGTTCCTTTATCTGAACGCGCCAAACCTCTCACGGCTTTTTCAACACCTAGAGGTTTGTTCCAATGGAATTTTATGCCTTTCGGTCTTATGAACGCACCAGCTACGTTCGTACGCATGATGCGCCGAATCCTATCTTATCGGTCAGATGTCATTGCATATCTAGACGACATCTGTCTTTTCAGCGATACTTGGGAAGATCACTATTCAGGGTTAGATGAATTGCTGTCTACTTTGCGTGAGCACAACCTGACAGCGAAACCCTCTAAAGCCTATATTGGTTTTAGCGAAATTTCTTTCCTAGGCCACCGAGTTGGTCATGGTTTCCTAAAGACAGAGGACCATAATACTAGTAAGATACTTAACATCTCAATCCCTAAGACTAAAAAACAGGTGAGAAGTCTGTTAGGTCTTATTCAATTTTATGGCAGATTCATTCAGAATCTATCCTCTATCATGGCACCTCTCTCAACACTTCTAAAGAAAGGTTCGCCTAATGTGGTCCACTGGTCTCAGGAATGCCAATGCTCTCTGGATAAGATTAAAACATTGTTTTCAACACCACCTATTTTAGTGCTACCTACTAAAGATAAGACATTCGTTCTTCGTAGTGACGCTTCATCCACTGGGATTGGAGCGGCACTAATGCAAGAGTACTCTGGAACTCTGCATCCTGTAATGTATATTTCCAGAAAACTTAATGCGGCAGAAAGGAATTATTCGGTTTTAGACCGTGAGCTATTAGCTATGGTTTGGTCGATCCTCAAACTACAGAGATTCCTTCTAGGCGCACATTTCATAGTAGAAACCGACCAAAAAGCTCTTACTGCTATACAGAGTAAGAATTTGAAGAGCTCGAGGTCTACTCGATATGCAATTGCTCTTCAACCTTTTCATTTCTCTGTGCGAGCTATTCGTGGATCAGATAATGTGATGGCAGACATTCTGTCAAGATGCCCACATGATTCCACATAACTATTAGGGCTTAGACTTCTTGATATGTCTAGTTCTATAGTAGTTCTTTTTCTATATCATGATAGATACACATTTGTAATTTAATAATATAATGATTGTATCACTACATAGCGGTTCATTGATGTTTATTCACCGCTGTGCTTTGATGATTTTTTCTTCATAAATCATAAATTTAAGATATCTAATACGAAATGATGATATGAATTTTTTTAGGCATTGTGTAATTGCCAGAATTGTATTATACTTTGATGACACCTTCCTGGAAAAATATACTTGTAGAGAAATAATTTCTCTCAGTTTATGAGACACATTCTCACCAGTCGCTCCATAAGTCGACTTAGCCTCATATTAGGCGTTATAGGTATTCCTGATATTTTCATCTGCGCATTATTCATGCGTTGTGAGCCTATTGTACGTTGCTCCTAGATGTATTTCAAAAAGAAAAAAAAAATGTTCCTTTTTTTTTTCCCGGGAGGTGTGGTAAGACTGTTACGTGCAGTCTTTGATATCTTACAATATTATACATTGGTATTCTTGTTATCTTCGCAAATATTTTGAAAGCAAAATAGTGCTTAAGGGAAAGTCATTATTGAGTTACTTCCCTTGAAAGTTGTGTCGGCTCTTTCGATCAAACTCCGCGGATAAATCCATTTTACTGCGATTTATTCGTTGTTTGGGTAATAATAGATTGTTCTTGCTTCAGAATATCTATGGCCTGAATTTATGTGTATTGTTTGTCTGAGTAGGACGAGTCTGTCTTATATCTGTATATCTTTACATATCTAAGTCGAACTATATGTTCTGTTGTCTCTAGAGAGGTCGAAGGCTATTCGGCGGATGTGTCGCTAGAGTGTGGTGTGATTTGGCTTCGTCCTGATAGGGACTGTGTTTTTCCATGTCGGCCTGTCGCCGGGGAAAAAGTGATCTCAGTATTTGTGGGGAAGGTGATAGTCGTCTAAACCTATCGTGTATGCTTTACCCCAGTGTTTAGTCGTATTGCCAAGGAATGGCAGTTTCATATTTCCTATACCAAGGTAATCAAAGATACTCTTATGAACTCTCGATCGAAGCCACCATTTTCGATAGTTACGATTTGAATGTCTAAGAGAATATATTTGACTCGATGAAAACGACTTCGATTCCTAGCAGCACTATATCCTGTAGATTGCAGTCAATTGTTCATGATCAAATCTACAGAGCAATGAAATGTTTTATGAATGACTAACTTTAGGACAGATTCATTATCTGTATCCAAACGTGAGTGACAGCTCACGAGTGAAGCCATCTTGGAACCAAAACATGTAGTGACTTTCAAGAAGAGAAAAGGGATGCCCGTATTATCGCTTGATCAGTCCAGAGATCACTGCTACACATGAGAACCCATTGCTAGCGGTTCAATATTATTATATGGAAAAATATGTGCTGAACATTATGTTGAAGAATCGTCGCTAGACGAGATTAGGTTTAGAAGCCATCTGAAATATTGTTTATAAGCTGACGTGCTCAGTCAGTGAAGTCAGATGATATATGTATGGGCGATACTGAGTGCTTGGCTACTGACAGTCCATTATACACTTATTCTACATGAGTGCCCATGTAACATTGCAAGACCATTTATCCACTGTACTATGATGTATTATGGCAACCTGTGATTTGTCACTATCTGTGCTGTCGAGTGTGTACGTCCAATTAAACTTTAGAAAAGGTACACAGTCGTTGGTGTCGATGACTTCCAGCCATACATGAGTGTGAGAAAAGAACATTTTTTTGTCAACACCACGAACCTTTATCATCATTCGCACATTATACACTCAATCCATGTCTACACACCACTGCGTAGGTCAAGTTGACATTCCATACACTACAGTGGAGCAAACAACATCATAGAGATCTTATCAACTGATGATGATGATGATGTCTGCTTCCATCCACTTATATCTATCTTTTGGTGGATATCATTAACGGGAATAAAAATCCAACGTTATCAACCTTTATCAGTAACCCATAAACAATTTAACCACTAGTGTACTTTTAATCATCTAAACGCATAGTTACATAAACAGTTTATCCATATGTTTACATGTCGTGATCCCAACACGCACTTACATAAACAATTTACCCATAATTTTACATGTAGTCATTCAAACACATACCTACATAAACAGTTTATCCATAACTATATGTTTAGTTCTCCAAACACGTACTTACATAAACAGTTTGCCCATAATTATACTTTTAGTCATCCAAACACGTACCTACATTAACAGTTTACCTATAACTATATTAGCATTTATCGAAACACGTACTTACATAAACAGTTTACCCATAGTTATCCATGCAGTCATCCAAACATGTACCTACATTAACAATTTACCCATGATATGAAACTCTATACAGAGCGATACAACAGGAGGCAATCTGATCATCAGAAGTAGTCTCCCCGTCGTAAAAGTGTTTCGGCCCCTTACTCTCCTTTACACTCTAAAAGGGAGGGGGGGGGGCATCTGGGCCATGACTCCCAAGTGTTAGCCTCCCATAATTATACTTTCAGTCATCAAAACACGTACTTATATAAATAGTTCACCTATAATTATACTTGCAGTCATCAAACCACGTACTTACATAAACAGTTTACCCATAATTATACTTGCTGTCATCAAAAACACGTACTTACAAAACAGTTTACCCACAATTATACTTGCAGTCATCCAGTCACGTACTTACAAGCATACAGACCTTACACATTTTTACACAACCTCCAGGTCCCCTCCTACTTGTACTGTTGTTACTCTGACATTGACGATGAAGGTCGCACATAAAAAGAGGTTTTACCTGTCGATTACAAAGTTTTCTTTAAACTCCTCTTACGAAAATAGCAAGTTTATCTTTGCCAGGAACGTCTTTTTCCCCCTCGAAACTGTCTTCTAAGAGAGAGGGGAAGAGGGAGGGGAGGGAGGGAAGCACCTGTGTTGCATGTGTAGGCAAAGTTTAGAAAATTGACTAAAGTGCGAGCATAGGATACGAAAGAAGGAGGAGTTGATAACACAGGGAGAAAAACGTTTTTAAGATAATTGTAACAAGATACTTAGGGGGAAAATGTTATATATATATATATAGAAATAGCGGTTAATATTCCCATTTAGCGGCAGGAAGGATGGGAGGAAAAAAAGAGGAAAAGGGGGGGGGGGGGGGGGGTGTAGATAGAAGGATGTACGGTAAAAGAAGTCGGAAGTCCCCTACTTCCGTAGGTGGAATGATGGACATACTAGGCTTAACACTTCGACAAAAGTGGAGAATTTATTATTAAAATTTCATATACTTGTACAATAAAATAGGATAGCCGACTTATTTGTTATTAATCTTTCGTTCTCTCTGTCTCTCTATCTCTCTCTCTCTCTTTGTCTATCTCTTTCTTTCGTTCTCTCGCTCTTTATCTCTCTCTTTCTCTCTCTTTCTCTCTCTCTCTCTCTCTCTCTCTCTCTCTCTCTCTCTCTCTCTCTCTCTCTCTCTCTCTCTCTCTCTCTCTCTCTTTGCCTCAGAACGATGTCAGTAATGATCAAGTTGGTGAATGTAATGATTATGATGAAGATAGTGATAATTCTGGCAATGGATATATTTTTATAGTGACACGCCTGCATACGTTAGACAATAACGCCGACATCAGATAACTCATGAACGTTATCAAACTAAGAGATGAACATATTACATATAAGGATTCACTCAATGTCTGGAATCTAAGTACAACATTATTACACTTTTTTGACGTTTGTAGTAGTGAATTTTGAAGTCCTCGAAACCATTTTATAGATTTTTGCTGATACAGCATTCTCTGGCAGAGAATTTTAGCAAGATGTGTTCTTTTGTAGGTCGTTCAGGTAGACAGCGCTGTGTGCTGATTTTACCTGTAGAGGTGGGGAAAATATTTGAAAAACGTTTCGAGGCAGTATGTGGAATAGTGATGGCAGGTTGTACTGAGGTCTGAAGCTGGAACTGCAGCTTATGATATTGTTGTTATTATTTTGATTGTATGTAGGTGTTGCTGTTATTGTTGCTGTTGTTATTTATGTTGTTATTGCTGCTGTTGTTGTTGTTGTTATTGTTGTTACTGTTGTTGTTGTTGCTGTTGTTGTTGTTATTGTTGCTGTTGTTGTCGCAGTTGTTGTTGTTGAGGATGTTATTGGTGCTGTTGTTGTTGTTGCTGTAGTTGTTATTGTTGTTACTGTTGTTTATGCTGTTGTTGTTGTTATTGTTGTTATTGTTGTTGTTGTTGCTGTTGTTATTATTGTTGTTACTGTTGTTGTTGATGATGATGTTATTGTTGCTGTTGTTATTGTTGTTGCTGTTGTTGTTGCTGCTGCTGTTGTTGCTGGTGTTGTTGTTGTTGCTGCTGCTGTTATTGTTATTGTTGTTACAGTTGTTGTTGTTGCTGTTGCTGTTATTGTTGTTATTGTTGTTACTGTTGTTATTGTTGCTGCTGTTGTTGTTGTTATTGTTGCTGTTGTTGTTGCAGTTGTTATTGCTGTTGTTGTTGTTGATGATGTTATTGGTGCTGTTGTTGTTGCTGTTATTGTTGTTACTGTTGTTGCTGTTATTGTTGTTACTGTTGTTGCTGTTGTTATTGATGATGTTATTGTTGTTGTTGTTAATGATGTTATTGTTACTGTTGTTGTTGTTGTTGATGATGTTATTGTTTCTGTTGTTGTTGTTGTTGTTGTTGTTGTTGTTGTTGTTGTTGTTGTTGTTATTATTATTATTGTTGTTATTATTGTTGTTACTGTTGTTGTTGTTGTTGTTGTTGATGATGATGTTATTGTTGCTGTTGTTGCTGTTGTTGTTGCTGTTGTTGTTCTTGCTGCTGCTGTTGTTGTTGTTGCTGATGTTGTTGTTGCTGCTGTTGTTGTTATTGTTGCTTCTGCTGTTGTTGCTGTTGCTGGTGTTGTTGATGCTGGTGTTGTTGTTGCTGGTGTTGTTGTTGCTGCTTTTGTTGTTGCTGTTGTTGTTGTTGCTGCCGCTATTGTTTTTGTTATCATTAATGTTACTATTATTGTTACAATCGATCTCCTGGGTAAGAAAAATTTAAGAAGGATACACAACGCACGGAGCAGGGAAGTAGAGACAGTCATAAGATGGATAAAATGACATGCAAAGAGTTTGAGCGGGTGGCACGGGATTGGAAGGTTTGACGTAAACTCGTTGAAAGCCTATGCTCTAACAGAATTTGAAGGATAATGCAAGAATGACGCTGCCTTAGTATGAACACTCGACCAGTGCACACTCTTTGGTGGAAAGTGTCATCCTTCTGTTCTCACTCTTACTATCATCATTACCCATTAGCTTCCCGAGGAGCATAAGTATTTTAAAAAATCATAGCAAGTCACCCTGCCTTGTGCTCTCAGTTCAAGATCTTTCCATGTCTCCTTTATGACGTTTATTTGTGTTTCAAATTTCTTCTTCGTGTGTCTTTTTTTCGATGTCTCTCTACAGGCGTAAAAAATTCTCGTAGGAATTCTTTGTACAATATATGAAGATTGTGTCCCATATTCACTCGATTTAGTTTCATTGCCTGTTTTATAAGTCTTTACCAGCCATTTTTGTGCTGATCTATTGTTGTCATATCAGCCTATTTTCTAGAGGACAACCACTGTCTACAGTTAATTCATGAATCGTACTTCTTCCTTTGTTTCTTCGTTTCATCATGATATTTCTCTACCCGTTGCTCCTTTAAATGAAATAATAGCAAAATTCATGTAGGGCCTATTGAAAATGGAAAAAAAGGAGGGGGGGGGGGGGTAGTAATAGCAAAATGATAACTTTGTCCAAGGTGTTCTATGTATTAAGACTGGCTCTAGTAGTGGTCGCTGTGGTGGTCACAGTAACAGTATACGACAACGAATATAATGATGATCATCATCATCATCTGCATCATCCCCACACCACCGTCATCATCATTATCGTCATCATCATCATCAACTGTCTCGTGGCACCGAACCCAGTATCTCTTTTTTGTCTTGTGATATTAGAGAGAAAGTTTTTCATGGTTTGGTCCATCTTGTCAACTCATGAAGTTTAAATGTCTTTATTTGTCTTTTAGTGCCCCTTCTCTCGATCATTCGTTCTAACAAGACTCGGACAACATACTACGTCAAGCCTATCCATAGACAACTATACAAAATCGCGTTCAATGAAATATATCTAAGTGCAAAGCATCTTATGTCGGCGGCACATCAATATGTTAGCGCGTATCGGGTAGGCAATAGAATTTTGAGTCATGCCACTTGTGTGGAAAATGTCATGGCTCATTCACCTCATAAATAAAATAAAAGATTCCTAACAACTTTTATTAAAGGGAGAACTTTCAAAATTCATTTAAATTATTTTATTCGAGTATTATTCTTGTTTACAGTCAAATACGAATCAAAAGGAAGCTCAGTGATTTTAAAAAAAATCAATTTGTAACCTTGCAATCTTTCTGTCTCCCCAAATGGTTAAAATGTGTCTGAAAATCTGAAATATGGTCACATCTCAACTTTGCCTCCAAATTCAAGTCAATTATTCGAGATCGGAAGCTGTCATAGATTAAGATACCATCTATTCAACAAGCTGAAAATAGGAACTACTGATGAGTGTAACCTGTGGCACCAATAAAATAACCGCCGAACATCTACTTCAAAAGTGCCCAACATATGAGGAACAGAGAAATCGCATATGGTCGTCACCAGTACCATTCCTGGAAAAACTGTATGGAGAAACCAACAGCATCAGGGGGACCACTTCTTTCTTTGAACATATTTAAGTCGACGTCTGAGAGTGTACACATAAGAAGAAGAAGCAAGTCTTCATGTGTGCCATGTTATCGACTCAGTTTTGGCGATTGCGCGAAATCTTCTTTTTTGCTCTCAAGTAATGAGAAGGTTCAATTTCAACTCTAACTCTAAAACATACTATGCTTGATTACAGATAAGTTTTCGTTTTCCCGGAACCTTCGTTGTAAGCTCATTCAAATGAGACTTAATATCGCACAAAAATGTAAAGTCGCATTGCCAAACCCCACATTCAATGTAAGAACACAGCTTAATTTGTCGCTTCTCAATAAGAAACTCTCGAATTTCAGGAAGCAGTTGGCTGAATCTTTCCAAAACGTTTCCACAGTACAAGCAACAAACATTTACACAGTGCTCAAAGCCTACTGAATTACAGTCATTAAGGTCTCTCAAAGATTCCTCACGCTGAGGCTAAATCTGAGCACTGCTACTGCGAATATAATTAACAAATTTGACAGCTACGTTCATCAAATCAAGCCCGACTGTCTGTCCCAACCATTTGTGCGCAGATATTTATTTGGTGCAAAACATAATGGAATGGAGGAAAAATGGAACTAGTCTCATTATCCTTCAACCGTTTCTTCAAAATAAAAACAACTGACGAAATTTCCGTTGAAAAACGAAATGAGCAAGTATTGACATGCAGAACTGAATTAATGCAACAGGCAGGAAGTTTAGTGTATATATTTCACTACGTGTGTCATGATTTCACGTTTTGTAGGTGTGCTGAATCGTATGGATATGAAACAACCCCTCCGAGTTTTCATGACAGGCCGGAAATCAATCAATACCTTTTAGCTCCCCAAGGAGCATAGGCCTTCAACAAACACATGCCAAGTCTTCCTGTCCTGTGCCATCCGCTCAAGTTCTTTCCTTGTTTTCCTCATCATTTTCACCTCTATTTCTAGCTCTCTTCTCCATGTGTTTTTTGGTCTACCTCTGCCTCTCGTTCCCTATGGATTCCAGAACAAGGACTGCCTTGTAATGCTATCAACAGGTTTCCTCAATGTGTGTCCTATCCATCGCCAGCGTCTTCTTCTCAACTCATGTTCCACTGGCACTTGTCTGGTTCTTGTCATCAATTCCACATTTGTGACCTTGTCATACCATTTCAGTCCTTCTATTCTACACAAGGACCCGTTTATAAAAGTCTGTAGCTTTTTGGTTGTAGTTTTTGTTGTTCTCCATGTCTCAGAGCCATACAATAGGACTGACTTCACATTTAAGTTGAAGCTTCTTATTTTCGTGTTGGACTTGATTTCTCTTGTTCTCCATATGTTTCCCAATGCAATGAAAGCTCCTCTTGCTTTTTGTAATCTTATTTTGATATCACTGCCTGTCCCTCCAACTTTGTCTATATTACTTCCAAGATATGTGTACGATTCTACATCGTTTAGTGGTGTTTCTTCAAGTTCAACCCTGTTATCATTACCTTCATTTATTCTCATTATTTTTGCCTTTTTCCTGTGTATTTTTAGGCCCAATTGCTGTGACCTCTCATCAAGTGTTTTCAATTTGTCCTGCATCTGATTATGGTTATGGGACAGAAGAGCCAAGTCATCTGCAAAATCCAGATCATCAAGCTGTTTAGACAGATTCCACTGGATTCCATTTCTGTTGTGTGATGTCGATGTTTTCATAACCCAATCTACAAGGTACTGCTAGTAAGAAAAGAAATGGAGACAAGAGGCATCCCTGTCTCACTCCCGTTCTAATCCTAAACGGTTCTGTAAATTGTCCTTCATGAAGAACTCTGCATTTCATGTCTTCATAGGTCTTCTTTATTAAGTTAATGATCTTCATGGGAACTCCATAATGCCTCATCAATTTCCAAAGCGATTCTCTGTCTACACTGTCAAATGCCTTTTCATAGTCCAAGAATCCGATGTATAGTGGTGAATTCCATTCCAGACTTTGTTCAACTATTATTCTCAATGAAACTATCTGGTCTGTACAGGATCTGTTTTGTCGAAAACCTGCTTGTTCATCTCTCAGTTGCTTGTCAATGGACTCTTTTAATCTCTCAAAGATGATTCTGTTTAATATTTTTCCTGGCACTGATAGTTACATTATTCCTCTATAATTTGTGCACTCTTGTAAATTTCCCATCTTTGGCAACTTGACCAGATAACCTTCCATTCTTCTGGTATTTCCTCTCTCTCACAGACTTGGCCAAGTACGAGTAGTTTGTATAATATCTCTGTGGGGGTATCAATATCTGTTTTGATGGCCTCTGCTGGAATGCAATCTGGACCAGCTGCTTTTCCATCTTTCAGAAGCTTTATGGCTTTCTTTATTTCTTCTCTACTTGGTCGTTCACAGCTGATTTGTAGCTCCTCTTCTGCTGGCTGGATGTTTTGGGGATTAGTTGGAGAAGGTCTATTGAGAAGTTCCTCAAAATATTCCGTTCATCTCTTCATTTGTTCTTGTATATTACTAAGCAATTTTCCATTCTTATCTTTTATGAGGCCATTTGCTTGCTTATATTTCCCTGTTAGCTTCTTTGTGTTGTTGTACAGGTCCCTCATATTTCCTTTGGCTGCAGCTTCCTCTGCTTCGCTTGCCAAATCATCAGTATATTTCATCTTGTCTCTTTTGATGTTTCTTCTTACTTCTTTGTTTGCTTCTATGTACACTTCATGAGCCTTGGCGTTGGAGCTTCTGGTTTTGCTTCTGTTTAAATCTGCTTTCTTGTTTTTCCTGTCTTCTATCTTACTAATGGTTTCTGTTGTTATCCATGCTTTGTGCTGATGTTCTCAGTACTTCTTCACATGTCTCGTTCCATATATTTTTTACTTGTTGCCAGTGGTCTTCCGTATCTGTTTCATCTTCCAGCTGTTGGAGTACTTGGTATTTGTTGGACTGACAATTTTTCTCTTATTTCCTGATTTCTTAGATATCCCACATTATACTGTTGTCTATAGCTATATGCTGTTGTAAATTTCTTGAGTTTTAATTTTGTTTTAGCCAGCAAAAGATGGTGGTCTGATTCAACATCTGCTCCTCTACATACTTTCACATCATGCAATGATGACCTAAACATCTTACTTATGCATATGTGATCAATCTGATTCTCAGTTCTGTGGTCTAGAGATATACATGTTGCTTTATGTATTCTTTTATGTGAAAATATCCTTCTTCCTATAGCTAGTTGATTTGAAGCACAGAAGTTTGCTAATAGTTCCCCATTCTCGTTCATCATACTTAATCCATGCTTTCCCATGATTTCTTCAAAGCCAGTGCTGTCTGTTCCTTTTTTCGCATTTAGATCCCCCATCAAAATTGTGATATCCTTTCTTTTCTTATTGTCCAAGACATGTTGTAGTCTGGTGTAAAAGTCTTCTTTCGCAGATTCTTCTTTATCGTTTGTTGGTGCATAACACTGGATGATGTTTATATTTACTTTCTTTTTGGCTGATTTAAACCTTGCTGTTATAATTCGGGGTCCCATTGCTTCCCATTCTATTAGTGCCTTCTGTGCTTCCTTGGACAGCCTTATTCAAAAGTATTTTAAAAAACCACTGTGCATCACCACAGTTCTATGAATATTTTTATGCACACCGTCATTTGCGCACTTTTCTTTGTCGAGTGTTACTATTTTGGGAAAGTATATATAAAGGAAACAATACAATTAATGTCTAACTTTTAACCAAAGTTGCATCCCTTAGCATTAGTGACAGAACAAGCTGGGATTTTATATATATATTGATAGTAAAATAGAAAATGGTAGCTAAATTGATTTCCTACACAGATGCGCACAAAAACAAGCGAAAAGCATTTACGCCGAAAACCGTCGTCAGCCACACAAAATAATTACCGGTATAAAAATAATGATAAAGATGCTCCAGTGTATATAAACCCCCCCCCCCCCCCCCCCCCCCCCCCAAAAAAAAAAACAAACAAACAAACAAACAAACAAAACCCGCACAACAACCAACAAACCTTTTTCTTAAAAAAATAGAAAGCAAGAATTAACTTATCTATGAAAAATTCGTACTTTAAGCAATCTCGGGGGGGGGGGGGGGGGGGGGGGGGGGAATAGTGCAACTGCATTAGGGAGAGAAAAAAGGCGAGGAAAAAAAATAAATAGGTCACAAGCCAAAAACAAGTGCTGTCAAAATGCACCCGATAATGCTACTGTTACAACTATCATTCTTATAATAAAATAATGATAAAAATATTAATACTACTAATCTGATACAGAAAGCCTTAAAATGTAAAGAGAACTTTTGCATGATCAGGTGACCACAATCTACCTAATCTCTTTTTCTTGGACAAACTTCCCCTGATACTAAATACTGTTCCAAGTGCCAGTAACCATTTACCGGCTAAGTCGTCCATTGCGTGGGGTTTCTATCATTAGGTTATGCACTAATAAGTGTCCAGCGGAAGGTTTCCTTTTCATTAAACTATACTGGGCTGGATTTTACTTATTTGGCTCAGATTTGAATGTGCGTCTTCTGAGCTCGATGAACCCTTCGACAATTAAGGTTTTGGCAACTGAAAGGTTTGCATTACAACACATGTTATTACACACTTGTATAGACCACGCGCTCAGAACGTTCATCTTAACGCCCACTGAAACCTTTAGCTCATAAAACGACGCTTTTCCACCTCCATCAAAACAAAATTAGCATTCTTTCCATGACCTTTTCTTTCGTCTGAGAAGGGAAAAAAAGAGTAAACGCTATTTACATTTTGCTGTTATTCTTGAAATCCAAAAGTTAAGAATGCACAGACGAGTCTGCTGACGTGTTCCAGACTCATCTGTTCAGCATCTGACACGGAGCGGAATTTATTTTTATACTTTCGTCCATCATTAATATTCTGTTTTCTTGTGGCGAGTTTCAGTCAGAGCTTCTTTGCCGCTTCTTTAACAGATTCGCAAGAAAGGTGTTCATAGAACCTTATTTGTTAATCTTTATTTAAAATAGTAAAAAACACACACACTCCATTGTAGGTCTGTGACATCATTAATATATAACTGCAGAGAGCATTGAACTAGAAGATAATTTGATCGTCCGATGAAATTCGGACATGTGTGTGGCCCTTCCTTGAACTAGACACTCTAAGAATGTTTGAGAATGAACAGACTCTCCTGGGTCAAAGCTCCTTAAGTATTATATTCCTGTAATTAATTTTGTTATCTTTAGAACTGTTATTTTATCCCGCAACTCTCGGTTTCCATATAGTACCACCATGAGGCCGTAGTGAAGCTTGTAATTTCTTCTTCGATAACAGCACCGCCCCATTAGCTATGACGGTTTTTCTACAGCCAGAATGAAATCTTTTACGGCAGTTCCTATAGTCTTTCACTAAGCCTCACAAGCTCTTCAACAGTAAAAATTACCAACATAGAAATACAGAAACCGTCAGCTTTTAAAAAGTATATGTCTGTGTAACACAAATACAATTCTATCTCAGCTCCACGAGAGGAACATGGTAGCAGCGTGGCCTTCTCCAACCCAGTTGAGGGAGAAACTGTATATGGTGATGAGAGAAGAAATCACCGAGACGGATTATCAGCTTTATAAGAGAAATAGATGTTGTTATTTGAGAGCGAACGACGAAGAAGACAGCAAAAACAGTTATAACTTGACATTTCCAGTTAATATGAAGCTCAAAAGAACCGGGATACTGGGTCAGAGAAGGCCATTGGTAACTAAACAGAACCCCTTGGGCTGACTTGTGTTTAGTTTTACTTCGTACTTTGACTTTTGATTTTGAGCCCATTTTCAGGAAGATATTATTTCTGTTATTATGTAAGATGTGTTTCCTTTGTTAGCTTTAGAGTACGTTTTATGAGAATTTTGCGAACGCTTATGGCAATATTTCTCTTGGGTTTTCGTCTGTACAAAAGCCGGATCTGCTGTTGACTTTTGTGATTGTACGAGTAGTTAAACTGCATTTTAATATGACGCCGAATTGTCACGAAATAAGTTCGTTCATTTTCTGTTCTTCACTCCTCTCCCGCTTTATTACTTCGCCGTTCCTTTTACGTGCTAATTCTTCCAGTATTTGTTGTTTTTGCTTTCATCGTTCCAGGTTTTCTGATCACATCTTGTCACACCTCTCACCCACCACTCTCTCCTGTTTAAATTCTCCTTTGTTATCTGTGACGCTTCGCAAAGGTGCGAACTTGCCACGTTGATTTATCGCTTATCGCCAGCTCCAGACGGAGTAAGAGTCTACAATCAGCGACATTCCTATTGTTTACCCAGACTTTTTGTCTGGGAAGAAACACGAAATCATGTTGTCGCAGGATAAAGCGCTAGTTTGCAAACATGACGTGCCCAAATATACGGTCGATCGCATTAGGATGTAGGAGTGAACATTCATGGTAAAGATTAAGACACGGACAGTGATGCAATACTTCCGGCAGAAAATAAGTCCCCTTGCAAAAAGCCTGCGTGTCATTTACATGCCATTTGTTTTACATGATGAGGGTGCCAACCTTATACACAACCTCATATTAGTCGCCTTGTATGACATGCCTGAGAGAGCAGTACCTTATTCTTTCTTTGTCTCAGAAGAGACCCCCAGGCACTACATGGGACACATTTATGTAACAGCACCTGTTTATCTTCTACTAGTAAATATAACCGTCAAAACAATGACGGGGAAAGAACTGAAGCAAACATCTTAACCTTTCAGCATTTGCTGGAAATTTAGAAGACTGGAGAACATAATTTGTTGTTTGTAAATGAAGTTATTTTACCAATTTTTTTGTAAAGTTTTGAAAAAACAAATTATATTGGCTTTTTTTCTTAAAGGGATGTAATTTAATCTCTTCCCTGTCGAAGGGAAATAAAACAAATTTTATGTAGGCGCTTTTTTTCAAGGGACGTAATTTATCCTTGTCAAAGGGAAACAATCAAACAAACAAAAATAATGATAATAAAATATATTGTAAATTTTTTGACACTATAGTATATATTTTCTGTTTATTATTTAAAATATAATTGCAAATTTACTGCGAAATGGATGTGCGTTATAGTAAGCGTTGTGCAGGTTAGTGTAACGGCTAGAAGAGCACGACTTTTATATAATTTCCAGACTGCAACAAAAAGTTTGTGTGAGACTGGACGGACGTTCTAAGGGAATTAAGTAGTATATAATAATTGTTATCAGACCTAAAGGTTTTTGGTGTTTGGACATGCGCCCTAATATAACCGACTAGGTTGAACGGGACGCGCCTTGCAAAAACGAGGCTTTTTTTTTTTAAGTATGATAATAATAATGTTAATTGTCAAACCGTCTCCCCAAAGAGACATTGTTCCTTGAAAACATAAATGACGTTGCAGAAAATATTCCAAGAATAACACGCAATGCCTCCTTTGCAGATAACTTAGCCTTGTGGATCTCTGAAGAGTATATCACTACTGCAAACATTCGGATGTAGCAAGCCGTAACATCACTGGAAGAGTGGGCCAAAACATGGCTAATGAAGATAAATGAAGGGAAAACAGCGTACACAGGTTTTCCCTCTCGAATGAACCACAGAGCTCCAAACTAGTGCTTAACAGGAAAAATCTACATTTAAATGAAAATCCTAATTACCTATGCATTACTTTTGATCGTCGTCTGACTTGGAAAAAAACAAGCTGACAGAAACGGAATGAGAGCAAGGCAAAGAATGGCAATTATGAAAATACTTGCTGAAACAACTTGGGATGCAGATGAGAGAGTGGTAAAGACGTTATTCACAGGGCAACGAAGACCTGTCCTAGAGTATGGCATTGCAGCATGGGCAACAGCAGGTAAGTCAAACTTCGATTAAATCAACAAACTCTAAAATCAAGCAATGAGAATTATAACGGAAGGCTTGAAGACAATACCTATAAAAAAAACTCGAAAAGATTACATGCCTCCAGCCAATGGAAGATAGAAGAGACAGCAGGGCCCAGCAACAAGCTGAAAAATTCAAGAGACTAACAGATTGTCCAATTTGTCATAGAATAAATGCTCTTAGAAGGCAAAGACGCAAGCAAAGCAACAGTGTAGAATCAACCACAACACAGATGAGAGCAGTTTCCATAAATACAATATCAACAATTGAACCCATCTACACTGCACACAAGCTTCCAGTCTGGAAACAACATCGTTTTCATGACATGATAGAAAACACTCCTGGAATTGAAAGAAAAAAGAGCCAGACTGAAACAGATAGAAAATCCATAGTGACGAAATACATAAAGAAACATTACCCACCCAACATTTGGACCCATGCGTACACAGATGGATCAGCAACAAATGCAACAGAAAATGGAGGTGGGGGTGTCTTTCTGAGCTTAAGCACTGGTGCACAAATAAGGTGTCAGTGGCAACAGGATAATTCTCAAGTAACTTCAGAGCAGAGGCAGAAGCCTTGAAAACTACAGCAGAGATATTGATGACAGAAGAAAGCACAGAGAGACGAGTTGCTTTCTTTACCGATGCACTGTCAGTAATTGCAACGTTGAAAAGCCAAAATAATGCAGACCTGGATGACCTAAGAGTGGTGTTCCACAAACTATGTCAATGATTCAAAAGAGTTGTGATCCAATGGATCCCATCTCATTGTAACATAGCCGGCAATGAAGAGGCTGACAGACTGGCAAAGGATGGTAAAAAGCTACCTCAGTCTGATGCAAGCATAACTTTCAAGGAGGCAAAGAGTTTTATCAGAATCAGATACAGAAACAAATGGGATGTAGAGCATCCAGGTCACACACAAAATGATGCATACTACCAGCTCAACAGAAAAGAACAAGTGGTAATCTTCAGACTCCGCACGGGCCACAACAAATTGCGATACCATCTATTCAACAAGCTAAAGATGGGAACTACTGATGAGTATAACTGTGGCACTGATAAAATGACTAATGAACATCTGCTTCAAAGATGCCCAACATATGAGGAACAGAGAAAGCGCACATGGCCGACACCAGTTCCATTCGTGGAAAAGCTCTACGGAGAAGCAAATAGCCTCAAACTGACAACTACTTTCTTTGAAAACAATCAAGTGGACGACGTCTGAGAGTGTATGAAGAGGAAACCATCTGACTTGTACGGATCTAGCACCATGTCCTATCAATAAGTTTTTTTTTAATTGTTAATCAGTATGTTCAATGTTGAATCTTTCTCTCATTTACCATCATGGATTTAAGATCGCGAAGACGAAACACACATACAGGCCTACTATTATCTCAGCCCCCTATTTGTTATCCAGTCTGGCAGAGCATTTCCTACAGTAAACGGTGCTCTTATTTAGTTTAAAATTGCTAAATCATTCGTCACTTATTACGTATCTGTTCTGCACTTTTCACTGAACTTACCTTGCACTAAAAAAGCTTATTCGTAAAATTTGCAAGGATGTTATAAATAGATAGGAAGTTTTTTTTCCCTTTTCGACCGACAGACACGTCAAGAAATAACAAATACCGGTTTAAAAAAAACACCAAAAAAACTTGTCGCATTGATTCTTCTTTAAAATTTCTTTTTTGTTTTCATTTTCTTAGCTAAATCTTTCTTTTAAACAAATTTCTTTTTTGTCCTTTGCCGTAATTTAAAAAGAAAAAAACAATTATTCGTTATATGTACAAACTACCCTAAATTTAAGTTAAAATTTTTTACTTATGTAGATATACTGATGTATTATAAGTCATAATAAATAAATATGTATTTCATTATGAATATCTCACGGACTACTGAACTTTCATAACTTCTTTAATAAAAGGTCAAGGTAGTCCTATAGTAGATACGGCCATAGGGGAGTGAAGTGTTAGAGACTTCACCATACAAGGCCCAGCATCGAGAGGTGGGGTGACCAGTTCCCTTCCTTGCTGCCTTGTTCTTCCCTAATTCAAAGTCAGGTACCCATTTACGGCTGGGTAGACTGGGGCGTGTCGGTACTGTGATTCGAACCCCGGCACCTTTGCCGCGAGAGACCAGCGCTCTAACAACTCTGCCAATCCAATGCTCTAACAACTCTGCCAATCCAATGCTCTAACAACTCTGCCAATCCAATGCTCTAACAACTCTGCCAATCCAATGCTCTACCAACTCTGCCAATCCAATGCTCTAACTTATTTTAGTGTAGTAAAAACGTGTTCCTTGTAACAAGTTGCAATCCATTAGAGCACTTCTTTCAAATAGTATATCAGGTATGTACTGTCCTGGGAAGCGAATCAAAGACAAATAACAAATAAACAAGGAATTTACAAGACGCCACGGATAATGTGAGAACTAAATCGCAAGAGGCCACGGATAGTGTGAAAAATAAATCACAAGAGGCCAGGATAATGTGAAAACTAAATCACAAGAGGCCACGGAGAATGTGAAAACTAAATCACAAGAGGCCACGGATAATGTGAAAACTAAATCACAAGATGTCACAGATAATTTGAAAACTAAATCACAAGAGGCCACGGATAATACGAAAACTAAATCACAAGAGGCTATGGAGAATGTGAAAACTAAATCACAAGAGGCCATGGAGAATGTACGAGCTAAAGTACATTCTCCATGGCCTCTTGTGTAACCAGTGGAGTGTTCTCCACGATAAGTGGTTCCTGACAGCTGGGGAGCTCTTGTCCGATTCTTTAGAGGCCGTGGGGCCAATATTTTACAGTATAGGGTAGAAGTTTCTATGCACACATTTATGGTGTTCATTCTCTGTGGTCTCTTGTGGTTTAGCTTTTACGAGCTCGTAAAAGCTAAACCACAAGAGACCACAGAGAATGCGAAAACTAAATCACAAGAAGCCAATTGTGAAATTCCAGTGAGCAGCTAATCAAGTGTCATGAGAACATCCTGCAAAGATAAAACAGTCTAACGAATACATGATGCAAGATAAACAAGTCAAATGAGTACATCTACAAGATAAACTTCTTCTTCTTCTGTGTTCGTCCTGATAAGGACGTTGGTTGCGTTGTGTCGCCGTTTACAGCAAAGCTGCGATATCTGCGCCTTTCGGCCCGACACATCTGACTTCGGCACGGCATTTTTTTATGCCTTCCCACTTCGATCCCTGCTCACTCAGCCAGACTGCAATGATGCAGCCTGTTTCCAGGACCACCACTTGGAGGTGGAGTAGGGTTTTGGTCAGCTCTGGTTCGCTGACCGTGACGCAAGCTGTCAGCTATGGGTCACTGACTGCATTCCTCACTTTTGACGCGTCTTAGGTCCCACAAGATAAAAAAGTCTAATGAGTATATCTTAAAAGAGAAAAAAGTCTAATCAGTACATTCTGCAAGATAAACAAGTCTAATGAGTATATCATACAAGATAAACGAGTCAAATGAGTATATCCTACAAGATAAACAAGTCTAATGAGTACATCCTACAAGATAAACAAATCTAATGAGTACATCCTACAAAATAAACAAATCTAATGAGTACATCCTACAAAATAAACAAATCTAATGAGTACATCCTACAAGATAAACAAATCTAATGAGTACATCCTACAGATAAACAAACCTAATGTGTACATCCTACAAGATAAACAAATCTAATATGATGCTGATAATGATGGTAATAATAGTTATGATGACGATGGTGTTGGTAATGTTGATGATGATGGAGATGAAGACGACGTAAACAAGCTAAAGAAAGAAGCGACAACAGAAATATTAATCTTTATTAGCAACTGCTCAACAACATTGAACGCCTGAGCTTTTGAATTGCCGAACTTAAACCTGGTATAATATTGTGTGTGGGAGATGGAAGAAGATCACTGATTTGCAACGTGTTCACTGTGTGAATGTCAAATGTTATGTCAGCAGATAGACGGATTAAAAACGGAAACGTGGTTTAGGAAATAGATTCCAAAAAAATAAGCACGATAAAATAAATACAAACTTGATACTAAAACAAAAGAAATGAGAACTATAGAAATAAACTGAGAAATGAAGGAAAACAATGAGAAACAGAAAGAGAGATCGAGACAGGCTGAGAGAAAGAAGAAGTGGCAATGAGAAAGACATACTGATAGCGCTAGTGACAGAGAGTAGGTAGAGCTGCATAGGGTATATGAGAGATGGAGAGAAACGAATCCATTAAAAGCATAAGACTGATGACACCACGCAGAGAGAAGGAGCAAGAATGCCAGAGACCTTATTTAAGACACAACATTTGAAAGAGACTGAAATAACATCAGACAGTGATGAAGACGTGAAGACAATTGAGTGAAAAACGTTGTGAGAGACTAATACAAGCGCAAGGACTATAACTATATGAAGAAATTAGAATGGGACACAGTTTAATGAAAACGTAAGTGTAAAAGAGACAGACAGATTGATCGTGACAGACAGGAAGAAAAACTAGAGAAAGGTGCGGATTTACACAAAAACCTGCGGACGGGGCACAGATTACCGAAAACGCAGGGGGCAGATTAATTGATTGTGAGAGACAAGACTGAGAAAGATTCCGAGAATAGAAAGAAAGAAAAGTAAAAATAAACCAGAAGTTTTTTTCTGTTTTTTTTGTTTATTGTTTTAAGCGGACCCCAAGTTACCAGGTTGTAGGAATATGTTAAATCTTGCGATCTGATGAACAGTTCATCATAGGGAATAACACTCACGTGGCATGACTGAAACTTTGTGATGAAGGTAGAGAGAAATGTCTACATTAGCACAAAGAACATTTTCCTGAGTTTTGTCTTCTTTGCAGAGTTTTGGTGTCAGTAAAATTATTCCCGTCCTTTGCTCCTCTACATGATAGCTACACATCTTCTTTGTCACCTTACACTGGGAATTGCATCCTCTATATTTAACCAATTGTTTTGTTTTTGTTGTTTGTTTTTGTTTTGTTGTATTTCTCGGAGCACGTCTCATGGAAAGAGAAGACAACAAATAAAGAGGTCCTAGAAAACATAGAAATGAAAAGAGAATTAATGAAGGAAGTCAAAATTAGACAGGTTAAATATTTTGGCCACATAAAAAGAAATAACACCTCACCGAAAACCATAATAGAAGGCAGAGTTGAAGGAAAACGTGCAAGAGGAAGACAGCGCTATAAGTAGGAAGATAACATCAAGAGATGGACAGGAAAGAGTCTATCAGAGTGCACCACCAAGAGAAGAGATAGAAGATGTTGGAGATTCATTGCAGCCGATCTTCGATGGGAAAATGCCACCTGATGATGGTAATTTTCTTACAGCGGGTTCGCATTCTCATGCTAAAGAAACCACCGCTGAAAGAGCACGTGAATACTTTGGTGCAGGCTTACTGCAAGGGGCACGGTTAATTGGGAGCGAACAGGAAAATGATGACACTTACTATTTGTTTGTGTGGCGAGACAGAAGTTGGATAGAAATAATAGATGTAGTTCCCAGAACTAGAGAAGAGAACTGGTGAACAATATATAGTGATGGCACAGAACAAGTCAGATAGTTAACTTGTTCGGAGCGTTAATCATAAAGTTATACCAGAATTACTGGTGTGCGATTCATAATTTATTATTAGTTAACGTGGCAATTCCAGAGTGTTTTGCCCGTTTTGCTAGTTTTTTTTTTTTATGTATAATAAACTTATTCACTTGATCAGCAATCATGAATCTTGCCTTGACAAACTATCCTTTCTTTCCATGACAGTTAATAATCGCTTTCCTTAACAACCCTTATCCTTAATAATCAATCATATCTTTCATTGCCAACCTTTGTTCTTAATTCTTGACAGAAAGTCCTCTTTCCGTTTTCTTTCTTGACAAAACAATTATCCTTTTATTGACAACTGCTCCCAGCCTTTCTTGACACTCTTAACTTTGCAGAACAGAAATGAAAATATAAAAAAAGAAAAGAAGCAATCATGGCTATTTCTTTACCCTGATGAAGACTTCGCTCGCTCGTTCGTTCACTTTATTTCCTCGATAACCAGTTCTCAAGTACGAGCTCTGCACGAGTAATTTTATTTTATCACGCCACTTTCTCTTGTATTTCGTTTGACCTGTTTTCATTTATCAAAAGTAACCAATAATTCTCTCTTATCTGCTATTTGTTCAAAATTATCAGCCATTTCATCTCCTTTTAATTTTACTCTATTTTAAAATTATTTGCACTAACATGAGGTTATGTATGGGACTGGCAAACTCATAATTTAAAACAGATTGATACAGAAAACACTAGCTCAAGATCATGTGACATGTTGATGCAGGTTTTTTGTGAGGAGACCGCCTGAAGAGGTGGTTACACTAATGACCCGTCGCACTAATGACCCGTCATCGAAGCATCATTTTTTGGTGCTGTCTAGATGGCAGGGAGGATAGTGTGATTTGCTTGCATAGCTAGGCGGGGGTTGTCGCACGGAAGGTCCTGGGTAAGAGTCCTGGGTAAGCCACTCACATCTTCTTGTTTTTCTGTTGTCTAGTTTTCTACTTCTTTATTTCTTACGATTGCCTGAAAACATACCTTTATGTTTGTCTAATATTTATTTAAAGAACTTGAGCAGATGGCACAGGACAGGAAGACATGGGATTGATTGAAAACGTAAATTATTATTAATGTTATTTTTAATTTTCAAACGAAGTACACTGCAACCAACACTGCGTCGTCATATCAGCCTGTAGCTATTGACAGCTACACATCGACCAGGCATACAGCGCCAGCGGAAAATGCCAACTCAACATTTACACGTTTACCTGAATTTCTGACATACCAACCAGGTATTCTCCAGAACCTGCGCACCTGTGTTCTACGCTGGTTTAAGGCAACATCTTAGACTATGTGTCGGTTGTAGAATTCTTCATGTTATTACTAATGCGTTACCCCGTGTAGTCCCCGGGGGTCCCCTGAGAGACAGAGAAAGAATAGGCCTCCGACACACTCAAGCATGTCGTACTAGGCGAGAAATGTGAAGTTATGCATGGGGCAGACATCTTCATCACGGAAAACAAATTGCGTTTAGAAACCCCCAGCTACCAGAGTAGCAGGTTTTCCTGCAGAGGGACCAGGTACTGTAGTGGCTTCATGGAACATGATGATGATGATGATAATAAAGATGATGATGATGAGGATGATGATGATGGTAAAGATGATTATGATGATAAAGATGATGATGTTAAGATGATGATGAGGATAATGTGATGAAAAAGATGATGAGGATGAGGATAAAGATAATGATGATGATAAAGATGATGATGATGATGAAAAAGATGATGATGATAAAGATGAAAATAGTAAAGATGATGATGATGAAGAAGATGATGATGATTATGAAGATGATGCTGATGATAACGATGACGATGATAAAGATGACGATGATGAGGATGATGATGATGATAAAGATGATGATGATAAAGATGCTGATGATGATGATGATGATGATGATGATGATGATGATGATGATGATGATGATAAAGATGATGATGATAAAGATGATAATGATAAAGATGACGATGATAAATATGATGATGATAAAGATGATGATGATGAGGATAATGTGATGAAAAAGATGATGATGATGAAGATGATGAGGATAAAGATGATGATGATGATAAAGATGATGATGATAAAAAAGATGATGGTGATAAAGATGATAATAATAAAGATGATGATGATGAAGATGATGATGATTATGAAGATGATGCTGAGGATAAAGATGATGATGATGATGATGATGATGATGATGATGATGATGATGATGATGATGATGATGATGATGATGATGATGATGATGATGATGATGATGATAAAGATGATGATGATAATAAAGATGATGATGATGATGATAAAGATTATGATGATGATAAAGATGACGATGATGATAAAGATTATGATGATAAAGACGATGGTGATGATAAAGATGATGATGATGAGGATGATGATGATGATGATGATGATGATGATGATGATGATGATGATGATGATGATGATGATGATGATGATGATGATGATGATGATGATGATGAAAATGATGATGATGATGATGATGATGATAATAAAGATGACAATGATAAATATGATGATGATGATGATAAAGATGATGATGATGATAAAGATGATGATGATGATAAAGATTATGATGATAAAGATGATGATAAAGATGATGGTGATGATAAAGATGATGATAAAGATGATGATGATGATGGTGGTAAAGATGTTGATGATGTTAAAGATGATTATGATGATGGTAAAGATGATCATGATGATAAAGATGATGATGACAACAATGATGATGATAAAGATAATGATGATAAAGATGATGATAAAGATGATGATGATAATGGTGATAAAGATGATGATAAGATTATGATGATGATAAAGATGATGATGATAAAGTTGATGATGATAAGATGATGATGATGATAAAGATGATGATGATAAAGATGCTGATGATTATAAAGATGATGATGATTATAAAGATGATGATGGTGATGAAGAGGATGCTGATGATAAAGATAATAATG
The DNA here is from genome assembly GCA_024509875.1 of Oreohelix idahoensis. Classification (NCBI taxonomy): domain Eukaryota; kingdom Metazoa; phylum Mollusca; class Gastropoda; order Stylommatophora; family Oreohelicidae; genus Oreohelix; species Oreohelix idahoensis. The sequence goes on along the minus strand of JAMPIV010005210.1, from coordinate 127,453 downwards.
ATGACTACTGCGTTATTCCCTCTTGTCTGAACGCGTATCTTTAATGAAGAATAATTAAAAAGCAACAAGAAGACAGGTGCTCCAAACTTAGTCTTTCTTACTTTAATGTCTCGCGTGGTTTTCACGTGTCTGCCTAGACAAGACAAAAAGACTTTGTGGAGTCTGAGACAAGACAAAAGTCTGAGGGAAGTCTGAGAATATATATGAATTGTGGTGTTGAATGTGGATAGAGTGACATAGTTATCAGGAGTAAAGAACAGAGGCTGACTCTCTCTCTCTCTCTCTCTCTCTCTCTCTCTCTCTCTCTCTCTCTCTCCTGCCACGCAATGACTATGTTTAGCTACTGTCACACTGCCTCTCTCTTCTTGGAGAAAAGGTTTAGTACACATTAGTGACTCCACAAACAACCAAGTTATAGTAGGGATAGAAAGGGAAGTCTGACCCGCTAATAAATTGTCTAGTTTATTAACAAATAAACAAAAACACTGTTGTTACTTAAATATGTACATTGTCACAGCGCTATTTCGCAATGCATCTTAGGTATTGTGGTCGGCGATAGGTCACTCGGAAAGGCCGAGGTTAGCCGAACCGGTGGGTCATGTGACTACCGGAAGTCGGGGGGAAAAGACGCAAAGTTGGGGAGTCAAAAAACTAGCCTTCGTCCAGGAAGGACGCATATTTCCCTTTTGCCAGCGAGATTGCTGTGTGGTTCAGATTATGGACTATTAACTGAGTGCTTGCAATATTTCGGTCCTGATTGATATTTACGTTGTAATTCTAGAGCGGTGAAGGGTCTAGGTTGTAATTTCTACAGGCTGTAGTTTAATAAGATGTCAATGATGTAAGTGTGTCATTGTCACAATTTTTGCCGCTCAGGTGGGCGATATTCATTGCAGAGTTCTAGTTGTAAGTCGTACCTTCGTGTATGATGCTGATAAATTAAGCTGCTAAGGCAAGTTTACAGTGGGTTTTTCATTATTGTATGTGATGCGTTGATTGGCCGTGTGAGGCCTTATTGTGTATTAATTAAAGGGAAGTACCTGTTGAAGGTGTTATTTCTTATGTCAGCCATTGTTGTGTGGTTGTACCCTTGGAAGAACGAGCCTTTATTTGTTATTATAAATCCACACTGCAGTGGTGTAACCAGTGGAGTGTTCTCCACGATAAGTGGTTCCTGACAGCTGGGGAGCTCTTGTCCGATTCTTTAGAGGCCGTGGGGCCAATATTTTACAGTATATGGTAGAAGTTTCTATGCACACACATATAGAGAGAGGTTTATGGCAGCATTGTGTACACTTCATCGTGTTTTCCAGTGTTCACGGCAGTGTGTTTGTTTTCTGGTGTTAGACAGTAGCAGTGAACTGTGTTCGGTCAGGTGTGACCCGTCGCGGTATTTGACCTACTTTGGGAAGAGTGCACAGTGGAAGGTTTATGGTGACATTTATGGTGTTCAATGTGGTTTTGGAAAGTTCATTTTGTGCTAGGTTGTTCAATTATTGATAGAAGGAGTGTCACAAGTTGTAGAGTAAAGTTGCAGCTGGCGTCTAGTATCACAGTTTGATATATTACAAGGCACACTTTGTAGCTTAGTGCTAGGAAGGTGGTGATCCAGACGGAGCAGCGGAGGTTAGTTGTGCAAGGTGTCAACAGTTGGTCCGTGTGGGGATGTAAAGGAGAGCAGAATTTATTGTGAGGTTGGCAGTATTTGGGCTCTGGTGACTGACTGTGGTGTCGTCAGAAGAGATTAGACCGTCAATATTTGTTGGTATTGGTAGTGTCAATAGTATTGGTGGCAGTATTTGAGCTCTGGTGACTGACTGTGGTGTCGTCAGAAGAGATTAGATCGTCGGCGTTTGTTGGTAGTGGTAGTGTCAATAGTGGTGGTGGCATCTCAGGGTGTGTGTAACTCCTCTTATCGGGATCATGGTCTAGATCATTGCAACCATTGTCGTGCATGTAGCCAACCTGCAGCAGTGTCATCGTTCGTACTGCTCTACCTACCCGGGGAACATTACAATCCCACGTTCCTGCCAAGTTCTGTCATCATCATGCCTTACCGATGTGCCTTTCCAGTGGGAGCCTACCCATGCCTCTTTCGTGGCCCTAGTACCGTTTGAAGGGATGCCAGTTACCGAAGCCTGCTGATCTGAGTGGTCCTGGAATATACTGTGCTGAAGAGTGAAGACTGCTGGGTCCTCCTAAGAAGTGTATTGAACTGTACTTATATATTGTACGCATCACCGTGCCAAAGGACTTGTTCGTTGTTATCTGGCACAGAGACTAGTGAAGAAGTCTTGTCATCAGGACATTATTGCGGATACGACTAGTTCGTGCTGTTCTCATCTACCATCACCTGTGTCTGAGGAGCTACGTGGAGGCGCACCGCTGGATCGTCAGTTAAGTTATTGTGTGAATATCTGTATACAGTGATTTGTTGTTGTTTTTTTTTTTCTCTTCAATTCCGTCTTTTTTTTCTGTCCACCCATCTGGTACGATTTATCTTACGGTCTGGTCTTTTAGGTTAGTGGGATCTTTCTGTTGGGGTCGCATTGAGTAAGCTATGAGCGTTTTTCTGTTCGTTCTCAACGTCTGTTTCTTGAGTTATTCTTATTTGTTTTATCTTTCTTGCTTTCCTTTTGTTGTCTTCGTGTGTCGCGTTCCTTGTAGAGACTTTGTCTGTGACCTTATATGGTGTATATATTTATATGCTACATCGCTATTATTGCTTGAATGTTAGTTAGTGGGAATTTTGATTCGTATTATTCAGTTAATGGCTAGTTAGTGCGATAGCTCTCAGCACTTCATTGTTAAGTGTAGTTGTTGTTCTAGTCTGCTGTGTTTAATGTTATATTTGGGAGTTCAAGGGTAGACGGGTGGCTAGTTTAATTCTTTATTTTCTTACTTGTGGGAAAAGATTGGATTAGACTGATCCTTTCTAGGGTGTGGCTGCGTGTGTTTAGTGGTGGAGTCAGGCAGAAAGGTTTCCTGCGACTGCCCTACTTGACATACCAAGCTCAGTATTTGTTAGGTGTACTGGTGTGGTTTGTATTTACATTGTCGTGTACAATCAGTAATTCTATTGTTGTGTTTAAATGGTGTGATCTCTCGTCCCTTCTTGCCATCTTGTAAATACGTTAACGGGTATCCCTTGTTTTTGTTCGTTGTCAGTCACGCATTGTATATATTAGTCTATCTCTGCTCATATCTTGTCTGTCATCTTACTCGTCGTGACTGGTAGTTATCGTGGTGTTTAGTGTGTGTCTTTTCATCTGTGGAATGTTCATTTTTGCCATTTGTAAACATATTGAGTAGAACTGTAATACTGTCAGAGTACTTCACCAGCGTGCGTGCTAGTAAGATACTGTGGTGTAAAAGCTGACTTATTGTTCAATTTTGTGTCGGTGCCCCTTACAGTAGTGAGCTGGTATGGTACCAAGGGGTATTATCAGCTAGGGAGATACAACTATAGACTATACAGTAAGGGTCTTTTCAGTTGTATCACAGAGACTAAGTGGTCGGAAGGACCAGAGCTAGAGAGTAAGGAGACATTAGCCAAGAGGCAGAGAACGGTCATACTGAATTAAGGGGTGAAGTGGATTATGTATACATTAAGGGGTGAAGTGGATTATATATTCATAGAGGGGTGAAGTGGATTATATATACATTCATATGTTTGTACTTTGAGCAGTGATATTGCTATGTATATATCATTACTGCATACTTTGTAAGCAGAGAGTTATCTGTTGATATAAGTGAGGTGGTTTATAGTACATGTTATTGAGTAGTTGCATATTCAGAATCTATAGCAAAAGAAGCAGAGTTATAGATAATATTGAGTATAGTGAGTGTACATCATGGACTTACAGGGTTTCATTCTGATAGGCAAAGAATGTGGGTACACTGGGAAAGAACTGATGGATTTTGCCAAGGCAGAATACCAGTCAGATGAAAATCAAGAAACTTTGGAGAGAAAGAAATTGAGAAGCAGAAGCAGGAAAGAGATGCTCGCGCTGAAGAGTTAGAGCTCAAAAGAAGAGAGTTCGAATTTCAAGAAAATAAGATGAAAGAAGATAGAGAATTACAAAAAAAGAATATGAAAGAAGATATCGAGTGGAAACAGAGAGAGTTCGAATTACAAGAAAAGAAGATGAAAGAGGATAGAGAGTTAGAATTAAAGAAGAAGAGAATGAGGATTGAAAAGGAAGTACAATTAAAGAGATTAGAAGCCGGTGCGAGTGGTCAGAACTCGACTTCAATGGAGTCTCATCGTCCCTTTAGGCTGCGTCTGCCGAATTATAATGACAAAATTGATAGTTTTGACTTCTTCCTTGAGAGGTTCGAGACCAAATGCGTGGCTTGGAAGGCTAACAGAGACGAGTGACCATCTTTGTTATCCACATTGCTAGTAGGGCCTCCGATGGAGACTTTTTTTAGCCTCCCGCTGGAAGAGCGGGCGGACTATGACAAGGTGAAGGAACGGTTGCTTCGAAAGTTCCGCCTGACGGCTGACGGGTACCGGACGCGGTTTAGAAACACTATGCCAAGTGCAGACCAGGACTTCGAGGAATTTATCTCGAAGATCAAGCTTCTGCTGAATAGATGGATTGAGTTGGAAGGAATTACTAAGGACTTTAATGGCTTGGTTGATCTAATGCTACGGGACAAATTGTTGTCGTCTTGTTCTTCTGAGTTGGTAGCATTTTTCCAAGAGCGCCAGCCAAAGGACATTGATTCCATGTCACAGTTAGGCCACCATTATGTCCTTGCCCATCCGGGCAAACTCATCCATCGTTCTGTCCTGTCAGACGCCTTAGTTGCAGGCGTGAGCAAAGTACAGCGCCAACCGTAGCAACGTCGAGTGGGAAATGCCGACAGGTCACCGTGGCAGAGGTTGGGGAGGTCGCCCCGTCCATATCAGTCAAGCAGGGGCAGTTATGAGAGCTTTAGACCACAGCGGAATTTCCAGCCCAGGTGGAATAACCGACAGTCGGGAAGCGATAGCGACGGAGAAGGATTCCAAGGACGGAAACATGTGCTCTTCCAGGGCTCTCACGACAAAAGTAAAGGTTTTTATAAAGGCAAAGGATCTAAACACAGAAGTGGGTTGTCAGATGGTCGAGGGTCTGACTCTGAGGCGCACTCATCACCGAACCATAGTCCTAAGAAGGAGAAGAAAGATATTATTTGCAACGAGTGCGGATGCAGAGGCCATATAGCTAGGATGTGCGTCAATAACGCAAAGAATGCTAATGCGACGTTCGTGTTAGACACCGTCAATAACGAGGATTGCGAGGGTTGTAAACAATTGTTTATTCCAGATGGGAAACAAGTGTTGATATGTGGACGTACTCTACCCTGTCTGTCTTCACTAGACGAGTGTGGGAAACTCGAGCTGTATTTAGGTTTTGTGCAGCTGAAGCAGGTATCCGTGCTTATGGACACGGGGAGTACTACTGTAGGGGTACGCCGCTCCTGCATCGATGAGTCTTGCTTGACGGGGAAGACAGTAAGGTGCATCACGTTCAGGGGTAATGTGGAATATTACCCCATAGCCATTGTGGATATTGACACCCCTTTTCTATCAGGGACGGTGCGTGCGTGTGTTCTCGAGGAACCAGTGGCAGACTTGATTGTCGGTAACGTCCGAGGGGTGCGGGACTGCGCACGGGCGAAAATCCAGGAGTGGCAAAAGAGTAAACACGTAGTTGCTAATGTGGTGCTCACCAGGTCACAAGCAAGGGCAGAGAAGGAGCAGGAGACTCCAGAAATCACAAGCACGCCGTCTACAGTAGTTGGGGTCCTCGGCGACCAGGACGTGTCAGTTGGTGACTTCGCGGAGGAGCAGAGAGCTGCAGAGACTGTTTGATCTTGCTAATACGGGTGCACATTCACATCAACACATCCAGAAAAAACGGATAGACTTAATAAGTATAGCCAGCAGGTGGGCTTGAACATCAACCTAAAGAAGACAAAGATCATGACGCTCAATATGAGCAACCCTGAGCCCACATCAGTAAGGAATCAGCAACTGGAACAGACAGACACCTTTACATACCTAGGATGCATAGCAACACCAGACGGCGGAGCAAGCAAAGACATCAACAACAGAATGAACAAAGCAAGAACAGCCTTTTTTTAGTCTAAACAACATCTGGAAGTCCTCTCAGTACAGCACAAGCAAAAAATTAGGATTATATCAGAGCTGTGTGCTTTCTGTGCTTCTCTATGGCACGGAGAGCTGGAGAGTTACAGAGAAGGAAATGGCGAAATTGTCCTCTTTTCACACATGCCTAAGAAAAATTCTCCGAATCTTTTGGCCGAATACCATCACCAACCAAGATCTGCTTACTCGGAGCAAGCAAGAGGACATGCACACCATCATAGCTGGCAGACGCTGGAGCTGGGTTGGCCATTTCCTCAGAAGAGACCCCGATGCCATCACAAGAACAGCTATGCTTTGGACCCCTGAAGGAAAACGAAAGAGAGGTCGACCAAAAACAACCTGGCGGAGGACTGTGGAGGCTGAGATGCAAAGAATGAACCAGAGTTGGGGCACTGTTCGAAGGATGGCCGCCGACTGAGCAAAGTGGAATCAATTTGTTGTTGCCCTACAAGACGCTACCAGGCGTAATGGCCACTGACTGCTTTGACGGTCGGCGGCTAAGGATCAAAGAAGAGAAGAAGAATACGGGTGAGGCAATGCATACAAAAACATCCCGTTACTGGTTTGAATCTAAGAACCAGATCTTGACACGTTGCTTTGAGAGATAACAGCAGCTCCTGCGGCAGGTAGTGGTACCAGGCCGACGGAGAGCAAAGGTATTGGAGCTAGCTCATGACTCCCCATTCGCTGGTCATATGGGAGTGGCTAGGACTCGACACAGGGTTCTCTCTCAATTTTATTGGCCAGCCTGCTATACGGACATCAAAGTGTATTGCCGATCGTGTGTTGTGTGCCAACAGATGGCTCACAGGGGCAGATCGCCAAAGGCTCCGGTTCAGACAGTGGACTTGTCCCTGCGCCCATTTCAGAAGGTCGCGGTCGACATAATAGGTCCGTTGTCTGTCGCGTCCGATAGAGAATTTCGTTCCATCCTCACTATGGTAGACTTGTGCACGAGGTGGCCGGAGGCAGTGCCCATGAGTTCGATTACCTCACAAGCAGTGGCCGAAGCGTTACAGTTATTATACAGCCGATTCGGGTTCCCAGAGTGTGTGCTCTCTGATAGTGGAACTCAGTTTATTTCGAGGGAGATGTCGGAGGTCTCGAAGTTGTTGGGGATCTCCGAGACGTTTACTTCTCCCTACCACCCGCCGGCGAACGGGGTTTGCGAACGCCTAAACTGCGCAGTTAAGCATATGTTGGCGAAAGTGACTGCCGAATTCCCGCAGGATTGGGACAGATATCTGCCGGCAGTATTGTTCGTGTACAGGTAAGCTCTGCACCAGAGTACGTATTTCTCACCGTTTGAACTGCTGTACGGAGCAAACCCCAGGGGTCCGATGCATGTCCTAAAGGATTGGTTAGTTGGAAAGCACACAGAGGAAGCTGCATGGTCGGCGTATGATTACGTCGTACATTTGCGCGAGCGGATAATTAGGTCGTGCACGATAGTGCGTGAACAGTTAACCCAGGCGGGTATTCAGTACCACCGGTACGCGAACCGGGGTACTAGATTATTATCCCTTCGGCCAGGAGATGAAGCGTGGTTGCTCCTGCCTACAAAGGAAGACAGATTAAGCATTTCCTGGCAATGTCCATTTCAGGTTCTTAAGAAGGTAACTGATGTCGATTATCTTATAAGAGTTAGGAACAAAGAGAAGGTGTTCCACGTGAATATGCTCAAGCTGTACGTGGAACGCCCGGATGAGTTAAAATCGGTGGTCAACGCCGTCGAGACACGAGGATCAGAGGTAGCAGCGGCAGTGGTAGTTGACGATAGCGGCGATAGCTGTGACGATGGAAACTTGGAGCTGTCTCTCGTGCTGCTGGCCCCTTCCGAATCGTGGGGCGATGTGTCGGTCTGAGCAGACATAACCGACGGTCAGAAAGCTCAGGTAGAGGAAATCCTGAGGATTTCAGTGATGTACTCACTGATCTGCCCGGACGGACGGACTTGATAGTCCACGACATAACTCTGACCAACCACCAGCCGATCAGAGTCAAGCCATATCCGTTAACGCTTCACTATAAGGCTGCGATCGAGAAGAAAATGGACGATATGGTACGGCTGGACATCATCGCTCCCTCCGAATCTGCATATTCCTTCCTGCATATGGTTGTGGTCAAGAAGAAGAACGGATCCCTTCGCGTATGCATTTATTTCCGTAAGCTTAATAGTACCACGGTAGTCGACGCAGAGCCTATGCCTAACCAGGAGGAGCTTCTGACCAAACTTTCGCATGCTAGATTTTTCAGTAAGTTAGATCTATCAATGGGGTATTGGCAGGTTCCATTATCCGAAGCTGCAAAACCCCTCACGGCATTTGCAACACCAAGAGGGCTTTTCCAATTAAACTATATGTGTTTCGGGCTATTCAATGCACCCGCCACCTTCGTGAGAATGATGAGGAAGCTACTAGGTCACAGACACGATGTAATTACTTACATCGATGATATCTGCGTGTTCCACGATACATGAGAGCAGCATGTGGAGGGGCTGTTCGCCGTGTTAAAGTGTCTGACGGCACATGGCCTCACTGCTCGACCGAGCAAAGTGTCCATCGGCTACGCAGTGCTAGGCTTTCTGGGCCACATTGTTGGCCATAACGTAATTAAACCAGAAGATAGCACAGTAACTAAGATCTTGGAGCTGCAGGTGCCGAAGACGAAGAGGCAGGTGAAGAGTTTGCTAGGACTTATTAATTTTTATAATAACTTTATCCCAGATTTTTCCACTATGGCTGAGCCGCTTACTTCACTCACCAAAAAAGGCCAGCCAAATAAAGTAAAATAGTCCCCGGAATGTGAAGAGGCACTTTCTTCTTCTTCTTCTTTGTTCCTTAGCCGCCGACCGTCAAAGCAGTCAGTGGCCATCACGCCTAGTGGCGTCTTGTAGGGCAACAACAAATTGATTCCACTTTGCTCGGTCGGTGGCCATCCTTCGTACAGTGCCCCAACTCTGGTTCATTCTTTGCATCTCAGCCTCCACAGTCCTCCGCCAGGTTGTTTTTGGTCGGCCTCTCTTTCGTTTTCCTTCAGGGGTCCAAAGCATAGCTGTTCTTGTGATGGCATCGGGGTCTCTTCTGAGGACATGACCAACCCAGTTCCAGCGTCTGCCAGCTATGATGGTGTGAAGAGGCACTGGGAAGGTTGAAAAAAGTGTTTTCCGAGAAACCGATCTTGAGGTTAACAGATCTAGGCAGACCACTGATTTTACACACCAATGCTTCATAGGTAGGCATTGGGGTCTGTCTCATGCAGGACCATGGTGGGTCACTCCATCCGGTGCTGTACGTCAGTCGGATGTTGTTGCCAGCAGAAACAAGGTACTCCACTATTGAAAGGGAATGCCTTGCTATTGTGTGGGCTGTTTCTAAGCTGGCAAGATACCTGTTGGGGGCGCATTTTTTCCTTCAAACAGATCACAAACCATTGCTATTTCTACAGTCGGTTAAATCTACCAGTGCAAAGTTGACACGCTGGGCATTATTGCTGCAGCAGTTTCATTTCACTATTCTTCCAATTCGGAGAGTACATAATGTAGTAGCGGACGCTCTGTCCAGGTTATAATGTTGTGGTAAGGACAGGATCGTCCGGTGGGAGGTGTTTATAGGTGATAGTGGGTAGCAAGTAATTGCAACCACGGTAGAGGTGTTTCGTGTACATTGAAGATCATAGTTGTGCAAAATGGGATATTTATGAATTTCATGTATTAGGGCGCCATAAAGGCTATTTACCATATGGTTAAATTTGGTAGATGTTTGAACCTTGTTACGAAGGACTGTTTGTGCTATTTGGATATCAACTGTAATGTTTGCTTATATAAGAGTTGCTATTAGTGTACAACGCACTGTGTTATGGTTGACCAGGGGTGGACAGTCGTTGTCATTTATCACGACTGCCAGAACCTTGGGTAACCTATTTCATACTCATGTTGTTTTTTTTGTGGTTGGAGAATGCAGTAATGACAATAGTAGTGGAGAACTATGGCACTCTCTGTTCATAGGAGGATATGCTGGTAGTGGCATATGGTCGTCCAGACTCCTACGAAGGTTGGCAAGGCGTCCTCCTGATGGAAGAAAACTTCGTTTTCTTTCTTAAAAAGGGGGGGGGGGGTGTCGTAAAGTGTAAACACACTTCTTTGTTAATCGCTCAGCCAATCAATGAGCACCGTTCACCAGTCTCTGAGAAAGAATAAAATTAGGCTTAAGCCCTGTTTTTCGGAACTCGGTTGGGGCCATCTTGTCACCCAATATAGCAGAAAAACAGAATAAAATTAGCCATAAGCCCTGTTTTTCTGGGACTCGTCTCGGTCAAGGATGGTACGGAGCATGGTACTAAACTGCATACAGCCAATCAGCTTACCATGCCGAGAACCAACCAAAAGCGTTCCTTTAGCAGTAAAAGTTCCGACATCTACCTATATATACGGGCGGATTTTATGCATAATCACACAACACCAACACGAAGCCAGATAGACGACCGACTGAGGAAGAGAAGCTGTCAACCTTGATTTACTGCCTACCTGCGTACATTGACCTGGCAGACTGCGTCACTAGTCGAGTCAAAACCTGGCCTGTTTAAATCTTAGAGGGTTTTATTCGTGTCATCAAACCTGAGGTCGTATGTCGTGTCAATCCAGCTGCCTGGAACGTCGCAGGAGCACAGTGATTGCACAGGATCTCCATCTTTAGTCCCCCTCAGTCTTGGGTGGGCTAACGAAACGATCATCAGCGGGTGTTGTGTGCAAGAAACTAAGAAGGACATAACTTTTGAGAGATGAGTACACAGTAGTACCATTTTCGTCGGCAATTGTGAGCTATTAACTGTCTATGAAGAAAAACTGAGTTAGCGTAGCAAGAGACAATAATAAGATCATAGCTGATAAATTATATATATATATATATATATATATATATATATATATATATATATATATATATATATATATATATATATATATATATATATATATATATATATATATATATATATATATATATATATATATATATATATACGTAATTAACAGCACAGCTGATACATTTACTATAATTGAGTACCAGCACAGCTGATATAATTTTTTGTTCCTATAATTGGAAGACTTGTAATATACAAGTGTATATATATTTGTAAATCATTTGTAAACTTACAAATCCATTACATTCCATTTTTCAACATCCATCCTTCAGCACAAGAGTAGATAGTGTATATACTAAATAAATAATAAGGAAATTGTATTTGAACGACTTGTCAATTTTATAATTGTTAAGTAAAATCTGTTTCCTTGTTTTAATATCACAGTTAGTTACACAGCGGGGGTGGCAATTTATGACTGTCTCCTCTATACTAATTTTTTGAGATCAGATCATTCACAGCCGTAACTAATTTGTGATACCAGTAGTTCTCTCAGACACTGGGACTTCACCATTTTCTGGAGAAATTCTATTTCTGTAATTGTCAGTACTATACTGATCCTAGAGCCAATAAAAACCTCACGCCACAGGGGGGTGGGTTGATGTCACAGTGCTATTTCGCAGTGCATCTTAGGTATTGTGGTCGGCGATAGGTCACTCGGAAAGGCCGAGGTTAGCCGAACCGGTGGGTCATGTTACTACCGGAAGTCGGGGGGGGGGGGGGGGGGGGCCAAAGTTGGGGAGTCAAAAAACAAGCCTTCGTCCAGGAAGGACGCATATTTCCCTTTTTCCAGCGAGATTGCTGTGTGGTTCAGATTATGGACTATTAACTGAGTGCTTGCCATATTTCGGTCCTGGTTGATATTTACGTGGTAATTCTAGAGCGGTGAAGGGTCTAGGTTGTAATTTCTATTTACAAAGCAGTTTATGTAATAAAATAACAGTTAATTTTGTATATTTTGACGTTTGTTTCGTATAAAATTAGTGGGTAGGAGCAGTGTTGTGGATCGGCCAATAACATTTTCCGACTCTTACTCCGAAAATTTTAGAAGCCGGACTCCCACTTGGGGCTTTTTTTTTAACAATTGATATGGTATAACATTATGCCCTTATATGGAGTTATATGTATAAGTATGGCATGTGTGTGAATAAATGAATACGTTGCTTTCGTAGACTACATTTTAAACTATTCATTCATTCATTCATTCCTGCCATCACCGGTGTCAATACCTTGTCGAGGTATGGTGGCTTGTGTACCCTGATTACCCCCAGAGCTATGCCAGCTGGAGTTTTACTCCTGGAAAGTTCTACCAAGCTGGACAGGTTTGCGCGGCAAGGGGTCAGACTAAAGCAGACACATAGGGCTGACACCCTTGTCTATGTAAAAAGAAATGAAGTTACGGAAACGACAAAAAATGAACAAACTTTGCTGCGGGACGGACATCCGGAATCTGAGGCTCGTATGACTGTCAGTGGTGAAAGCCGAAAGGAAGCCACTGACACGAAAACGGACGTCCTGACCGCAAAACGTAAAACAAGAATATGATTTTGGAATGTCAGGACAATGAACGAGACGAGTAAACTAAAACAGGTCACAGCAGAAATGAGAAACTATAGATTACACATTCTAGGGATAAGCGAGAGCAGATGGACAGGGGCAGGAAAAGTTAAAACAGCAACAGGAGAAACAGTACTTTACTCTGGAAGAGAGGATGGACAGCACAATGAAGGTTTAGCCATTATTCTACAGAAAGGAATAGAAAGGACATTACTAGAATGGAAACCCATCAACAACAGACTGATACGATTGAGATTGAGAGGGATATTCACCAACACTTCAATAATACAATGCTACGCACCAACGAATGACAGCGATGATGAGGTCAAGGATGAATTCTATCAACAACTGCAGAAAGAAATGGAAGACACACCTAGATATGATCTTATCGTAGTAATGGGAAACCTCAATGCGAAAGTTGGAACACACAATACATATAATGAAAGAGTAATGGGGAAATACGGTAGCGGAACCCCAAACGAAAATGGGGATAAATTAATAAGTTTCTGTAGCATTAACAACCTGGTCATTGGAGGAACACTTTTCACACACAAAGAAATTCACAAATTAACATGGGAATCACATAATGGTCGGGACAGAAACCAGATAGACCACATTATGATTAACGGTAGATAGAGACATGCATTACAAGGTGTGAAGGTAAGAAGAGGTGCGGATGTGGGAAGTGATCACCATTTAGTAGTAGCAAAACTGAAAGTGAAACTAAGAACGGCTGGACCAACTGTAACTACACAGAAAAGGTTTACCATCAGCAAATTGAAGGACCCCCTTACAAGAAAAGCTTTTGCGGCTGATATAAAGAAGCCATGTCAATTTGCCAAAAGTCAGGAAAAGACATTGACTGATGATATAGACCAGAAACTCAACACCATTTCAACAATATATAAGGAAAGCAGCAAATCATGCTTGGGATTCCAGGAAAGGAAGAAGCAAGACTGGATAACACCAGAAACATTAAACACCATAACGATGAGAAAGGAAATGAAAAAAAAGAAAACAGAAGCGAAGTCCCCCAGGTTAAAGCAACTAAATAGCGAACAGTACAGTCAGCTGGACAAGGAAGTTAAACGCCAAACCCGAGCCAACAAAAGGAATTTCCTGGACGATCTTGCAAGACAGGCAGAAGAGGCAGCACTGAGAAATGAACAAAGCACAGTATACAAAATAACTAAAATCATCAGCGGAAAAGGAGGTGCAAACAATAGTACATTAGTAAGAGATAAGCAAGGAAATCTCATCACGACAGCAGAGGGACAGGAAACAAAATGGGCAGAGCATTTCAGAGAAACTCTGAACAAGGAACCACCAGAGACACAATTGAATGTTCCTGAGGTTGAAAATGATCTAGATGTTAATATTCAACGAAAAGAAGAAATCATCACAGTAATCAAAGGGTTAAAGAATGGAAAAGCTCCTGGCCATGATAACTTAAATGCAGAGCTATTTAAGACAGACCCTGAACTAGCAGCAGAACTATTAGAACCAATATTTGCACAAGTCTGGAAAACAGGGACAACACAAACGGAGTGGAACAAAGGAATAACTGTCAAATTGCCCACGTAAGGAGATCTTGCAGACTGCAATAATTGGAGAGGAATTACTCTTCTCTCATTCCCAGCAAAATACTAGGCAGGATAATTATACAGAGAATTTCAAAAGCAGTAGACCACAAACTGAGGAAAGAACAAGCAGGATTTAGAAAGAACAGAAGATGTGTAGATCATATATTTACCCTCAGGAACATTATAGAGCAGTGCTCAGAATGGCAAAGACAGCTGTACATTAATTTCGTTGATTTTGAAAAGGCTTTTGACAGTATACATAGGGACAGTTTCTGGAAAATATTGAGGGCTTGTGGAATTCCAAGCTTCATAGTGTCAATCATAAAAAGCGTCTATGCCAACTTTACGTGTAGCGTTGGGCAGAGCAACCTAACCTTTGAGGTGAAGACAGGATTACGACAGGGATGCCCCTTATCAATCACTCTATTTTTAACAGTCAAAGACTGGGTGATGCGCCAGACAACAGAGGGCAGTCTAAGAGGAATAAGATGGACTACATTTTCTACATTGGAAGATCTGGAATATGCAGATGACATTGCACTACTAGCACATTCACATCAACACATCCAGGAAAAGACGGATAGACTTAATAAGTATAGCCAGCAGGTGGGCTTGAACATCAATCTAAAGAAGACAGAGGTCATGACGCTCAATGTGAGCAACCCTGAGCCCATATCAGTAAGGAATCAGCAACTGGAACAGACAGACACCTTCACATACCTAGGATGCATAGTAACACCAGACGGCGGAGCAAGCAAAGACATCAACATCAGAATGAACAAAGCAAGAACAGCCTTTTTTAGTCTAAACAACATCTGGAAGTCCTCTCAGTACAGCACAAGCACAAAATTAAGATTATATCAGAGCTGTGTGCTTTCTGTGCTTCTCTATGGTGCGGAATGCTGGAGAGTTACAGAGAAGGAAATGTCGAAATTGTCCTCTTTCACACATCGTGCCTAAGAAAAATTCTCCGAATCTTTTGGCCGAATACCATCACCAACCAAGATCTGCTTACTCGGAGCAAGCAAGAGGACATGCACACCATCATAGCTGACAGACGCTGGAGCTGGGTTGGCCATTTCCTCAGAAGAGACCCCGATGCCATCACAAGAACAGCTATGCTTTGGACCCCTGAAGGAAAACGAAAGAGAGGTCGACCAAAAACAACTTGGCGGAGGACTGTGGAGGCTGAGATGCAAAGAATGAACCAGAGTTGGGGCACTGTTCGAAGGATGGCCGCCGACTGAGCAAAGTGGAATCAATTTGTTGTTGCCCTACAAGACGCCACCAGGCGTGATGGCCACTGACTTCTTTGACGGTCGGCGGCTGAGGATCAAAGAAGAAGAGGATTCATTCATTCATAGAGTAATACAAAATAACAAATCATTCACTTCTGCACACAAATGACTGCTGTGCTAAACATCACGAGGCAAAATAGTTTCATTTTAACAATGACGGTGAAAATGACAGTGTATATAGTTTATTTTTATTTCTTGTTTGCTTTTTCTAAATGTGGCAACAAATTTCCATTTGTGATAAATACTTTATTTATGATTAGAAGCAACATAATTTTCCCTACATTATGTAAAAACGGATGTACATTAACATGACAGTGGTTTTAGGAGTTCTACTACTTTAAAATGTTATTTTCAACTTTTTAAGCGCCCTCCCACCACTGCATGCATCAAACGTGGATCTGCCTTGACTTAAGTCTAGTAAAATTCAGAGTTGGAGTCGGGACATTTTTTACCGACTCCACTAAAAATTGACCGACTCCACGACTCCGACCACAGCTCTGGGTAGGAGGTATACGCTTTAAAAAATAGCAAGAACTTTTCAATCACACTTCAGTACTTTTACTCTTTCATCCTGCTCCCGCTCCTGAGTAGCCTCACTTCAGACGTAGGCGTCAAGGAAGAATGAGTAATAATCTTACAAACGCGCAATAATTTTTTTTTTAAAAAGTAAAGTTTAGAGTGTAGGCAAGTATGTTCTCTTTAGAGCACAATGTACACGAACGCGACAGAAATGAAAAGCAATTAAACAAACAGCAGAAGCAATAATAGAATACAGAAAAGCTTTATAGCAATGACTCATTACATATGACGTATCCTTTCATTCCATAGATAGAAGATAAACTAACGTTGTGTTATAAGTGTAGGAACGGAGACTGCTTGTAATTGTACACCGTCAGATAAAGATGGAGCGTCCGGTTTGGCAGTGGTTAGAGCACTGGTCTGTCGCGGAAAAGGTGCCTGGTTCGATTCACGGTATCGACTCGCTCCAGTAATAAATGGGTACCTGACTTTACTCTTGAGTTTTGAGATGGAAAATGTAGCGAGGAAGTGAACTGGTCACCCCACCTCTCGATGCCGAACCTAGTATAATGAAGTCTATAACACTTCACTCCCCTAGGACAGTATCTGTTATGGGACTACCGTTTTACCAGATAAAGAAGATAGTGCACTACTAGCCTCCATGTAATAAACAAAAAATAATACGAGCCTCTACAACATCAGTCTCCAGATGTTTTGTTTGCAGCAGACTTATTTACTTTATCATTCCACGTATGTCATTACGCGGGGTGGGGAGATTCAATTGCGCTCCTTGGTGGTACTTCATGTAGCATGAATGGTTGTGCTGCTTCCTTTCTTTCACAAAGCTTCGGCCATTCCTTAAATCCATGCTTTATGTTGGTCTTTTATATGTTATACCTTCGACTGACCTAGCAAAATGCGCCCCTGCTGGTGGGTGGTCATTTTTTTCATTCTGAACGTGTGTCCAAAAGCTATCAAGCGACAGCTTCTTCTTCGTACCACTTGCACCACTGGCACTTATCTCATTCTTGTCATCAGTTCCACACCAGTGATCTGTCATCAGTTCCACATTGATGATCTTGTCGTCAGTCCCACATTAGTGTTCTTGTCATCAGTTCCACATTAGTGGTCATGTACTGTATGCGAGCATCAAAGGTGCCCAACATATGAGGAACAGAGAAAGCGCATATGGCCATGACCAGTATCATTCCTGGAAAAACTCTACGAAGAAACCAACAGCCTCAAGCTGACCACTGCTTTGTTTGAACATATTCAAGTCGACGTCTGAAAATGAACAAAGAAGAAATGCTTTGAATAGTGGTCAAACTGGGAAGAGTGTGTTGCAGGGGCCGGAAAAGAATCGTGTTCTAATTGCTATATTCATTGTCTAAAAGTGTATAATAAGACAGACATTCAACTGCATGTAAGAACATTTTTTAAAATGTCAATTCCTATAGAGTGTTATCACGGCTTTATAATATTGCACAATGTTTTTTTTCGGAATAATCTTATACATTTTAGATATAAAAAACTAATATGCTTTACACTATTATCTCCATATTAGCCGATGCCTTGTGGGTGCACAAACATGGCGGGGAATTAGGTTTAACAAGCTGCGACGCGCGTTCCATTTTTTTTTTAAGTCAGTGGTTGTCACGTAAACAACACAAATACGAACCCTTGTAAACACGGGCAGCTTACATTCTTCCCCTCGTAATACCGACACACCCACACAATCACATATAGATATCAATTTATCTCCACCTCGCCCTCGCTTTCTCTAACTCACGAACATAAAAACAACATCAACTGAACCTACACGTACGATTGCACGCTCTCTAGCCTGTGCCACCTTTTCCAGAATCGCGATTTACTCACCTCCTGTTGTGTTTTTTTTTTTTTTACTGTTTCCTCCGTTACCACCTTAACACACACACACACACACACTCGCTCACTCGGCAACCTCAAGATGCAACTTGAACTGAGCACACGCGATTGCCAAAAACAAACCTACCAAAGACAGTTACCTGGTTTAAGCTTCCAGAACTAGGCCACAGTAATGTTGTCACATAGATCAGTGATTCTCCAACCTATCGGTAGCGGGAAACGTTGCAATGGGTCGCGTTCCTTACATTTCCCTTACTCAAATATGTATGCGGAATGCGTGTGGCTGATATTCTATACACTATTATTAATTTTTACTTTTCGATTTTGGTTCATGTTTCGCCAGCTTAATCATCTGTGTAATTTGGATTGTAGTCATAAAAAATGTTTGAGAACCACGAACACTGAGGAAAACGCAATAACACAAATTAAGATACAAGAATATGGAAGAAATGGTTATTACAGGAAATGCGTTCTTATATTTAATTATTATCCTCCTCCGCATTCTTTCTATTTTTCTATTTCTCTGTCTCTATCTCTGTCTCTTTCTCTCTCTCCCTTTCTCTCTCTCCCTGGCCATCCTTCGTACATTGCCTCAACTCTGGTTCATTCTTTGCATCTCAGCCTCCACAGTCCTCCGCCAAGTTGTTTTTGGTCGGCCTCTCTTTCGTTTTCCTTCAGGGGTCCATAGCATAGCTGTTCATGTGATGGCATCGGGGTCTCTTCTGAGGACATGGCCAACCCTGCTCCAGCGTCTGCCAGCTATGATGGTGTGCATGTCCTCTTGCTTGCTCCGAGTAAGCAGATCTTGGTTGGTGATGATATTCGGCCAAAAGATTCGGAGAATTTTTCATAGGCATGTTGTGTGAAAAGAGGACAATTTCGACATTTCCTTCTCTGTAACTCTCCAGCATTCCGCACCATAGAGAAGCACACAGCTCTGATATAATCTTAATTTTGTGCATGTGCTGTACTGAGAGGACTATAAGATGTTGTTTAGACTATAAAATTCTGTTCTTGCTTTGTTCATTCTGTTGTTGATGTCTTTGCTTGCTCAGCCGTCTGGTGTTACTATGCATCCTAGGTATGTGAAGGTGTTTGTCTGTTCCAGTTGCTGATTCCTTGCTGATATGGGCTCAGGGTTGTTCACATTGAGCGTCATGGCCTCTGTCTTCTTTAGATTGATGTTCAAGCCCACCTGCTGGCTATACTTATTGAGTCTATCCGTCTTTTCCTGGATGTGTTGATGTGAATGTGCTAGTAGTGCAATGTCATCTGCATATTCCAGATCTTCCAATGTAGAAAATGTAGTCCATCTTATTCCTTTTGGTCTACCCTCTGTTGTCTGGCGCATCACCCAGTCTATGACTGTTAAAAATAGAGTGTTTGATAAGGGACATCCCTGTCGTACTCCTGTCTTCACCTCAAAGTTTAGGTTGCTCTGCCCAACGCTGCACGTAAAGTTGGCAAAGAAGCTTTTTATGATTGACACTATGGAGCTTGGAATTCCATAAGCCCTCAGTAACCCTCCAGTCTACCCAGTTGTAAATGGGTTCCTGTCTCTTGAATTAAGGAAGACAACGGCACCGAGAAAGGGAACTAGTCGCCCCACCTATCGAAGCTGGACTTAGTATAGTAAAGTCTCTAACACGTCGCTTCTCTACGGCAGAATCTGCTATGGGACTACCTTTACGTTTTTTCAATATCTATCTCTCACGTTTATTCTGTCTGTACTGCAACTCGTTTGTCTCACTATCATTGTACTAAGAGTGTTACCCGGTTTATGTATCTATAACTCTCTCTCACACACACTCTTCTCCTTCGCATATGTCTTGCAGTCTCTCTCAAACATGCTTTTGCCTGCCCAAGAGAATGCTCAAAAACATTTGTTTTCATCCCATTTTATTCCTAATGCAACCACTTTCCCGAGCTGTTCCCGAACAGATTTCTCTACCACGCCAGACTTTCGAGGCTTTAAGAATTTGTTGAACATGCTAATAAGCCATCGAAGCATTCTAGACATTCATTTCAGAATTATGAGTGTCTTTAAACACTTAATCCGTCTATATCTTATACAGGTGTGGTTGGCAACCGATCGATCCCGATCTACCGGTAGGTCACAGTGGATGATTTGGTAGATCTTTCTTTTGGCGACTACAGGGTAGGAAGGGGTGGGGGTGGGGGTGGGGGGGGGGGGAAGAAAGATTTATTAAACTAGGGACATTTCGGACAAGACCTCTCCCGCCGACATTTAGAATCGCGGTGTGCCCTGGATGAAAGATACTATTGTATTCTGCATTCCCATTGAGAACTCTCGATCTGGCTACTAAAATATATTCGGGAACTACAAGAGATAGGAATGCGATCTTTTCTTTGTAAAGTTCCTCATCACCGTCCCCCTTTTTGCTTGAAATCACACACACAAACATACACACACACATATATGTGTGTATGTGTGGGTGTGATTATATATATATATATGGCAGATCTTTAACGGGTTCAGTTTTTCTAAAGTAGATCCCAAAAGCTTCTGGTTATACAGGTTATACAGATATACAGGTTGATTGACAAATTACTCTTTAATTTTAAATCGTTATATCTGTCACGGGATTAACTCCCCTTGCTCTGCAGTAATGGTCCAACAGTGGCCAAAATTCAGAGTATCTATTGAGGGTCTTCAAAGATGTCTACCTTTCGCTCAAGATTACTCTTGGCAGAGATGTGAACTGAAAAACGGTGCTTCAATTCTAGGCAGCCTCACAGGAATTTAAAGAAATCAAGTGCTACAGCTGGTAGGATTCAGGCCGTGTAAACTTTTTATCTTTCCTGACCTTCTAAGAGTAAGGATTTTGCTCGTTCTGATGAGCCCCCAACTGATTTAACTCAGTAAAATATTACTTTAATGGCTCTGTTGTAAGTATTTAAATGACTGAGACATTCGGGTGCAGCTTACTCAAAACAGAAATGATTAAATCAACTAAGTTTGTGAATTTACAGATAATAGAATTTAATAGTCAATTATCGTTAACAATTGTAAAATAAATAAAAGTGGGGTGAATTAGATAGAGTCTTTAAAATTTATATCGAACATGCTTACATTTATATATGCACTGGTTAAAAATGTTAATATAATAAGTATGTTCATCATTTATGTTATCATCCACTCCCTGCTGCAAATGGAACTTAGGACTACCTCTGCTTTTGGTTTTCTATGAGAAACCCGCATAAAGCAGTCACCACCTTTTGCAGTGGTGGTTCATGAAATCATCATTCTATATGCTGAGGTTGCTAGCCTCGTATGACTTGGACATCCACTATCAATTGTCACATGTTAATAATGCAAAACATAGAATTATGAAACGTACAACTTATCCCAAAATCCTTTTTGAGAACACCGACTTCTGGCTTAGAGAAATAGTTAAAGCAACTTGTTTAAGATGCCTCTTACACGTGGGTCTGGGGTATTAATTTGCAAATAGAATCCCACTATGACTTAGTGTTCAAGTTTCTAGGATTCCAGGCTTTCCGTTTAATGAAATTAGAGTTTTCCTGGGATACGTCCACAAAATGCCCAAACACTTTGTCCGGTCAATTAAAGTGGAATCCTGATCCTATTCCTTACTCTGGCTTGTCTGGCTGTCTGCTTGACGAGTTGTATTTCACAGTGCGTTAAACACAAGGCGTTAAATTATAAGGCAACATTCGGCCCACATCCAGATTGCTACTATATGACATGGCCCCAATCAGAAATGTTGTATTTTTTAAATTTCAAATGCCAAGCCAATAGCGTGCCTGATGCGTATATTTTCCTTCTCTCATGAAAAAATTCCTACATAACAAACGCGAAAATAAATGTGTTGTTTACAATCGGCATATATGGTATGCCAGCTCCCGTCTATTATCGATCATGTTTACACTCACGACTTCAAAACTTATCACAGGTAATCTCTTTCAAGATGGATAATTATTCTTCCGAAAGACTTTTCCGGAAACAATTACCTCATTTACCCGGTCTAATCAACATTGACAACCTGGTCAGACAGGACTATTACCAGTTGATAAGATAATCGACAGCGGTCATCCCGCATAAACGGTCGATTATTTATTAATCGGCCGCACAAAAATGTGTTACACATTAGTAAACCACACTTCTATCTACCGATCCCGGTTGTCAATATGGATTCAGACGAAAGGGATTGATTACCTTAATCAGCAAAAGATGGTCGCTGAAGTTCCGAATTAACAATAATTGAGTGAAGGGAGTGTAAACAATGAATCGAAAATACCAAATACTGTCAGAGGTGGGAAAAACTAAAGTGAAGAGCACATAATGAATGGCACAGGTAAATGTGACGTTCGAGGTTATTCTGTCACAGAAACCTCTGCAGGACCGAAGACACAAAAGTGACTTTACAGGTTTCACATCCATTATCAACAGTTGATTTTATTTTTATTTTACTCCTCACTACTGATCACTCTTATTTTAATTCTCTTGTAATAATACAGGACATGAGGCGTACATGATAAATGTTAAATTTATTGCGCATGTAAGTCTGCAATGATGACCTAACAATCTAGATGAAAGTGAAGTATATAATTATGAGTTACTTCATTATATTATCATACAGGAAAAATCTTTGATTTAATTAACCATTAAGGAATATAAATAATGGGAAAAACAGTCTTTCGCACATTTAGCTATAAGGCTACGTGCAAAAAGCAATCTTAAATAATGAAAAAGAAAAATTAATAATGATTTTTCTAAAATTTACTAACCTCCTTTTTCCTTTGCTAATTCCTTAAGAACACTAAATAGGATTAAATTCCACAGGTATGAATATTATAAATCCACACAGAAATAAATGTATAATACAGGTCGTGAATTGGCTATCCTCTGGGTAACTCTATGCTCCGCGTGTGTTGGAAAATCCATATCGACTTCTGGCGAACTTATGGTTATATTTTGGGTTGCCAATGTGTGAGAAGTCGTGGACTGTGTCCCATAGCTCCACACTCTATTCCAGTAACTATCCGTCCATCATTTTCTGCGACATTGGCATTCTCGCGTGCTGTTTCAATGCACGTTAATCGCTAAAAGTGAGTGCAACCAGCTCTTCGCTCCGTGTTGTCTGTTCGGTTGCGAGACAAACCGTGGTTTAGCATTGGTCACTGTTAAACTCTGTAGTTGTTAACTCATACTGGCTACTAGTTGTTGAATCACGCTTTATTTGTTAAATGACGTGAATGTCCACCAGTTGATAAATGTAGATGTTGGGACTGGTGTAGTAAAGTGTAACGATTGTCAACTCATTCAACCCAGCACAGTTTTGGTCATACAGGTCATCTTGTCCTGGAACGTGATGAGGCTCCGACAAGAATGTGAGTGTAGACAATGAGTGTGTATATGAAGGTCAGAACGCGAATGGTAGAATGATTCGATAGAGTTGACAAGTTGGTAGTACATCACTCATACTCACACTGTTCGAATTCAAGAAGTACTGGAACTACGGTGGTCTTTTTATAACATTTAATGAGACGCACACTTGGACAGTACGTGTATGGTTACAGGAACAAATGTCGACATAGACAGCATAATGTTGATCACAGGAATATCATCTTAAGTTAGCATTCATGCTTGGCAAATATCGTAATGGAGCATTCGTAAATAAGCATTCAGAGTTCCATCATGTAAATCATCTGGCTTTACTGACTGGGCACGTCAGACCATAACCAATATATAGGAAGGCTCCTAGACTTAACCTCGTCTAGCGAATATCCCTTCACGTAAAGTTCAATATATATATTTTCCATAAAGATATAGGAATCCCAGACATGGGTTCTCACATGTAGCAGTGATCTCTTGGTTCATCGAGCGATAGTACAGGCATCCCTTTTTCTCACTCGATAAATACAAAGTATATGGATTTCAACATGGCTGTGCTTCTCTCGTGAGCTTCACTCACTATTGGATACAGACCAAAATTGGTCATTCGTTAAATGTCCTCATTTCTTCATAGCTTCTATCATAGAGGTAATTGAATAATATCATATAATCTAGTGCTGATACATAGGAATGTCATCTTCCTTTGAATAAATATTCTTTTCAAAAGTACCACTGTGCATCTGCTTATCGACAACGATGGCGAAGCCCAAGTTCATAATAAATTGTGGTTTTACCTTTCTATGCGAAATATAACTTTGCCATTCCTTGGCAAAAGAGAATAAACACTGGGGTAAAGTACATACAACATGTCTAAATGACTATCACTTTTCCCCATTTACTTATAGATCACTTTTTCGGCGATAAGCCTGCTACAACAAAATTCGACATCCCGACAGGATGACAGCCATGAATCACACCCCTTGCTAGCGATACTTCCGCTGCATAGCCTTTGACCTTTTCTAGCGACAACCAACATAGTTCGACTTAGAAATGTAAAGATATCCATATATAAGACAGACTCGTCCTACTCATACAAACACTACGTATAAATTCAGGCCATAGATATACTGAAGCAAGAACAATCTATTCCTACCCAGCCAAAGAATAAATCGCAGTAGGCCTAGACTCGTCCGCGGAATCCGATCGAAGATGACGGAACTACTTTCAAGGGAAGTAACTCAAAAATGACTTCTCCTTAAGCACTTAAAAAAGGAAATACTTTGTTTACAAAATATTTGCGAACATAATAAGTATATAAATGTATTATATTGCAAGATAGTAAAGATTGCACTTTACAGTCTTACCACACCTCCCGGGAAAAAAAAAATTTTTTTTTTTTTAAATACATCTAGGAGCAACGTAGAATAGGCTCACAACGCAAGAATACTGCGCAGATGAAAATATCAGGAATAACTATAATTCCTAATATGACCAGTGAGAATATATCTCAAAATCTGAGAGAAATTGTTTCTCTACGAATAAATGTTTCCAGGAAGGTGTGATGTACGTATAATACATTTCTGGTAATTATACAATGCATACCAAAAATTCACACTATAATCTTTTTTTTTTTTTTTTTTTTTTTTTTTTTTTCTTAACCAGCAGCACTTGGGCTTTCAGCCCTTCGGCCCAATGACATGTCATTGCGAGGCTGGGGAACCTGAGGACTTTCCTTCCAACCCGGTCAGGAGCTTCGCTCCTTCCCATCCACAGAGGGTTTATCACAGGAGCCGTTCAGGCTATTCAGTCAAATTTGCGGCCGTAAACATTTCTTCAAACGCCGACGCCCGGGTTTGAACCATGAACACCTGGTCGCCAGTACAACGCCGAAGCCATTACACCAGCGCGGCTCCCACACTATAATCTTAAATTTATGATTTATGAAGAAACAATCATCAAAGAACAGCGGTGAATAAACATCAATAAACCGCTAAGTAGAGATACCATCATTCTATTATTAAATTACAAATGTGTATCTTAGTAAAGAAACAAAAAATAACTGTTGTAAAGTTATACATATTTAAAAAAAAACAATATTTAACAGTTAAGTGGCATCATGTGGGCATCTGGACAGAATGTCCGCCATCACATTTTCTGAACCACGGATAGCTCGTACCGAGAAATGAAAAGGTTGAAGAGCGATTGCGTATCGAGTTGATCTCGAGCTCTTCAAGTTCTTACTTTGGATAGCCGTAAGAGCTTTTTGGTCAGTTTCCACTACGAAATGCGCGCCCAGAAGGAATCTTTGGAGTTTGAGAATTGACCAAACCATTGCCAATAATTCACGGTCTAAAACCGAGTAATTCCTTTCTGCAGCATTAAGTTTTCTGGATATATACATTACAGGATGCAGAGTTCCAGAGTACTCTTGCATTAGTGCCGCTCCAATCCCAGTGGATGAAGCGTCACTACGAAGAACGAATGTCTTATCTGTTGTAGGTAACACTAAAATAGGTGGTGATGAAAACATAGTTTTGATCTTCTCTAGTGAAGATTGGCATTCATGAGACCAGTGAACCATGTTAGGCGACCCTTTCTTTAATAGTGTAGAGAGAGGTGCCATGATAGAGGACAGATTCGGAATGAAACGTCCATAAAATTGTATGAGACCTAAAAGACTTCGCACTTGCTTTTTAGTCCTAGGGATAGAGATGTTAAGTATCTTAGTGATATTATGGTCTTCTGTCTTCAAGAAACCGTGACCTACTCGATGGCCTAAGAAAGCAATTTCGCTAAAGCCAATACAAGCTTTAGATGGTTTTGCTGTCAGGTTATACTCACGCAGAGTTGATAATAATTCAACTAACCCTGAATAGTGATCTTCCCAAGTATCGCTGAAAAGACAGATGTCGTCTAGATAAGCAATGACATCTGACCGATACGATAGGATTCGACGCATCATGCGTACAAATGTAGCTGGTGCGTTCATAAGGCCGAAAGGCATAAAATTCCATTGGAAAAGGCCTCTGGGAGTAGAGAAAGCGGTAAGAGGTTTGGCGCGTTCGGATAATGGAACTTGCCAATATCCTTTAGACAAATCAAGTTTAGTGAAAAAATGCGATTTAGAAAGACGAGTAAGTAGCTCTTCTAGTAAAGGCATAGGTTCAGCATCGAACTTCGTAACTTGATTCAATTTGCGATAGTCAACGCAAAGACGTATGTTATTGTCTTTTTTTCGAACAATAACCATCGGCGAAGAATATGCAGAAGTGGATGGTTCGATTATTTGTAAATCTATCATTTCATCCAACTCCTTTTCAACCTGTGTTTTGGAAATGTATAGGGATAGGATAAGGTCTAACCCTAATTGGAGTATGTTCAGTTAGAACAATGTCATGCTCAATGACATGAGTTTGCCCAGGGATGTCAGTGAGGACATCCTGAAATGTTTGTAACATAGACGAAACTTGTCGCCGTTCTCCTAGAGACAAATCAGGAGAAACAGTAACGTCTTTCCATGATTCACTAGAATGAAGTGGGATCATTGGAAGCGGAAGATTAACATCCGAAAAACTTGTTTCCTCATCCTGTATTACAGACAGTGATGAGTAATGACCATGTTTGACATGAGAATCGTCCGTTGCCTGGAAAATAGGCTGTAGATAGTCAGGACGTTCATGGAACTCCGTAAGCATATTGATGTGGAAGGTTTTATGCTTCCCGTTGATATCGACGATGTAGTCAACATCTGAAATTTTCGATATTATATCGTACGGACCTTTCCAACTAATAAGGAGTCTATTTTCACGACAAGGTAGCAAAACAAATGCTTTGTCACCAGGACAAAGTTGTCGTAAAGTTCTCTTCTTATTAGCAAATTGTCTTGCCTTCTGCTTAGCAAATTCAGAAGAGGACGTTGCCAATTTGCATGCTTCGATAATCTTCTGTCTCAGCGCGATGACATACTCGTAAGAAGATTTTGTGTCATCGTCAATATTGTCAGCTGTTATAAGATCATGCAGCAAAGACATTGGGCCGCGCGGTCGCGCGCCAAAGACAAGTTCAAAGGGAGAAAACCCTGTATGTTCATTGGGGACCTCTCTGTACGCGAAGAGGGCCGCGGGTAAAACCCTATCCCAATCTTGAGGATGATCCTCAGTTATCTTCCCTAATAAGTTCTTAAGTGTTCTATTTAGTCGCTCGACCATCCCATTGGACATAGGATGATAGATGCTACTCAAAGATCTCTCTATCTGTAGAGTAGACATTACTTGAGACATGGTATCCGATATCAGTTGGGTGCCATGATCTGATAATATTTCTCCGGGGAATCCCAGCCGAGAAAATATAAGCCAAAGAGCATCTGCAATGTCAGCGGTAGTAATGCTCTTTAGAGGGATAGCCTCTGGCCAACGTGTGCACATGTCTACACACGTTAAGATAAACTGATGTCCTCTAGCAGATTTGATCTTGAATGGACCAATGATGTCTATCGCCATTTTCTGGAATGGACGAATAGGAATATCTGCAGCCTGAATAGGCGCAGCATGACGAGGACCTTTGGATTTGACTTCTTGACATACTTTACAGGATCGACAATAGATCCGTATGTCCTTGTTCACAAAAGGCCAAAAGAAAGCCGCAAGAACTCTTGACTTTGTACGGGAAAAACCCATGTGACCAGCACACTGAGAGTCGTGTGCATGTTGTAAGATCTTAACTCTCAAATTCTTGGGTACAAGAATCTGAGAATGACTTGACTTAGTGGAGTCTTGCACCATACGTACAAGTACGCCATTCTTCATTGTAATCCAAGATTTACAATTTGAATCTTTATTCGGATCACCTTTCGTTACAAGAGTGAAGAATTTCTTAAGAGTCGGATCTTCTTCTTGTTGTTTTATAAACGAGTCACGAGAAATTACCAAGGGATCATCTTGGTTATGCACTTCATTATCTTCAACAGATGAAGTTTCAGGCATATTGAGAGCTTGAGCTCTAGTGACTACCGCATTAGCAGATTGCATATTTTGATTTTCCCAAACGGAAATTTGCTCCGGAGTGCATTCTTTGACTCCGTGAATGCGACCGATGATAAGATCAGCGATCGGATTCGGCAAAAGACATGCGTGTACATCTCCTGTGAAGAAAGGAGTAGCAATCCTAATGATAGCGGTAGAGTATTTCTCTATGGTGCCGCCAAATGTTACGCATTTGACTACTTTGCCTGTAGAATGAGAAGGATCTATGAGTGACTGCCTAACCCCAATAGTTGTGCATCCAGAATCAAAAAGTACTGAGACTGGATTGTCATTTACTAAACCTTTGTGTAAGACAAGAGAACCTCTCCCATCATGCGCGATTGACGCAGGAAGAGCGGGAAGAGGATGCCCACAGCTTAAAGTAGACACTGTGGTTGGCTCAAATAATGTTTTGCATTGGGGGCACTGAGATGCTCTCCCAAAATCAAAAGCGGCACATGCCATATTATTAGAGTCATCATTATCTTTATTTTGTTTATAGGCTTCGTGGGACTCTTGCTGTGCAGAGTTCGCCTGGTAATGAGCTTTATGTTTTTTGAATTGTGCTCTACCTCTGTTATTATTGCCTCTGTACTTATCATTGTTTCCATTATTATAACCCCTACTCGGGTTTGAATCATAGCTCCTTTGGTTACTATCATCATATTCATTATAATGAGTATCTCGGTAATTATGATCCTGTTGTCTCCATGAAGGAAAACTTGGATAGTTTCTAGAATGACTTCCTTTGCGAAAGTTCCTGTAATTATGACCACCCCTGAATCGAGGGCTGTCAGCTCTTCTCCAGGTATTCGAAGAAGAACCCTGAAATGATTGGTTACCTTGGTTCTGATAACTGTAATAGTTACCTTTTTTATTAAACTTATTTTGAGGTCCTTGGAATTTGTGAGAGTGATTAGGGTTGTATGGTGTTGCAGAAGCAACTGGCATACCTTCTTTAACCTTACTGTTGCTAATAGCTACGTCCGGATGTGCAGTGACGTATTGGGTACAATACTGTTCCATTTCTTTTAGAGACTTAGGTTTACGCTCATGTAAGAATTCGAGGAAAGGTTTATTTATACTTGACATAATCTTGTCTCTGAGTATCAAGTCCATAAGGGCTTCATAAGTTTTTTCTGTTTTGGATAGCTCAATCCAACGATCAAATGTAAGACGTGTCCTTGCAATGAATTCTGAGAATTCTACACCTGCCTCAGGCACCATTGTCTTAAACAACTTCCGATAACCCTCTTCAGACAACTGATACTTCTTTAATAAGGCTGCCCTAATAACATCATAGTTATCTTTGTCAGCCTCTTCAACCAAACTTAAACTAGTCAGAGAATCACCTTTCAGATTTTCTGATAACTGGTTAGCATATTGTGATTTGTCCACATTATGGGCTCGACACGAGCGTTCAAATCTATTTAGCCAGAATGTTATGTCATCACTGGAAGGGTTGAACGCTGGTACCTTGACCTTGTAAGTAAAGGGTTTACCATTACCACCAGATGCTTGATTACCATCACTTATGTTTGTTAACTTTAACTTTTCTAACTCAAATGCTAAAAGTTCTTTTTGGTGTTCATGTTCTCTTATTGCTTTTTTCTCTTGAGCTTCAGCTTGTAATTTTCTCTCTTCTGCAGCAGCTTGTAATTTTTTCTCTTCTGCAGCAGCTTGTAATTTTTTCTCTTCAGCAGCAGCCTCATCTTTTCTTTTC
Organism: Oreohelix idahoensis; assembly: GCA_024509875.1. Lineage (NCBI taxonomy): Eukaryota > Metazoa > Mollusca > Gastropoda > Stylommatophora > Oreohelicidae > Oreohelix > Oreohelix idahoensis. Next base: position 97,405 of record JAMPIV010005210.1, on the reverse strand, counting down.
TCTTTTTCCATTTCCATCTGGAATCTTTTTTCATCAGTCTGTATCTGCAATTTCTTTTGTTCATACTCTCTTTGTAATTTTTTTTTCCTCAGCTTCTAATCTTTTCTCCTCAGCTGCTAATTTCTTTTCTTCAATCAATGCTTTTCTTTCTTCAGCAGCAGCAGCTAATGCTTTGTCATATTGAGCAACTGCCCATTCTTCTAATTGCTGACCAGTCTTATCAAGAGCCCTGCCTTGTGTGATAAAATAATCTAATGTAGACATCTTGTCTAATAAGATCAGTAATTTGCAAAAGTAAATAAATTCACTTTCTTAGTCTTAATCAAAGACCTTGTATGATAACTTTGTAACCTGTGGAAAATAGTACTTAACTATCCCAATCACTGTGGGAAACAAGCCTTACAAAGGTCTTGTATAAATCCTTATATAATAACAGCTATAAGTTGCTGGTTCACTCTATAATATAAGTGCAGTGCACCAGAAATAGTGTTTTATATCATCAACTGTGTACCTTTAGTAATAGCAATTAACTATCAGTTGATTCTTGTACATCAATTTATATGATCAACTATATTTTAAATAGTGTATGTCGATCAGGCACAAAACAAAACAGTTATACAGAAGAACATGAAAACATTTGCGGAAATGAAATAAATCAAATGGGAAAAACAATAAAAGATAAACCGCAAGAGGATAACAAATACAAATAACGCCACAGTATATAAATATAAATTGAGAATAGAACTGAAAGATAGAATAGGGTAGACCAACAAATTACAAACAAATCAAAACAAACTAAAGAACAGAGGAATATTACAAAAACAACAATGAGTACAGTCTTCACAGCTAACACTAATAGCAACAGCTGTCGCAGCAAATTTTCAATCAAGAAAATTGCACCTATAGAAACGCACACATCAGACCCTCTATTACGTGGGATACTCTGTTGTGTGACACCGCCCAACCAAAACAACAACCCGCTGGATACAAACAAATATCACATATAAATATTTAAACATAAATACATAAATGCATAAATAGTATGGCAATATGATGTAAATAGAGTGTTGCAGAAAGAATGTGTTGTAAAGAAGGCTCAGTTACACTGCCTAATAGTACAGTACTGTGGTACTTTATTAAACAAATACTTCTGGTCTAATTATTTTAAATTCAACACAGAAATAGAAGCTCCATCGTTGATGTGAATGATAACAATCGATGTAGGACTTCTCAGTTCAATAACATTTCCTTTCGCAAACACTGTCAAATATTCTCCAGTCCTGATGTGTAATGTTCTATGTTTCAACCAAGCTTGCTGTGTAACACTGTCAGTTGTATGGCAAATGTCCAACGAACCAAATGTCAACAAACGCTGACCTAGTTACCGCATACTCTCGACAGGACAGGTCACGCTGACATCACTGTAGAGTTGTACTGTTGATGTATTTGTGTGTCGTAACAGACCCCAAGGAACGTCTGGTCTCAGTAGTTTACTTCTCAATATGGTCACTGTGCAGGTTGACCCAGGAAGCTGGCACACCAGTTGTTAAACTCTGTAGTTGTTAACTCATACTGGCTACTAGTTGTTGAATCACGCTTTATTTGTTAAATGACGTGAATGTCCACCAGTTGATAAATGTAGATGTTGGGACTGGTGTAGTAAAGTGTAACGATTGTCAACTCATTAAACCCAGCACAGTTTTGGTCATACAGGTCATCTTGTCCTGGAACGTGATGAGGCTCCGACAAGAATGTGAGTGTAGACAATGAGTGTGTATATGAATGTCAGAACGCGAATGGTAGAATGATTCGATAGAGTTGACAAGTTGGTAGTACATCACTCATACTCACACTGTTCGAATTCAAGAAGTACTGGAACTACGGTGGTCTTTTTATAACATTTAATGAGACGCACACTTGGACAGTACGTGTATGGTTACAGGAACAAATGTCGACATAGACAGCATAATGTTGATCACAGGAATATCATCTTAAGTTAGCATTCATGCTTGGCAAATATCATAATGGAGCATTCGTAAATAAGCATTCAGAGTTCCATCATGTAAATCATCTGGCTTTACTGACTGGGCACGTCAGACCATAACCAATATATAGGAAGGCTCCTAGACTTAACCTCGTCTAGCGAATATCCCTTCACGTAAAGTTCAATATATATATTTTCCATAAAGATATAGGAATCCCAGACATGGGTTCTCACATGTAGCAGTGATCTCTTGGTTCATCGAGCGATAGTACAGGCATCCCTTTTTCTCACTCGATAAATACAAAGTATATGGATTTCAACATGGCTGTGCTTCTCTCGTGAGCTTCACTCACTATTGGATACAGACCAAAATTGGTCATTCGTTAAATGTCCTCATTTCTTCATAGCTTCTATCATAGAGGTAATTGAATAATATCATATAATCTAGTGCTGATACATAGGAATGTCATCTTCCTTTGAATAAATATTCTTTTCAAAAGTACCACTGTGCATCTGCTTATCGACAACGATGGCGAAGCCCAAGTTCATAATAAATTGTGGTTTTACCTTTCTATGCGAAATATAACTTTGCCATTCCTTGGCAAAAGAGAATAAACACTGGGGTAAAGTACATACAACATGTCTAAATGACTATCACTTTTCCCCATTTACTTATAGATCACTTTTTCGGCGATAAGCCTGCTACAACAAAATTCGACATCCCGACAGGATGACAGCCATGAATCACACCCCTTGCTAGCGATACTTCCGCTGCATAGCCTTTGACCTTTTCTAGCGACAACCAACATAGTTCGACTTAGAAATGTAAAGATATCCATATATAAGACAGACTCGTCCTACTCATACAAACACTACGTATAAATTCAGGCCATAGATATACTGAAGCAAGAACAATCTATTCCTACCCAGCCAAAGAATAAATCGCAGTAGGCCTAGACTCGTCCGCGGAATCCGATCGAAGATGACGGAACTACTTTCAAGGGAAGTAACTCAAAAATGACTTCTCCTTAAGCACTTAAAAAAGGAAATACTTTGTTTACAAAATATTTGCGAACATAATAAGTATATAAATGTATTATATTGCAAGATAGTAAAGATTGCACTTTACAGTCACCCACTGCAGAAACCATCTGCCCTCATTGCACAAAGCCTTTTGTTGCGACAGATCGCCGCTTATTGTATTTCCTGGTCGGATGACCAGCGAGTTGTTTTCCTTTAATCATTGTCTCGTTAAGTACACGACATCTAAGTGGCTAGCGGCTATCAAGAGGGTACCCAATTTGGTAACAAAAAATCCCGTGCGTCTCGCCGGGACTTGATTGTCGATCGATCTCTGGCGGCGTGATATTGTATCCCAATGTGGTGACACTCGTGTTGTTTAAACAGGTCATTAAGTATTAAACGAATTCTTTTTATTCCCCGCGTGGAAGTCTCCCGCGCTAACAATGATGTCTACCGAGCCAGGTGTGTTCCAAAAGATAATGTAAGGTTTCGGACATAGCAAAGGTGGGATTTAAGTTACACTTGGGTAAAATCCGTGATTAAGAAAAAAATACTTTAAGAATGAAGGAAGATTAAAACGGGATAGAAATAAAATAAGAAAGACGATGAAAAATGGTACTGGGCGTTAAAGATAGGCGCACTATATCACAGAGACAGACAGTATAAGCTAGTTCTTATTGCTTTTTTTCTAACACTTCATTTGTAATCATTCTACGTGAAGTGTCTGTCTTTATTTAATTCTGTCTGTTGTTCTAACAATTTAAATTCAGTCACGAGCCGTTCACGTAATGAATATTTAGTGCTACTGCACGTTATGGTTTATAAGTTATGCAGTTTCGTCCCCAGCAAATGATGGTAATAATTATGATGATAACGATAGTAATATTAATACCAATGTTATGATGTTCTTACCGCACACAAACAATAATAGCTACCTCCAGTCATACTGACTATGGAAATGATGCACCCTTGGAGTGATAGCCCTTAGATTATTTTTATTGCATTTATTTATTTATTTTGGTTTTTTTGCCTGATGTCATTTTGCGTGTTTTTTTTTCCTCTTCTGCTTTTTGTAAGAGCTTTTCGCCCAATCTGATAGGGCGCCGTAAGGAACTTCGCCACTTGGTAATATCAACAACTTCATCCTCCCAGGCTACTGGATTTATGTCCAGTGCCTTCATGTCTCACTTGAAAACATCGTTGAACCTCAACTGCGGTCAATTGGCTGTTCCTTTGCCTTCTATCAGTTGTTCGTAGAAAATATCTTTGGAGATTCGACCATCTTCCATAACGCGATTGATAAATACTAAGCATTAAGAATTACTATTAGTATCTGCTAGCTTGAAGGATGAAGCCCAGATAAGGGCTTATACTGAAGGTCTGCTAAATTCGATGACTTCTCTATCTCATTAATGTACACAGAACCAGTTACGCATGATATTCCACTAGTTTACACTGACAATACATTAATATTCAAGTGCACGTTTTTGTTTGTGCTTTCCCAGGTATTCTCCAACAGTCCCGCAGAAGGCGAGCTTCAGAGAGGTGACGTCATCTTGTCAATCGATAGCCGTGACTCTTCCCAGCTGACCAGTCAAGAGGCCCAGGAGGTTATCAAACGCGGGGGTCTGCAAATTCAGTTTGTCGTTTACAGGTAGTTATTGCTTTACTTCTTATCTTCACCATCAACACCATCCTCATTAAAGTCATCATCATATATCACGGTTTACAGAAACGGTGATAAATTCTCGCAATAATTGTCTTTTTTGACATTTCAGTACTTTCGATTCTATGTTTTCTCTACGTTCATGACATGCCACAATCAATCTTTGTTTTTATTTTCTTCTATTACCATCAGTCATTTCCGTTCACAACATATCTCCCTCTTCTCTAAGGGTAAACATATATGGCTTAATGAATGTTGTCGCTCTTGTTCTCACATTTGTTATGAATGATCTTGTCGTGACAATAATTATATTTGAGACATTATTCATTTGAACATGAAAAATGAGTTATAGGGTTATTTTCTTCATCCTGGTTAAATAAACATGTTTATTTATTCTGTTGTTCGCTCCCGTTTACTATTTCTTCGTTTCATTTCTTCGTTTCATTTCTTCGTTTCATTTCTTCGTTTCATTTCTTAGCTGTTCGTGACAAGTGTAGCATTCTCCCTGGACCCACGTTTCTGTAGTTGTAACTGATATTTTCAAAATAGATGACAATCGACAATGTGGAAACCACAGAGGCATTCCCTTCTCAGTGTCCCTGGTAAAATCTACTCTAGAATCCTAGAGCAGAGACTCCGACGCCTAGCTGAGCCACAGTTGGATGAGGTCCAGTGCGGATTCCGAGCAAACCGAAGTACTCAAGACCTAATCTTCACACTCAGACAGCTGAGTGAAAAGGCTCTTGAGTATAAGAGTGAGATCCATCTGTGTTTCATAGATCTGGAAAAGGCGTTTGACAGGGTCCCCTGGAGCAAACTTTGGGACTGTTTGGCAAGGAAGAACATTCCAGCACCTCTGATTCATGCTTTACAGAGCTTCTACAAGTCTTGCAGAAATTATGTGAGGACAGCAAACCATAAGTCAGAAGAGTTCAGGACCACCGCTGGTGTAAGACAAGGTGATATCCTGTCACCTTGTCTTTTCAAATAACAATATGTATTCATTGTTGTCATAAAGGTATATGTGTCCTGATTCAAATACAAAGGAACCAGGAATCACAATCAATTTTAATTACAAGTATATGTACAGACTTTATCAATATGAATATTGTAGTGACATATATTATTAAAAATATCCTATGTGTGTCAGTTGTGTAGTAGTAATATGAGGTAATACTGGTTTTGTTTTGTTCAAGCTCTGTTGGTATTTGTCATCATGACTTCAATAGTTTGTCTTTTGGGACTAGTATTGGAGATGTTCTCAGTTCCTGATATTAAGACAATTAAATTCCCCTCTGAATGTTATTTTTACAAAGTCATTTCAAGATGAGGGGACATAATGTTGAGCTCAGCTGGCCAAATCAGCTTATCTTGCGTGATGGCGGCAGGAAAGGACTCCTCTGCTCGAATTCTCCCCTGGGCTCTGGAGACATCTCACTGATAGCTAAAAAGACCAAGGAGTATGCTGTCCGACTCTGGATTCAGCAAAGCTCTGACCAGGTGCTGCTCAGTACCATCAAGACCACGGTCCCACAATTCATGGAAACAAACACAGATACGTTGATTAGCAATGAATTCTGGCACAAATTCCCATCTGCTTATGTTCCAGGCTTTTATTTAGCAAAATATGAGCTGGCTTCAACGCACTGTTGCTTTATCAAGCTTATTTGCACTAGTGGTCTCGAACTAACGCTCCTAAGTGAGTATATCAGCGAGTCTAGCCAATGGAGCCACGTTTCGACAAGTGTTTGAAAAAATGTTACCTTTCCACGTCTCCCCTAACAACGATAGATAGTATTTATAGCCCGACCAATCGTGGTTAGTCTTTCATTTGTTGCGCTCCAATCAATTTGGAGTTTACATGGTAGGCTATTTCTGTAACGTAAGGTTTTTTCAAACACGTTATAAAAAAATTTTATGAGCAGAAATGATTCCATGTTGTCAGGCATCCCCACTATTTTATTTTGGTTATAATTTATTAATTCCTGGACTATTTGCGTAACGTTTTACATATTCTTTGTCAGCAAGCCCTAAGGAACCCAAATATCCAAATTTAAAAGAGCTACGTGGCTGCGTTCAAAATATGCAATTCCTTCTACCTCCTGTTTCGAAGATGTGCTGTCTGGGTACTGTAATGTTTTCAAACGTAAACCCATCTATTGTTATCTTTCCTAATAAGCGTTTTTTGTGATTTTAAAACCTAACTCTGGGAAGGGTAGTGAATTTATCACTGTCCGTCCGAAAAAAAGTTAGTGCATGTAGTCTTACACGCGTGATGGCAGCATTTGTGTATCGCGCGACGCGTGTTTAGTGTTCGGCTTTCTGCCTCTCCCTTCTCGCTATCCTTTAGTCCATCTGTCTTTTGTTTTTGGTAACATAGTGTAGAAAAAGACATGAATGGAATTTAAAATTTAGGTCAACTTGCATATTTCAAGGTTTTTCTTAGAAAGGCAGCACATTTTATTGTGTGTTTGGGAAACGCGTGTATGTTGCAGAAGGCCTTTAATATCAACGTGAAAGCGTTACAATTTGCCGACGAAGTAGAAAAGAAGGGGGATTTCGAGTACTGTCATTGTGACAGCACTGTTCTTTACCATTCTTCTTCCTTTATTTATTATATGTATTTATTAGGCTTTATATTTACTTGATAATTTATATATGTGGATTAGAATATTCCACGACATCTCCCCTCTTAAAACAGACATTATATGTCAGTCCTTTATTCTATATACACATAGAGAAATTTATTATTAGTTCTGGGGTTTACGGTGATTCTCATCACACGGATGGCGGCTTAAAAAATCCGCTCCCAAATTTGTTTTTCCAGATATATACTCAATGCTAAAATTATATGGAGCCAAAAGTAAAGACCATCGGAGTAACCTGGAGTTCTCATGCTTAGCCTGTGCTAGAAACGATAAAGGTTTGTGGTCTGTTTGCAACTTAAAGGCCTTCCCATACAGATAAATATTGAATTTCTTTATTGCCCATATTACTGCAAGACATTCTTTTTCGCTAGTTGAGTAATTGATTTCGGCTTTATTCAATTTTCTGCTAGCATATGCCACTGGGCTTAATTCCCCATCCAATGCATCTGATTTCTGTAGTAGAGTTGCACCTAACCCAATATTACTTGCATCCGTCCTTACTATGAATTCTTGACTTAAGTCAGGTAATTTCAAGATGGGTTTACTTGTGAGCTTTTCCTTCAATTCTTGGTAAGTCATTTCACATTGTGGTGTCCATGTAATGCGATCTGGATGTCCTTTACGTGTCAATTCAGTTAACGGTGCACATATGGAATTAAAGTTTTTGATATACTTCTGGTAGAAACCACATAATGAGACAAAGGATCTCACGTCCTTCTTGGTTTGTGGTCTCGGGGCTTTCTGTAGTTTCTCTAAATTCTTTGGGTCAGGGGTCATGTTTCCCTGATAAACTGTGTGTCCCAAAAATTCCAATTCTTTACATCCAACGCAACATTTGGTTGGTCGGGCTGTTGAATTTGCCTCCCTAAGTCGATCAAACAGCATGTTCAGAGAGTCAATGTGTTCCTCAAATGTTTCTGTTGCTATAAGGATATCATCCATAAAATTTGTTATACAGGGATTATTCAGAGGATCCAATAATTTTCTCATCATTCTAGAGAAGACACTAGGCGCATTCTTCAATCCAAATGGCAATCTATTAAACTCATAGTGTCCTTCTGAGGTACTAAAAGCTAGGTATGGTCTAACCTCAGGCTTTACTAGAATCTGATAGTATCCTTTACTCAGATCCACTTTTGAGAAATATTTAGCTTTATTTAGCCTGGCAAACAGCTGATTTGTATCCGGCAATGGATCCACCTGTCCTTCTGTAATAGCATTCAGTCTCCTGTAATCTATACAGAGTCTATGTTCTCCAGAGGGCTTCCTTAAGAGTACAACACCGGAACTATACGAAGACTCACTGTGCGAAATAATTCCTTCCTTCAATAGATAGTCTATCTCTTCCTTCAAAGCTTTCTCCTTAGCAAACGGAATCGAATATGGTTTCATACAGACAGGTGTGGAGTCTATTAGTTTCATATCATATTCCAATAGGTTTGTATGCCCTGGTCGGTCTGTTAACACCTCTGCATGATTATTTAGAACCTGTTGCACTCTCTCTTTCTGAGTTTTCGTTAAATGTGTACTGATTTTCACCTGTGCTGCTGTCTCACAGGGGTGTAATGGATATTCAAATGATGAAAGTGGTTCATTTTTCATCTCCATGGCGATGGACAAGGTCAACAAGTGTGTCTCTTCCTGATGTTCTCTTTCCAAATATTTCTTCAGGAGATTCACATGATAGATTTTTTCTTTCCCCTTCTTATCTATCTTATAATTTGTTCTAGACACCTTCTCTAAAACTGTATATGGACCCTGCCATCCAATTTGTAACTTATTCTGACTCCCAGGCAAAAGAAGCAGTACTTTCTCTCCCACAGCCAAATTTCTGTCTTTCGCCTTCCTGTTATAATAGGCAGCATGTTTCTTCCTGGCTTGTTTCAAATTTTCATTGGCAAGTTTCCAGCCAGTTTTTAACCGAGTGGTCAGCTCATTCACATATTGGTATGAAGATGTAATGTTTTCCTCTGCCTTTTCATCAGTCCACGTTCTTAACATAGCTACATATGGACCTTTAATTGTGTGGACCTATTTGTCCATGCACCGGTATGGTCTCTTCCACTCGAAGCTTTATAGTGATGATTTTTCCTCCCAGAATTATCATTCACAAAACGACCGCTACCAATTTTTCTTTTGGGGCTGTCTCCCCACTTAAAATTCTTGATGAGAGATTTCCTCTCTACATCTTCTTCCTCCAGTTTGTTTAAGTCCGATTGAGGGATTGTCGGCTTATCCTGGGGTAAGACATCTTTTTGCACTCTCCGCATAGTGGCCATTGTAAAACAGTTAAGTGAAGCTTGTCCGTGAAAAGGGGCTTCCCATTCCATTTGGTCCACTTTTTCAAATTTATATCTCTTTTTATTATCAGGCCTAATTTTGCCCCGGGGCGTGTCCAGGTCCTGATCCATGTTCCCACTTGTGGGTGTTCCCTCATGTGCTATGCTACACCTTTCTACAAAATTCTCAATGTCCCATCTTGCTTTGGGCCAATAATAATTGTGAGCCACCTTTTGAATGATGGTACCTATCTTCTCATGGTCCCCATCTGGTTTCACATGTAGGCTCCTTATTAATTCTGTCCTGTATCTTTTAGGAAGAACCAGCTGTCCGTAACCTTTGGATCTAGCTCCAGTCTTCCTATACATCAACTTGTTTTTCATGTAAAAATCTCCCTTGCCTGGAGTTGTATGACAAGTTGACAATTTTCTGAAACAAGGCTTGAGTGTTTTATCCCCAGCCTGTGCCTTCCTCATCTCTTCTGGAGTGGTATCTAACATAATATCCTCCTCCTGTCTTGAGGTCGACCTGACCTGAAGGGTTGCCATATACACAGGTTTCCTTCTGCAACGGTCAGTGTCATGATTGTCCATCTGACAATTTTTACACCACCTTTTTCCTTGGTTGAAAGATTTTCTTTCATCATATTTCCTTTCATCGAATTGTGGGAATTTATTTTTATTTTCATACCGTGGCCTATCAAACTGGTGCTTACCTTTATTTTGATCCTTAGGATCAAATTTATTAAAGTTCTGTGGTGCCCTAAAGTTGTCCACCTGTTTCTTTTTATTACCTGTTACCTCTGCTTGAGCTGCTTGATACCTTTCAGCAACATTTTGCAACTCACCCAGCCTCTCTGCACCTTGTTCCATGAGAAACTTTCTCAGGTCTGGAGCCATGGACTCTCTTAGTTGCTCTATAAGGACCATTTCCTTAAGATCTTGGGTTTTCCCCAGAGAAGTCCATTTCTCCAAGTATGTCTCTATTCGTGCAGAGAACTGGTGATAGGTTTCACCTGACAGTAGTTTAGCATTCCTAAATTTTTTTCCTATAAAATTCTGCATTCTTTTCATACCTTAACAAAAGAGCCTGCTTTAGCATGTCATAATTTTCCTGATCACCTCTGCTCATTTTTGCAAAAACTTCATAAGCTGCCCCACGAAGTCCCTGAGATAACTTTAAGCTCCACCTTTCTCTCTCTAACCCATACGTGGTAGCTAATAGCTCATACCTATTTATATAGCTCTCAATATCATCGTCTTTCTCAACAAAATGATCTAAATGAAAATTCATAGCTGAGGTTGAGGCTCCTTGGCTAGCAGTGGCATCAGAGGCAAAGGGACTGGCACCATTTTCAGGAGCATGGCCCTAAAACTCAAACTCCCTTAGTCGTAATTCATGTTCCCTTTGTAATCTTTTCTCCTCCTTTTCTGCTTCCCTCTCTGCAGCTAATCTCTTCTCTTCTGCAGCTAATTTCTTCTCTTCCCTTTCTGCAGCTAATCTTTTGTCTTCTCTTTCTGCTTCCAATTTCTTAGCCTCTTTGTCAGCCTCAATCTGCAACCTCTTAGTCTCAGCCTCAGCTTGCAACCTCTTAGTCTCAGCCTCTAACTTTCTTTCGGCCTCTTTTTCTAATCTTCTTTCTTCGCGTTCAATAAATTTGTCACATTCCGTAGTGACATAGGCAACCATAACTTGCCCATCTAATCCTAACTCTTTTGCAGTCTGTACAGCAGCAGATCGAAACTTGGCCAGGTCCGCCATTGTCTATCAGGTAAATTTCTACAATGTCTAACCAACAATTGAATCTCTAAATATATCTAATGGACAACACAGGCACCGTGAGCTCAACCTTATTTAATTCCACCCAAGGATACCTTTTAATTCTTATATTCCCTGAAGTGAATTACCCCCAATATTTTTAATAGGGAAAGATTCAAAATCCCGGACGAGCCCCCAATATATGTGGTGAAGTGGGATGTTATAAATATTTATAGGGGGACTTAGTGTACTGACTGAGATCAGCTGTGAAGGTATCTATATCTAATGAGAGTAGTGTATTATAGATAACCTTACTTGCTGCCACATATATATATATCTCAGTCAGAATTATTCTGGAATAGTGTGATGACTACGTTATATGTCTAGGGTATGTGTATGATGAAGTGTAAGTCAAAACAACAACAGACAGATAAACAATTTAATTTAATCCACTACTCTTGACAACACTGTGACACTCACATACATATAACACTCTATGAGAATATCTTAAGGAGTCACTGATAACTTTTCAAATAACAATATGTATTCATTGTTGTCATAAAGGTATATGTGTCCTGATTCAAATACAAAGGAACCAGGAATCACAATCAATTTTAATTACAAGTATATGTACAGACTTTATCAATATGAATATTGTAGTGACATATATTATTAAAAATATCCTATGTGTGTCAGTTGTGTAGTAGTAATATGAGGTAATACTGGTTTTGTTTTGTTCAAGCTCTGTTGGTATTTGTCATCATGACTTCAATAGTTTGTCTTTTGGGACTAGTATTGGAGATGTTCTCAGTTCCTGATATTAAGACAATTAAATTCCCCTCTGAATGTTATTTTTACAAAGTCATTTCAAGATGAGGGGACATAATGTTGAGCTCAGCTGGCCAAATCAGCTTATCTTGCGTGATGGCGGCAGGAAAGGACTCCTCTGCTCGAATTCTCCCCTGGGCTCTGGAGACATCTCACTGATAGCTAAAAAGACCAAGGAGTATGCTGTCCGACTCTGGATTCAGCAAAGCTCTGACCAGGTGCTGCTCAGTACCATCAAGACCACGGTCCCACAATTCATGGAAACAAACACAGATACGTTGATTAGCAATGAATTCTGGCACAAATTCCCATCTGCTTATGTTCCAGGCTTTTATTTAGCAAAATATGAGCTGGCTTCAACGCACTGTTGCTTTATCAAGCTTATTTGCACTAGTGGTCTCGAACTAACGCTCCTAAGTGAGTATATCAGCGAGTCTAGCCAATGGAGCCACGTTTCGACAAGTGTTTGAAAAAATGTTACCTTTCCACGTCTCCCCTAACAACGATAGATAGTATTTATAGCCCGACCAATCGTGGTTAGTCTTTCATTTGTTGCGCTCCAATCAATTTGGAGTTTACATGGTAGGCTATTTCTGTAACGTAAGGTTTTTTCAAACACGTTATAAAAAAAATTTTATGAGCAGAAATGATTCCATGTTGTCAGGCATCCCCACTATTTTATTTTGGTTATAATTTATTAATTCCTGGACTATTTGCGTAACGTTTTACATATTCTTTGTCAGCAAGCCCTAAGGAACCCAAATATCCAAATTTAAAAGAGCTACGTGGCTGCGTTCAAAATATGCAATTCCTTCTACCTCCTGTTTCGAAGATGTGCTGTCTGGGTACTGTAATGTTTTCAAACGTAAACCCATCTATTGTTATCTTTCCTAATAAGCGTTTTTTGTGATTTTAAAACCTAACTCTGGGAAGGGTAGTGAATTTATCACTGTCCGTCCGAAAAAAAGTTAGTGCATGTAGTCTTACACGCGTGATGGCAGCATTTGTGTATCGCGCGACGCGTGTTTAGTGTTCGGCTTTCTGCCTCTCCCTTCTCGCTATCCTTTAGTCCATCTGTCTTTTGTTTTTGGTAACATAGTGTAGAAAAAGACATGAATGGAATTTAAAATTTAGGTCAACTTGCATATTTCAAGGTTTTTCTTAGAAAGGCAGCACATTTTATTGTGTGTTTGGGAAACGCGTGTATGTTGCAGAAGGCCTTTAATATCAACGTGAAAGCGTTACAATTTGCCGACGAAGTAGAAAAGAAGGGGGATTTCGAGTACTGTCATTGTGACAGCACTGTTCTTTACCATTCTTCTTCCTTTATTTATTATATGTATTTATTAGGCTTTATATTTACTTGATAATTTATATATGTGGATTAGAATATTCCACGACACCCTGATTGCTAAATCAGAGGCACATCTCCAATCCAACCTGCAAGTCTGGAAAGAAGAGCTGGAGAAGAGAGGGATGGTCATAAGCAGCTCTAAAACAAAATCCATGGTGATATCACGAGAAGAAAGAAGACATCAGATTAAGCTGGGAGAACAGGTCCTTGAGCAGATCGACCACTTTAAATATCTCGCAGCTATTATAGACCGAAAGGGAGGCATCAAAGAAGAGTTGGCCACTCGAAAAGCAGCAGATGGGAGACTTTTTCAGGCCATAAATCGAGGATTCCTCAGCAAGAGAGAGGTTGGTAAGAAAACGAAGATGGCTGTATACCGCTCCACCTATGTCCTAGTCTTGACAAAAGCCAGATCCAAACCTTAGAAATGAGGTATCTGAGGAAGGTGGTTGAAGTAACAAGAAGAGACATGGTCCGCAACCAGACGATACGTCAAGGCCTAAAATCCCACCCCCTGCAGACCCAAGTAGAACAGTCCCAACTAAGATAGTTTGGCCATGTCTGCAGAATGGGAGAAGATCGGCTACCACGACAAGCATGGGAAACAAAGAGCCAGGGATCCAGACCCCCAGGACGACCCAGAGTCCGCTGGGAGGACAACATTAGACAATCTTTGAAGGACCGAGGACTAGAATGTCTCTTCTTGTTACTTAACCACCTTCCTCAGATACCTCATTTCTGAGGTTTGGATCCGGCTTTCGTGGATTGTAGTCATTGCCCATGACTTGCATCCATACGTCAAGACTGCGACATAGGTGGATAGGACACAACACTGAACAAATCTGCTGATAGATTTACCAGGCAGTCCTTGTTCTGAAATCCCCTTGATAAGAGAGGCAGAGGAAGACCAGGGAATACATGGAGAAGAGGACAGGAGACAGACATCAAGGCGATGATGAAGGAATGGTAAGACCTAGAGCTGATGGCACAGGACAGGAAGACTTGACACAGGACAGGAAGACTTGACACAGGACAGGAAGACTTGACACAGGACAGGAAGACTTGTCACAGGACAGGAAGACTTGACACAGGACAGGAAGACTTGACACAGGACAGGAAGACTTGACACAGGACAGGAAGACTTGACACAGGACAGGAAGACTTGACACAGGACAGGAAGACTTGACACAGGACAGGAAGACTTGACACAGGACAGGAAGACTTGACACAGGACAGGAAGACTTGACACAGGACAGGAAGACTTGACACAGGACAGGAAGACTTGTCACAGGACAGGAAGACTTGACACAGGACAGGAAGACTTGACACAGGACAGGAAGACTTGACACAGGACAGGAAGACTTGACACAGGACAGGAAGACTTGACACAGGACAGGAAGACTTGACACAGGACAGGAAGACTTGACACAGGACAGGAAGACTTGACACAGGACAGGAAGACTTGACACAGGACAGGAAGACTTGACACAGGACAGGAAGACATGTCATAAAGCATTTGCTCATTAGGAAGTTGATAGATGATGAAAGCAGACACTCTGGTCCTCCAGGTTGGGAGTTTTAGAATAGGGCTGACACCCCTGTCTATGTAAAAAAAATTGAAGTTACGGAAACAACAACGAATGATGATAACTAGGTAACTAATTTACATTCGATTACGTTGTTGGTTTTCAGTAGTACAAAACAAAAATTAGAAAAAAAGGAGAAAGAGGAAAGAGATTTGTGACGTCATATGGGGGTTGGGGGGTGTTGTTGTGACGAAATGTGACCCTGGGGGGGGGGGAGAATTTAAAAATGGCCACAATTGTGTGACGCCAAATGTGGACGACCTCTTATTACTTCGTGGACCCCTGTTTGTAGGAACAGCAGGAGATAAAACTTTGACAGGCTTCATCCCTATTATGGCTGTTGTGGTAAAGTAACTACATCTTCCTTTGCAGGCAACCGCCAGGCACACACGCTGCTTTCTCCCGACCCAGTGCACCACCAGAACGCAGACTATCGTCACTACAGGTAAGGAACCATTAATTCATACAGTTTACCTGTCTGTGAATATATCGGCTTCCGTGTACCTATAATGTTCATTTGAATTTTGTCAGCCTCTCTATTCACCCTTCATTTTCATCTAAAATTAGCTTCTTTTTAGATACTATACGTTCCTGGTAACTTTCTTTTCTCTCTTGTATCACTGTCCCTGAGAGAGAGAGAGAGAGAGAGAGAGAGAGAGAGAGAGAGAGAGAGAGAGAGAGAGAGAGAGAGAGAGAGAGAGAGAGAGAGAGAGAGAGAGAGAGAGAATGAACTTTATTTTCAAATGGTTAAGAGTTGGGCACGCAGGCCTGTCTGACATTCTGCCTTTCTTCTCCCCCCCCCCCCCCCCCCCAACCTTTCTCTCTCATCTTGCATACTGTATCCTTTCATTCCCACATGTACTTTAAGCATTATTTAGGCATGGAACATTATAAAGGTAAAAATAACAGCACAAATTTATAATACATACCATAATCAAATGTAAGAATGTGTGAAAAAAAACAGAAAGAAAGTAATGAACAAAATAAAAAAATAAAAAACTACATGTAAATCCAAACCTTCCATACAGTAAATTAGACAATGATTTTAAACATAATGCCTAGTGG
Source organism: Oreohelix idahoensis (assembly GCA_024509875.1). Taxonomy (NCBI): domain Eukaryota; kingdom Metazoa; phylum Mollusca; class Gastropoda; order Stylommatophora; family Oreohelicidae; genus Oreohelix; species Oreohelix idahoensis. The sequence goes on along the minus strand of JAMPIV010005210.1, from coordinate 81,213 downwards.
CGTAGGAGATCATGTCTCTCCACAACTTCCTGTCTCCAGTACATTTTATCAGTTCTGTTGTTGACTTCTTTCCATGCCACGATGTCAAACTGTCCAGTATTTGCTCTCCCTAACTGAAGAGCGCCCAATGGGCTGATCACCCGTTGGCTTGTCACACCGATTACGGAAACAACGGCAGATGGATCTATTTGTTGTTGCCCTAAATCGCCGCTAGGCGTGATGGGAAACTACAACAGAGAAAATCAATCTGCTGTTGCCCTTAAGACGCCACAAGGCGTGATGGCCTCTGACTGCTTGGTCGGTCTTTGGCTAAGGACGGAAGAAGAAGAACTGAAGAGCAGAATCAGGTAGACTCAATAGATAGATTGACAGACAGACAGATACGAAGGATTTTCCAAGGTTTTGGGGGGAGAGAGAGAGGGGGGGGGGGGGGGGGGGAGAGAAAGAAAAGATTGAGAACCAGACAAGTGCCAGTGGAATAAGAGATGAGAAGAACAATAGGACAATAGATGAATAGGACAAGCATGAGAAAACCTGTTGATCTCATTACCAGACATCCATTGTTCTAGAATCCCCAAGGTAACAGAAATAGAAGAACAAAGAAAAACACATGTAGAAGAGAGTTGGAGACAGAATTGAAAATGACGAGGAAGAAATGGAAAGACACTGCGCTGATGGCTTGGTATGTGTTCATTGAAGGCCTTTGCTCCCTGGATAGTTTGTATGGTAATGAATGAAGGTCGCCCATAACTGGATAGATCTTCTCATAATAGTCTCCTTTATTATACTGAGGCATAAATGCTAAAGATGTCATTTTCTTTATGCGGTCATCAAAGCCGGACTCACGCCCTACAGGGATAACACTAGCACCTAGTCCGGGCGAGGAAGATGTCCGGCTTTGATCCAAGACTGCTACACTCTAAAACAAGTATTAGAATTCATGTCCTCTTCTGTTTATTTTATGAATGCAGATTAGTTAACGCTTTCCTTCTATGTTGCTTTCTTACGTCAGTTCTAAAATAAATAATAAAGGAGATCCGAGTCATGTGAATAATACATAAATAAAGGTAGGTTAAAATCCTTTTTTTTTTAAATAAAATTTTTGCCTCGTTTTGGCGAGGCGCGTCCCGTTCAACCTAGTCGGTTATATTAGGGCGTATGTCCAAATATAAAACATCCTTAGGTCTGAGATTATTTGCATTATAATTATTAGGTCAAATTCCTGGATGGGTGAACTCTTAAATAAATAATAAAGCAGACGTGAGTTCTGTAAATAATGAATAGATATAAGTAATTAACAGCCACTCGTATGACCTTAAGGAGGACACCAGGCAACAGAAGAGAAATATAAGTGATAGGCTTACCAAGGAGTCGAACCGAGGGCCATTCAAACGGCGCCATCGCCTTGCTGTGAAAGTTAATCGTGAAAGGACGCACAGCCAATTTTGCATCCCAAAAAATGTGCATCATTGGCGGAGGTCATTCTCACTACACCCACACAACTACGGTATACCGGGTCCGGCGAGGGACCACAACAATTTAAAGACTTACTTACTTAGTCGTTCCTCTTCTACCGTGAGGTGTAGAGGTTTGGAAGAGAGAGCGCCAGACTATCCTATCGGCTGTCTTCTTCCTGGCCTGGTTCCATTCTAGTCCTCGGTCCTTCAAAGATTGTCTAATGTTGTCCTCCCAGCGGACTCTGGGTCGTCCTGGAGGTCTGGATCCCTGGCTCTTTGTTTCCCATGCTTGTCGTGGTAGCCGATCTTCTCCCATTCTGCAGACATGGCCAAACCATCTTAGTTGGGACTGTTCTACTTGGGTCTGCAGCGGGTGGGATTTTAGGCCTTGACGTATCGTCTGGTTGCGGACCATGTAAAGACGCAATCACTAATATAAATTTCCTATCATCAAGTATAGACCAAATAAAGGCCGAAACACGTGTGTCCAGAAATGTGTAGTGGAAGACGAACAATACAGAATTGACGGGTAGGTCAATGTCACGGATGGATAAACTCTTAAATAAATATCCTATCACATATATTTCTTTTCTGTTGTCTGGTGACCTCCTTTATGTCCTACGAGTGTTTGTTAATTACCTTTATTTATTTACTTATTTAGACGTTATTTCCAGAAGAGAATACTATGGTTATAACACGAGCTGTATTTCCCAGTGACCTCGTTAAGACTTTTCCTGGTATCTTGTTTTTTTTTTTTTTTTGGTTCGCTTCAGCTTAAGGTCTTATTGCAGTCTTCTACATATTTTTGATATAAGCCTTCAAGGCAAAGCCAGCTCCTGGGTGAGGCGAGTGGTGCGAACGCGCAGGGCGCCGTCTTCAGAGCGCGCCGAAATTAAAAAAAAAAAAAAAAACTGCCAAAATTATTGCGTGATCCAAGTCAGTAGTATGAAATTGCCCCTCATGAGAGCACAACACAGTACGGCAGTGGGTGAGGGATGGTAGAGAACGAGATCTCGTACCACATAGTGCTGGCTGGCTCTGCCTCGGTTAACCTTATTACGAGTATTCAGTATGAACATTTGTTATTGTATGTCATTTACGCTTGAAAATACTTCCTGTTACTATTGATTTATGGCTATCAATACCTTAAGTCAGACACAATTTTTAAAATTATTACGTTTTAAAAGTTATCTACAGACTCATAAACTCATTTGAAATGGTGACAGCAGAGAGGTTGATACCAGGGCCGTAGAATCGGAGAGTTGGAGTCGTGGAGTCGGTCGTTTTTCAGTGGAGTCGGTCGTTTTTCAGTGCAGTCGGAGTCGGTTTAACAAAATGTCAGTATTCCGGCTTTTGTCATGTGACTAAATTTTTTTGGGACATTTTTTCGCCCACTCCATAACCCTGAGTAAAACTAAATTTGCGCAATTTCAGATGTTCCATGTCCTGGCCAAAGTTCAGAGTTACGTCTGATGGATACGCTCAATTTTACGACATTTTTTTTTAAATACCTCAGTAAGTGAGGTGATTAAGTAAAGAATTATTCATTCAAAACGTAAATAATGTATGCCTAATAAAACTTTTTTTTTAAATTTAAATTAAAAAACAAAATGAAAGTAAATAGATTTGAATATTGTCTTGAATTTATTGCACTATATTCTAATTATAACACATCAAGGGTTGAACGGGATACTTCGTTCTAAAAAAATGTAAATAGATGAGAACAGACCATACATCAGAAATACACCAGAAATCATCACAGCAATCAAAGGGTTAAAGAATAGAAAAGAATACAGAGAGGTACGACCATTTTGCCGGGACCTTATCTTGCTTTAGCGTACCTTTCTTTACATTAAAATAGTTTTTAACCTTGCATCCAAAAAAAGGAGAAAGTCGGAGGAACTGGAAGAATACCAATTACATGTCAATGTACCCTAATATATAACACACAACTTTCATAATCGTCGTTATGGTTACTGGAACAAATATCCTTATCGCTGTTATTTAGCCAACTGGAAATGTTTGGAGCGCTGCAAGAGAAATTCAAGGCCGGGCTCCAAGATGACTCGACGCCAGTTGCTGCGGAATATATCAAGAAGAGACTTCAAAGACTGCTTCATATCGGATCCGTAATTCATTGCACAGCCTTTACCTCGTTTTGGAAAAGTGGTCGATAATTGTCCGTACCCCTACTTAATTACTACGTGACTGAAAAAAAAATTATTATATAGTTATAATAAACCACAAACATAAATAATAATAAAAATGATAATTAAACAAAACAAAACTAGCAACGTTTAGTGCAGCTTTATCGCACATGATCGTACACCATACAAGCCTTTCGACACAAATGTTTTCGTCGTGTACGTACAAGGGTGAAACAAATAAAGAAACGTAATAGAATGAAAAGAATGTTAACAATGGTAAAGCAAAAAGAAATAAGAAAAACGTGGCCAGAGTAATTATTTTCATTTCCTTCCCTGTCATTATATTTTATCCTATTGTTTCCGATCTATTTTGTATTATTATTAATTTAATCTGATCTAATTTATTTATGTCTTTATTTTCATCATTTTTATATGTTAGCCTTCTGACGAAAGCATCTGTGCCGTTAGGCCTAGCTTGTTATTTAATTAATTTAGTTATTTCTTAATTTTCATCATTCTTATATGTTAGCCCTCTGATTAAAGCATCTGTGCCGTTAGGTTTAGCTTGTTATTTAATCCGCATCTAGCAAAGATGATATTTGTATATTGACGTATCATTACTGGAAACTTATCGCGTGATGAAAGTCACCGTTCCTGGTAATAAGATGCGCATATGTCGCAAACACACAAGTACGCTCAATGTTAGCCCTCTGATGAAAGCATCTGTGCCGTTAGGTTTAGCTTGTTATTTAATCCGCATCTAGCAAAGATGATATTTGTATATTGACGTATCATATTTTACTGGAAACTTATCACGTGATAAAAGTCACCGTTCATGGTAATAAGATGCGCATATGTCGCAAATACACAAGTACGCTGTTCTAACCACAGTCTGGTGCGATGTAGTCACAAGAAACTGGATTTTAAGCTATGGTAATACAGGTACACTATACTGCAGTCTCACCACTGGATTATTCCCAGTAACATACGATGTGTATCCGAGCTTAAACTGACTCATGCGGTAATATTGGTAGGGGTACGCACAATTCTCAGTCATCCCGTACGGGAAATGATTTTTTAAAATTATTTTTAACTTGCCCATGTTTTCCTTGCTTCCTGATAAAAAATAATTCATTAATTAATGTTTTAAATTATCTGTAAACACACTGATGGACCTTCCTGCCCTACCACACCACAATTCACGTCATTTATACTGTTGTCAACTCTACACCGTTCCTACCTATCTGCACAGTCACCGTTTGAGAATTACAAAATCGCATTTTCAATCTTTCACTTTATATTATTACCTTCACAATACCTGTGTTACTTGTGTTTAAACCACAGCACACTTCCTTGAATTGTAATTTTGCAACTACCTTGACCCCTCGTAATATTCCAGAAATACCTTCGTAATCTTCCAGAAATACCGTACATTTATCAGATTAGATATATTATCCACATCGAATTCCGTCTGAAAATAACTTTGCACAATACAGAATCGCATCCCGGTTTAACTACAAAGACATTTTTAAAAGATACATGGTCGTGAACTTGTGTCAATTAATTTTTAAAAATAATAAATAAATTCAACGTCAGGCTGTAGCAAAACAATTTCTGAATAAAGAATCTTCTGCAGCTTCTTCATTTAAAAGATAAAGTTAATCCCATTGCAAGTAAGTACTGCCGTAGAGGAGTGATGTGTTAGAGACTTCACCATACTATGCCCAGCTTTATCGCTATTTTGTGCGAGCTTTTTGTATGGGTACCAGCTGTGGTGGTGGCTCAATGCTTTGTACTTACTTAGTCGTTCCTCTTCTACCATGAGGTGTAGAGGTTTGTAAGAGAGAGCGCCATACTATTATATCGGCTGTCTTTCTCCTGGCTTGGTTCCATTCTAGTCCTCGGTCCTTCAAAGATTGTCTAATGTTGTCCTCCCAGCGGACTTTGGGTCGTCCTGGAGGTCTGGATCCCTGGCTCTTAGTTTCCCATGCTTGTCGTGGTAGCCGATCTTCTCCCATTCTGCAGACATGGCCAAACCATCTCATTAGGTACTGTTTCAATGCTTTGTAATAAGCATAAAATAGAAATATTGATTGTGCTTTGAACAATTTCACTGAACCATCATTACTGTCATCATTTTCCTTTGTGCTCCCTACGGAGCATGGAACCATCACGTCAGCTCGTTCCCTTGTAGGAAGCCCCCTCAAAGTATTCACAAGCTCTTACGGCAGTCGTTTCTGTGGCAATATGTTTTACACGACGAGAATAATTTCGTTGAATAACGTGTTAAAACTCCTTCACTTAACAGTTTTGCACGTAAATCACGCTGTCTTTGATAAAGGAAGTGCACTGATGAACATTGGTTCGACTGTTGGTTTATGAAGGCGTGTTCTGTATAACAGAAATTTAAAATTAAAAAAAACACATAAAGATACATGAATACTTCATTTTGGATGAATAATGACTAAATTGGGTTTTTTTGTGTTTTTTTAAAATTGCATTATTTAATCATGTTATCCTCTTCCGCCCCCAACCCGCCCTATATTTAGTTTACAAACTTTTTTTTTACATTATCAACACTACAATTGCCATCTGAATTCTGTAACGTTTTCGCCCGTCTCTTTAACAGCATATCTGTTTTGCTATAACTTCGTGAAATAAAGATAAACATTTTTGCAACGAATACTGCATCCTGCAATATTCAGTAATTTTAAAACACAAATATTAGCATTTGGAGAATTAAGACTTTAAAAAGTATAGATGTAAGAAAGAAAGAAAGAAAGAAAGAAAGAAAGAAAGAAAGAAAGATCTAGCGAAAGAAAAAAAGAAAGAAAAATCAGATAATATAGCACCAGGTGTATCTGGTCTTTAAATACAGATATTCCACGAAAAGAAGAAATCATCACAGCAATCAAAGGGTTAAAGAATAGAAAAGCTCCTGGCCATGATAACTTAAATGCAGAGCTATTTAAGACAGACCCTGAGCTAGCAGCAGAACTATTAGAACCACTATTTGCACAAGTCTGGAAAACAGGGACAACACCAACAGAGTAGAACAAAGGAATAATTGTCAAATTGCCCAAGAAGGGAGATCTTGCAGACTGCAATAATTGGAGAGGAATCACTCTTCTCTCAGTTCCCAGCAAAATACTAGGCAGGATAATTATACAGAGAATTTCAAAAGCAGTAGACCACAAACTGAGGAAAGAACAAGCAGGATTTAGAAAGAACAGAAGATGAGTAGATCATATATTTACTCTCAGGAACATTATAAAGCAGTGCTCAGAATGGCAAAGACAGCTGTACATTAATTTCGTTGATTTGAAAAGGCTTTTGACAGCATACATAGGGACAGTCTGTGGAAAATACTGAGGGTTTATGGAATTCCAAGCTGCATAGTGTCAATAATAAAAAGCCTCTATGCCAACTTTACGTGTAGTGTTGGACAGAGCAACCTAACCTTTGAGGTGAAGACAGGAGTACGACAGGGATGCCCCTTATCAACCACTCTATTTTTAACAGTCATAGACTGGGTGATGCGCCAGACAACAGAGGGCAGTCCAAGAGGAATAAGATGGACTACATTTTCTACATTGGAAGATCTCGAATATGCAGATGACATTGCACTACTAGCACATTCACATCAACACATCCAGGAAAAAACGGATAGACTTAATAAGTATAGCCAGCAGGTGGGCTTGAACATCAATCTAAAGAAGTCGGAGGTCATGACGCTCAATGTGAGCAACCCTGAGCCCACATCAGTAAGGAATCAGCAACTGGTACAGACAGACACCTTCACATACCTAGGATGCATAGTAACACCAGACGGCGGGGCAAGCAAAGACATCAACAACAGAATGAACAAAGCAAGAACAGCCTTTTTTAGTCTAAACAACATCTGGAAGTCCTCTCAATACAGCACAAGCACAAAATTAAGATTATATCAGAGCTGTGTGCTTTCTGTGCTTCTCTATGGTGCGGAATGCTGGAGAGTTACAGAGAAAGAAATGTCGAAATTGTCCTCTTTTCCCACAACATGCCTAAGGAAAATTCACCGAATCTTTTGGCCGAATACCATCACCAACCAAGATCTGCTTACTCGGAGCAAGCAAGAGGACATGTACACCATCATAGCTGGCAGACGCTGGAGCTGGGTTGGCCCATGTCCTCAGAAGAGACCCCGATGCCATCACAAGAACAGCTATGCTTTGGACCCCTGAAGGAAAACGAAAGAGAGGCCGACCAAAAACAACTTGGCGGAGGACTGTGGAGGCTGAAATGCAAAGAATGAACCAGAGTTGGGGCACTGTACGAAGGATGGCCACCGATCGAGCAAAGTGGAATCAATTTGTTGTTGCCCTACAAGACGCCACTAGGTGCGATGGCCACTGACTGCTTTGACGGTGGGCGGCTAAGGATCAAAGAAGAAGAAAGTATCTGGTCTTGGCTTTGTATCTCTGATTTTAAATATTTAAATGTCTAGAAAACATTTTTATTTTCAACTTCTTACAATTTGGTTTGAGCATTCCTAATTTGGTTTGGGCTTTCCTAATTTGGTTTGAACATTCCTAATTTGGTTGTTTGGGCGTATATGCCTAAGTTTTCTCACTCTCTGCTGCCTAACTATTCCGATACAGCTCTAATAAGAAATCTGTTTCCCTAATTGTATTGCACATCTTCATCTTTCTCCTTAGGACCACAACTTCATTGCTCCCCTTGCAGGAAATCTGTGCTAAAGCATTTTTCAGTGCTGCTTCCTATAGCAATTCTTTTTACTTAACGAGGTTGCTAGCATCATGCACAATTGTCGTAGCAACCTATAAATTCACCTGCCTAAAGCCTTCAAAGTACGCGGTTTCCACGTTATGACCTTCCATCTGTGACGGTCTTTAAATGTTCTTACGGTAATGTTGACCTGAGTTGTGTCTTTGCTCTTCACTCATTCATCCATTACTTTCACCTCCTCAAGAAGCATAGGACTTCAAAAAATTAATGCTAGGTCTCACTGACCTGTACTGTCTGTTCAAACTCTTACCTCTGTGTTCTTTGTCCATTTTATTTCTGTGTCCAGTTCTTCTCTGCGTGTATATCTTTCTTTTTTTAAGGGGGTGGGGGTGTTGGCTCTCCCTCTGTTTTCTTTCCCTGGGGATTTCAGATTTCAGAAGAAGAGCTGCCTTGTCATGTTATCAACAAGTTTCCTGAATGTGTGTTCCAGCCATCGCTAGCTTCTTGTGTCCCATCTTATGTTCGATTGTTTAGGCTACGTGTTCCTTATGTACTTATTTTACTATTTTGGTCTATGTCTTGTTCTTATCCTCAGTACCACGTTGGCCATCTTGTCATACCATTTCAATACTTTAATTTTAAGCAAAACAGCTATTTATGAAAGACTGCAATTTTTTTATTCCTTTCTCCATATTTCAGAGTATACAATAGAAGTGGCTGTAAACTTAGAACTTGTCTTAAAATTTACTTTTTTTTTTTTGTTTTTAAGCGTTGCGTTAATTCATATTCTTTCGGAGTTCTAATGTAACTTTTTTTTTTTTAGCTCTCTTTGCTAATAAAACAATTTTGCCTAATCACTCCGTCTAAACACTGGACAAGGGACATTGTATTTTTTCCTATAAGAATCAAATAAGCACACACTTGGCAGTGTGTTTAGTCACGACTAACTTCCGTAGCTAGACGACGCTACCGTTCTCGTGTTCCACGATTCGATTTCCCCAGTATGACTATCATGTCTGTCCCAGTTTATGTTGTCTAGGCAACATTCATTATTTATTACGAGTGTATGTAAAAATATCATAGCCAGCCAAAAATAGTAATGAGGATGTCCTGAAAGAGGCCAATGCGCAAGGGAAACTTATTTCACAAGTTAGAAAGTAGCAATCCACTTTTTTTGGGCATGTTATGAGAAGAGGAAGGCTGGAATATATCGTAACAACAGGTAAGATGGAAAGGAAAACAGATAGAGAAAGACAAAGAGAGCAAATACTGGACAGTTTGACATCATGGCATGGACAGAAGTCAACAACAGAACTGATAAATTGTACTGGAGACAGGAAGTTGTGGAGAGACATGATCTCCTACGCCACTAGGCATGGTACTTGAAGAAGAAGAAGATAAAGTCTGCAAAATACCCACTTATGTTTACTATTTACAGCAAATAAGGCCTACAGTCTCGTCCCAGAAATATCAAATTCTTCTCGTCATTTCTCTTTCAGAGTCCTCCCTCCTCTACCTCCCCATCCCGTCCCCTCACCATACAAATGGCCGAGCCCTCTTTTTATACTTCGTACAACGGCCCCTATCAGCAGCCTCAGCACAAGCCACCGCATCAACCACTTCATGTGTACGCGACACCAGGACCGCAGTACCAACATGCCTTCGAGCGTCAACGTTCCTCGTTCAGTCAACCACCCTCAACTCCAACCCCGACCACCCCTGTTCCCCCATGGGCATCTCAGCAGTTCGCTCCAAAGAGGGTCTCAAAGTTGACAAAACTTGGAGGAGGCGGATTCGACTTTGGAACAGTTTATGCAACTTTGCCTCGAGGCACTTCGGCGGTACAGAGAATAGAGCTGATTTCATATCAGATTTATTTCTCACGCTTTTGCATTGAAAAACAGCTTACTTTGCATAACTCGCTGCTACAAGAACTATAACACACACGACATTTAAATTTGTTCATATTTTTCGTTTTTTTTCTTCTTCTCATCATCATTTCCTATAAGTTCTCTACGATGATACGCATAGGCCTTCAACAAAGTAAAGCCTTAATGTCATGTGCCATTTATTTAAGATAACTCCGCGTGCTCTTTATATCACTTATATCTCCAGCTTTCTTCTCCGTGGGTTTTTAATGTCTCCCTCCAACTATGTCTCTTATCCTAACAGTTCCAAAACAAGGACCACCATGTGATGATGTTAGCTGATTTCCTCAACAAGTGCCCTATCTTAGGTCAGCGTCTTTTTCCCACCTTTTGTTCAGCTGTTATTTCTCTGTTTCTCTTCATTCAGTTCTACGTTGGCAATCGTGTCAAACCATTTTAATCAAATTCTACACAAACACAAACTTATGTAACCTTATCTTCTTCTTTGGTCCTTAACCGACGACTGTCAGATCAGTCTGGTGGCGTCTTGTAGACAGCAATAAACTGCTTCCACTTTGCTCGGTCGGCGGCCATCCTTCGTGCAGTGCCCCAGACCTGGTTCATTCTTTGCATCTCGACCTCTTCAGTTCTCCACCAAGTTGTTTTTGGACTGCCTCTCTTTCGCTTTCCTTCAGGGGTCCATGGCATAGCTGTACTTGTGATGGCACTAGTAATGGTATTCAGCACAAACACTCACTTATGTAACCTTTTGGTTGTAGTTTTTTTTTTGTTCTTCATATATCAGAGGCATACTACATGACTGTTAGACATTTGAGTTAAAGATTTTGTGTGTGTTAGACTTATTTCTTTTGATTTTCATATATTTCTCAAATGAGCGAAAGCTTCTTTTGTCTTGTGTATTCTTACTTTGATATCACTGTCTGTTCCTCCAACTTTGTCAGTGTTACTGCCAAGGTATTCTTATAAGCCCACATCGTGCAGGGGTTTTTCTTCGATGCAATCTGGTTATATATAATTTGTCGCTTTTGTTGTGATAATCAGTGTTTTGTTGTATTGCTGTGTTTTGTTGTATTGCTGTGTTTTATTGTATTGCTGTGTTGTCAGACGCAGTTCCCGTGTTCTATCTTCATATAATATAATTTTGTTTTGCATCTGTTTACGTTTTTCGGGATATAAGATCCATGCCAACATTTTGAACGTCGAGCTATTTAGTTAGTGTCAGCTGAATTCCCTTTCTGCTCGTTGATGTTCTTGTTTCTATAATCTAATCTATAGCTAGTTAGAAGGTAAGGGATGATAAGAAACATCCCTGTCGCACTCCAATTCGTATTTAAAGAGGTCTATAATGTTTCCTTCAGTAAGATTTCTGCATATCACATTTTCTTTATTAGAACTTATCGGGGACTTCATAATTCTTAATACGTGTCCAAATTGATTATCTGTCTAAATGGTCGAACACGATTAAAAGTAAGGTAAGGTAAAGGATCCCGTTACACGCCTATTGAGGTTTATTGGGAATACGGTATAAGGCCCGAATTTTCAACTGAATTCAATTCCCAACTATATTCTACTATTATGCATATTACGACTGGTCTGCACAGAATCTGCTTTGTCAAAAACGTGCTTGCTCTTATCTCACTTGTCTGCCTATAGCCTCGTTTAAATTCTCAATTGTTTGCAAGTAAATAAGTGGCTGGCATCAAGATGCAGACTGATAACATATTTTTTAAAAACACCATGTAAATGGTTTTAGAAAAATAAACGGGCAAATATATAAAACGTATTTGTCAGCAGACAAATACACGCAACAACTTTAAAGTAAGTTCAGTATATGAAAGAAAATTATTCGATGAAACAATAAAATAAATGAGAACTTAGATGAGAATGTCCTGTAAACTTATCTGCCTCTGGTATGTGGTATGTTAGCTTGTGTTTGTGACACTCTCAGTTGGGTACTGATATAGGTCATCTCATACCTAAGGGTCTTTTATATTTGGACATGCGCCCTAATATAACCGAATAGGGCTGAACGGGACGCGCCTCGCCAAAACGAGGCAAAACTTTATTTTTATATAAAGGGGGAGGGGGGGGGGGGGGTGTACTTATTTCTCGTATTTCATACATTAGTTTCATTCAAGGTTTTTATATATATGTATTATTTTTAAATAAATTACTTTACTGTTTGTATACTTTGTCTGCTGACAAAAATATCTGCTTGGTATTTTCGCCTGTTTTATTACTGTATCACAGGCCCTTGTTACTTAAACATTTTCAAAATGTTATGACGCACAACTCATTTTGAATTATCTTGCCTACGTTAAATCGTCCCGCGAACGATATGGTTAAAATTAAACAAAAACATTTTTGTACCAATGTAAAAATTTCAAAATAGTATACCTATTTGCCCCTTTTAATTTTCTTAACAACACTTTATCGTTTGATCTTGATAGACACATATGAACCAAAAAGAAAGTCGTGTGTGTCAGATATGCTTGACCGAGGAAAGAATAATGCACTAGTTGCTTTTACATCTATCGCTAAATGCTGCATCCTCTGGCTCATAAATCTAGCTTCGTATTGTAGCTTAGCTTAGCCCTTGTTGTGTGCATTAATATTCGTTGCTCACATGCAGCGCTTAGATAGAAGGCTTGACAGCACACTTAATTTCTTGACTATGCACTCTAGAATTGCATGATCTATGACTCCGCTTGACCTAAAACATTTTAGAGTCTTGAAATATCCGTTTTGATAAAGCATAGAAAGACATTAGTGTAAATATTTGTTCGCATTCATCATCTCTTGTCTATTCTACGAGCTAGATCTCATTTAATGCTGTTTCTGAAAGACCTTTGCTCAGCTGTGTTTTGCTCCAAATTTATTCATGATAATAAATGCTGCTTTACTTTGAAACGTCCGTAAGTGTCTACAATTATATATAAATATATATATATATATATATATATATATATATATATATATATATATATATATATATATATATATATATATATATATATATATATATATATAAACAAGATATCTAATTTACTGTAATGCTGCTATGCCATCATGTAGAGAATAGGAATGGCCAAGGCTACTGTCAACAACGTGGGACAAATACTAACATCTAAAAAACTAGATTACAAATTCAAACTGAGAATCATCAAATGCTTTATATTTTCTCCATTGCTGTATGCAGTAGAAACATGGACAATGAACAAACAATTAGAAGAAAGAATTGAGGCCCTTGAGATGTGGATATAAAGAAGAATGGGGCACATCTCATGGAAAAAAGAAGAAAACAAACAAAGAGGTACCAGAAAACCTAGGAATGAAAAGATAATTAATGAAGGAGATTAAAATTAGACAGCTAAAATATTTTGACCGTGTAAAAAGACTTACCACTTTAGTGAAGACCATAATAGAAGGCAGAGTAGAAGGGAATCGTGCTAGAGAAAGACAGCGCTATAAGTGGGAAGATAACATCAAGAGATGGCCAGGAAAGAGTCTATCAGAGTGCACCATCAAGAAGACGTTGGAGATCCATTGCAGCCAATCTTCGATGTGAATACGGCACCTAATCTTGATGATACTTTGCGATCATTAGAAAGGCAGTATCGGGACAACATAATCTTCCTCAATGTTCCATCTAATCTTTAACCGTCGATGTATAAACCCACCATATATACTCCTTTAAGTCTAGGATTACAGGGCAGATCGTATTCTGTAAACCCCACATCCTATCTCATCCCAAGTGTAGAAGAATGAGAGAAGGGCCACAAAACACATGGAGGAGAGTGAAAGAATAAACGTCTGTAGAAGATGAACAACTTAGAGAGAACAAGAGTAGATAGCACAGGGTGGAGGCTTTAGAGGTGCCTGTCAATGATAATTTCACTAAGCTATGTTACATAGTAACGCTCGGGGGGTCTCTAAAGAGACAAAGAATGAATATACCTACTTAGATCTGCCATAAGAGACGACTAATATAAAATTGTACATGAGGCTGGAAACCTCATCATGTAAAACAAATTGCTACAGAATTTATCAAAGATAACATAAATGCTTTGATTGGGGCATTATGCGAGCAGACTACCTGCAGTAGTGGCTGAAGTCTCCATAAGGGACGTAAAGGAAATCACAAAGAAGAAATGCTTCCTTCCATAGACTTCTTTACAGTTATAAAAGCTGAGAATAGTAATCATGATTGATAATTTTGTTAAGCGAACATATTTACATTTTTCGAGTAGTAACAATAGTAGTCCCTACAGTCACGGCCGGCCTTAGGCCGATTGTATCTATTTGATATTTAATCTTAAGTCCAGGGGCCCTACCAGAATGGTCCAGATCTGGCCCCGCAATTACTAATGCCGAATCCTGGCAGCTACAACAGTAGTAGTAGTGGCTGCAGATGTTGTAGTAAAGCTTAACACGGAAGGCAACAACAAATATTTAAAAAAAATTAACGTTTCTGTTGGCATATATGAATTAACTATTCCTCAGAATACAAATGATCGTAAACAAAAAGAGGACAAGAGAAATTAAAATATATATAGCGATGTCAGCTTTTTGTTCACAAGATTGAAAGTACCCGGACAATAAAATAATTTACACACTCCGCGTCTGGTGTACGTTACAGGGATATGTCACTCTAGGTACTGCAGAAAGGTCAACAGAGAAGCTTGCAAAATAATAATATTAATATCAGTGATATATATATATATATATATAGGGTACATATATGCACACTATGCATTCGTGTAGGCCGTGTAGTTCCGGGAGAAAAGAAATATTAAGACTACTGCCTACTCAAGTTAAGTCGTAAGTAGCGACTACAATGAGGTTGTGCACGTGGCTGGCCACCTCATCATGTAAAATAAACCACACCAGAAACCACTTCTGCAAGAGCTTCGGTGCGAACTTCCTGTCACGAGACCAGCTTCAGTGTTAGCTACATGCTCCTAAGAGAGTGAAAAGGGAAATGGTGAAATAAATAATGCATTTCGTCAAAGAGTCGACTCTATCCGTAGACTTATAGTGACAACGAGAAGACAAGTATGCTGGTTATTTCTATACGTTTTTGCAGATAGATACTTAAATCCACGCATATATAAACACTGATTTTTGCTATCAGTACTGATATGATATTTATATTAGGACATAATACGGTAGTAGTAATATTACTAGTGTTTATTAGTTATAATTATAGTGGTAATGGTTTATTAATTATAACTATTTCTTTTGTACATAAAATTCACAATTCGATTACTGCTATCTGGTTATTTTCTACTTCTTCTTCTTCGTCCACTCTCAGAAGTCCACTTGAATGTTCTCAAAGAAAGCAGTAGTCAGTTTGAGGCTATTTGAATCCCCGTAAAGCTTTACCGCGAAAGGAGCTGGCGTCGGCCATATGCACTTTCTCTGTACCACATATAAGGGGCAACTTTGAAGCAGATGTTCAGCAGTCATTTTATCAGTGCCACAGTTACACTGATCGGTAGTTCCTATCTTTAGCTTGTTGAATAGATGGTACCTCAATCTGTTGTGGCCAGTGCAGAGTCTGAAGATTACCACTTGTTCTCGTCTGTTGAGCTGGTAGTAAGTATCATTCTGTGAGTGACATGGATGTTCTACATTCCATTTGTTTCTGTATCTGATTCTGACAAAACTCTTTGCCTCCTCGAAAGTTATGCTTGCATCAGGCTGAGGTAGATGTGAACCTTCTTTTGCCATTCTGTCAGCCTTCTTCATTGCCTGTGATGTTACAATGAGATGGGATCCATTGGATCACAACGCTTTTGAATCGTTGACAAAGTTTGTGGAGCACTATTCTGAGGTCATCCAGGTCTGTAATATTTTGGCTTGGTTATTGTAAGTATAATATTCTTAAGAAAGAAAGCTCTCACAACAAGCAGAAGAGAAAAAAACATGCCGAAAAGAACACCAGGAAAAAGCAGCTAGGTGCTATCACCTCCGGGGCGCATTCACATAGGCAATTATGACTGAAGGGCGCAACTAGTACTCTTATATCATAGCTTGATGAGACAGACTAAGAATATACTTACTGCTCCCTCAGGTCTGTCGTGCAAGGCAACTAAAAGAGGTTGTACATAAGGGTGGCAACGTCATCACATAAAACAAATTTCTACAGAAACCACAGCTGCATGTGAATGCTTGGTGCCGTCTTTATATAAGGGGACTAGCTGCAATGGTGGCTCCATGCCCCCATAAAGAGCGAAAAAAAAATTTGTGCATGACGATTCTTGTATCACAAGTGTAAACGCCCGTCATAAGACGGGAAGTAAATTCAAAATCACCAATACCTAAAGGCAATTTTACTTATTCACAAGTATTTTTTTTTTAAACCACTGTGCACCACCACAGTACACGAACTACGTAGCAGCAGCGAGGATCCCAATGTGTGTATTGGGATCACACATTCTATATATATATATTTGTGCACACCGACATTTGCGCATTCTTCTTTGGTAAGTGTTACTATTTTCGGGAGAATACATATAAGGGAAAAAATACAATTAATGTCTATTTTTCAAGCAAAGTTGCATTCCTTAGCGTTACGCACTGACAGAAAAAGCTGGGATTTTATATATAGGATATAGGATACCGATAAAGACAATGTATGCACGATAAACAGCGAAGTTGTTCATCATTAACGTTGTATAATACACAACACTTAAATGTATTTGTACAAAATAGAACTTTAACAACGTGAATTCAATACCGAATCTTAGTCATATTTTGTAAATAACATTTTCCCAAAACATACTTGTCTCTCTTTTTCTCATTTTTTGGGGCATATTTTGTGAGCTAGAAAATAATGTCGTGCGAAGCTTCTTAAAATGATGTAAAGGGGTGTGAGGCTTCTTAAGATGCTTTAAAGGGGGCGAGGTTTGCTAAGATGCTGTAAAGGGGTGCAAGGCTTCTTTAGATGCTGTAAAGGGGTACGGGACCTCTAAAAGGTTGAGAAACACTGCACTAGAGTATTCTAGTAATTAATAATTACAAATATTGTTGTAACGTACGATTAATTGCAAGAATGTCCCTTCTAGAACATGGAGCTATGTAATGAGGCAAAGGAAGAAAAGGCCTACCGCTTCTACAGACATATCGTATGCGGCGATTAATTGGAGGTTGTACACGGGACTGGAGCGTCCGATTGACAAAGTGGTTAGAGCGCCGGTCTCTCGCGGCAAAGATATCAGGTTCCAATCACGGTACCGACAAGCTCCAGTCTACCCAGCTGTAAATGGGTTCCGGGCTCTGCTCTTTGAGTTAGGGAAGGAAAAGACGGCGAAGAAAGGAACTGGTCACCCCCACCTCTCGATGCTGGACCTAGTATGGTGAAGTCTCTAACACTTTACTCCCCTACGGCAGTACCGCTAATGGGACTACCTTTTAACAAGGGACTGGCAACCAGTTCTACAAGAGCACATGAATGCTTTAGCGCGGGTTTCCTGCAAAGAGCCCAGATGCAGTGGTAGCTGCATGATCCACAGGGAGCAAAAAAGACAAAAATGAATTAATAGTAATCAATGTATTATCAGTCAACTGCTACAATTGTAGTAATATACTATATAGTTATGATAGTATGTCTAGTATTAGTATAGTATATAATTGTAATGCTACGTGCATCTCCCGAGGGTCTCTGAAGAGACAAACAAAGAACAGGACCACTGCTTCATCAGGCATGTTTTACAGGCGGCTAATATGAGGTTGTGCATGAGGTTGGCAACGTCATCATGTACACAAAAGTTGTCTACTGAACCACCACTGCCAGAGCAAATAAAAGCGTTGGTACAGGTTTCCTGCAATGGAATCTCCGTGCTTCACAGGGAACAAAACGAGAAAATGAATGAATAGTAGGACACGTTTTATTTCTCAACAGCGAAAAATTTTGTCAAACATTATGTAGCTGTGACAGTATTTATAGTATAAGCATATAATTGCTTTATTAATGGTATTAGTTTTGGAACACAATATATATATTTAACTATATTAATGCTTTTTTTCCTAGACCAGGGGTCAGGAACCCGCGGCTCGCGAGCCGGATGCGGCTCTTTGAGCCATCTTGTGCGGCTCTCGGCCCTCTACTACTTAACTACCGTATTAGTGAATGAGGGATACCATGTGATATTTTTTTTTGATGCGGCTCTCCAATTTGTTAAAATGGAGACAAAATTAAATATTTGGCTCTTTGTCACTGAAAGGTTCCCGACCCCTGTTCTAAACTAACTTGCCAATATTTGCAGTTTATCACAGTACGATTTTAATTAATTGTTGCAAACGTTTTCAAAGAAACATTCTAACTTTTTGTTCTTTTCCATCCCTTCTGAATGTAATGGAACTGTATTAGGCCCAGTATGGAGGTCGTACGCACACACAGAGTCAGAGCAGTTACGATGGACCAGAAGAGCCCGAGCCCGACCGTCTTGCCACGGGCCCTATCCCCAAAGTCTGCCGTCTCCGTAATCTGGGAGGAGGAGGTTTCGACTTCGGATCAAGTTTCGGAGCTGCGACACTCCCACGTCATGGAGTCGGACGTCGTCTCTCGGTAGTCACGTGTGCTTTTGTATAAATGTACTCAACACATTGGTGTGATAATAATAATAATAAAAATAACCCCTTCAGTCATAACTAACTATGGGAATGCGCCCCTGAGGTGACAGCCCTCAGCTGCTTATTTTCCTAGTGTTCCTTTCATCGTTTTCTTCTCTCTTCTGCTTGCCGTGATGCTTCTTTTCGCCGAATCTGAGGTAGCGCCGTAGGGAACGTCGCTACTTGGTGCGATCGGCAGCTTCATCCTTCCAGGCTGCTGGATTTATGTCCAATGGCCTCATGTCTCTCTTGCAGACATCTTTGAACCTCCGCTGCGGTTGACCAACTGTTCTTTAACAGTTCATTGATGTACCGAGCTTCAAACTTTGTGTGCTTTCCTGTCTATTTTCGGACTGTGTACGAAACTTTTTTTATTGTTATTGTTGAACAATCGACATCAATGTACTCAGGGCACACCCATAGGTGCTCAGTCTCCCTCCGTATATGTCGAAGCCTTACGTTTGATGCCAAATTCCAACAGTCTTAACCTTGATGATTCATCTATTGCAGAGTCAGTCTCTAACAGGCGATCATTAATTGTTCTAGTACCTCTCCTTTTTCTATATCCAGTGTCACCACTGTGCTAAATTTTAAAAACATTAATTCAAAGCAGAATCATTATCATCATCATCATCATCATCATCACCTTTCAGCTTCCCAGTGAGCATCGAGAGGTGGGGTGACCAGTTTTTTTGTTTCTTTTGTTTTTTAATTTTAAGTTGTTTTTTTTGTTTGTTGTTTTTAGTCTATCGGTAAAGAGCTCCCACGCCAATTTTTGAATTTGTGATTCTAATTTTCGTGCCTTTTTGTTTAAAGAATTTCCTACCAAAGATGCAAGGATATTAAATGTAATACTACTTCTTTCAGCAACCTGTAAAAATGCCAAGCGCTTCAGGCTTTGGGTATCAGCCGTCTAAGGGAACCCAGGACAGGTATGGAGGCGGCGCGCCCGAGTTTGGATCTGATTTCGGCTACAGGGGTTACGGACAAACGCCGGCTCAGAGGTATGCACTTCATGGGTAAAAACTCCGCTAAATTTTACAAAGTCTTGTGTTCTTCACGTCAGTAAATGTATATTGGACTGAGCACCAATTTCTAAGGGCAGCAACTCAGCTAGATGCGAGAATCATCATTTCTTGTTTCCCTGTGCTGGTCAAATGAGATCAGAAATAATGACATTTTTGCTTAAAGTGTTTGCTGTATTGTATCTTCACATTTGCTGCTTCTTGAGTTTTTCTTATTATATTTCAAACATACTTTCTGCTTCTCAAGTGTTTGATGTAATCGATCTCCAATATTTTCTAGTTTGCTGGTGTTTGATGTATTAGATCGCCAACATTTGCTTATTCTCAAGTGTTTGTGGTATTAGATCTCTAATACCGGTATTTGATATTTCTCGAGCGTTTTCAGTATTACATTTTCAACATTTTCTACTTCTCGAGTGTTTTCAGTATTAGATCTCCAACATTTGCTGCTTATTGAGTGTTTGTTGTAATAGATCATAAATTCCTTCTGTTTTTCAAGTGTTTTCTTTGTGTATATCTCTAAAATGTGCTGCTTTTCGAGTGTTTTTTTAATTAGATCTTCAACATTTGATGTATCTCGAGTGTTTGATGTATTACATCTCTAATATTTATGCTACTCGAGTGTTTGATGTATTAGATCCCCAACATTTGCTGCTTCTCGTTGTTCTCTATGGGTCTTGCCTAACAACTTTACGTTGGAAATTCGCAAAATTACGTGATAGGAAAAGGAGGTCGTTTGCACACGGTCACAACTGCGGGTTTCTTTCTTTTCTTAGCTTGAAAAGATAAACAAGAATAAGAAGGGGCACTTTATAGGCACACCCATTCCTGATAAAGATACTTCTGTTGTTCTCTATGGGTAAAGTTTACGTTGTTCGCAAATTGTGATAGGAAACTCTTCACAGAAGCGTTACAACATGAGGTAATCTGATCATCAGAAAGAACCCACCCGTTAAACAAGTGTTTCGGTACATTTATCTTCTTTACACTCTAAGAGGGGCAGGCTCATGTGGGTCTTGACTCTCAATTGTTAACTGTTGGCTTTCCACCTGCGCTAAGAACTGAACCCATTTACCTTGGTTGGTAGACTTCCAAATTACTCCGGGTTTTGTTCATTCTGCCAAAGTGAGATAGTTGGGAAATTAAGTTTTATTGTATACAAATCACTGTCCTGAATTCCGTTGCCCTTTATGCATTTTCATCAAGCCATTAAAGTTCTTACATAGCTTTGCTATTCAAAGTTTAACCGGCTTCTACGTTACCACTGTTCTATTAATATTTCTTGGATTACTGAAGGCTTCGTAGACTTGCGGAAACATTCTGTGATCTGGAATTGGAATGTCCTTTATGTTCCACCTATATGTTTCTGTTATATTCCTTTTTGTGTTTGTTATTTATTTTATTTAGACCAATATCCAAGGGGTCGGAGAGCCCAAGAGGTATGGCGTCCGTCTGTAATTCTAAATGTATCGGGTTCGCTCCCAGTACAGGGAGTATAGGGTAACTGATGACAAAATGTTTCAGACCTAGTGGCTCCTAATGATGTTATACTCCCCCCTGATCTCCTGTGTAGTGAGAGTGGATGCCTAGCTTTCTTGAATAAGGGCGAAAAAAGGGAAGTCCCGTGTGCAAGTTGCGCACGTTAAAAATCCCTCGACAGTTGAAAATCATAAAGAGTAGGCCATACGCCTGCTGCCCTGGCAAAATTTTAAAAGTTAATACGATCAGTATCTGTGTAGTTTCCGGGAATTTCTGAGGAAACAACGAAAGAGTAGGATTACCTCCTTCGAGGATGTCATAAAAGGCAATTAGTTTGAGGTTGTCTATGGGGCTGGAAACCTTATCATGTAAAACACATTGCCATAGAAACCCCTGCTGCAAGAGCATGTGGTTTGCTTGGAGCAGGCTTCCTTCAAGGGGATCAGCTGCTGTGGTGGCTTCATTCTCCGTAAGGACCGCAAAGGAAGATGATGATGAAGATGGATAATGATGATGTTGATGATAATGGTGATGATAGTGATGATGACAATAATGATGATTATGATGATGAAGATGGTGATGATGATGATAATGATGATGATAATGATGATGATAATGATGATGGTGATGATGATGATGATGATGATGATGATAGTGGTGATGATGATAATGATGATGATGATGATGATGATGATGATGATGATGATGATGATGATGATGATGGTGATGGTGATGGTGATGATGATGATGATGATGATGATGATGATGATGATGATGATGATGATGATGATGATGATGATGATAATGATACTGTCACGGATTTCCTCCCCTGCTTTGCAGTAGTGGTCCAACAGTGACCAAAACTCGATAGAATCTAATATTGGCTTCCATGGTATCTACCTGCGCGCAAGATTACTCTTGGCAGAGATGTAGATAGAAGATTAATGACACTTCTACCTTAAGGGAGCATCACAAGATATTCACAGAAGTCAAGAACAAAAGCTGCTTAGGGCCGAGCAATTTGTTAACTTATTAACTGAACTCTGGTCCGTCGTCTTTTGTGATATATATATATATATATATATATATATATATATATATATATATATATATATATATATATATATATATATATATATATATATATATATATGTATATGTATATGTATATGTATATGTATATGTATATGTATATGTATATGTATATATATATATATATATATATATATATATATATATATATATATATATATAATATATATATATATATATATATATATATATATATATATCGAATTAAATTCCGGAGAAAACAATGAAACTCAGGGAATATGATGAAAACTCACCAAAATCCTTCTGGGTCTTTCTTCTTTGATCCTTAGCCGCCGACCGTCAAAGCAGTCAGTGGCAATCACGCCTGGTGGCGTCTTGTAGGCAACAACAAATTGATTCCACTTTGCTCGGTCGGTGGCCATCCTTCGTACAGTGCCCCAACTCTGATTCATTCTTTGCATCTCAGCCTCCACAGTCCTTCGCCAAGTTGTTTTTGGTCGGCCTCTCTTTCGTTTTCCTTCAGGGGTCCATAGCATAGCTGTTCTTGTGATGGCATTGGGGTCTCTTTTGAGGACATGGGCCAACTCAGCTCCAGCGTCTGCCAGCTATGATGGTGTGCATGTCCTCTTGCTTGCTCCGAGTAAGCAGATCTTGGTTGGTGATGGTATTCGGAAAAAAGATTCGGAGAATTTTTCTTAGGCCTGTTGTGTGAAAAGAGGACAATTTCGACATTTCCTTCTTTGTAACTCTCCAGCATTCCGCACCATAGAGAAGCACAGAAAGCACACAGCTCTGATATAATCTTAATTTTGTGCTTGTGCTGTACTGAAAGGACTTCCAGATGTTGTTTAGACTAAAAAAGGCTGTTCTTGCTTTTGTTCATTCTGTTGTTGATGTCTTTGCTTGCTCCGCCGTCTGGTGTTACTATGCATCCTAGGTATGTGAAGGGGTCTGTCTGTTCCAGTTGCTGATTCCTTACTTGATATGGGCTCAGGGTGGTTCACATTGAGCGTCATGACCCCTGTCTTCTTTAGATTGATGTTATCCTTCTGGGTGTTAACTAGGAAATTGCGTCCGGAGTGCGTGAGTAATGATTTGCCTGAATTACAATTAAAAAATGTACATAAATCTCACAATATAAAATGTTACACCTTAGGCACATGTGATGTAATCATCACTCATTACTCATCACTACTCCCGTCGGAGTCTGGGGTCGCTCTGCTGACGGGTTTCCCGCACGACTAGTCAGAAACAATCACAAGCTCTTGCAGTAATGGTTCATGCATATACTATTTTCATATGTTAAGGTTGCCAGCCTTGTATATAACATCTTAGCAAGAAACATGTAATATTTACGTTAGTAAATAAATTGTTTACACTTACCCCAAAATTTTGGGAATACACAATCTCCTTGCACAGATTTAGACTGGACACAGCTCTGTATTAGATGCTTCGAAATCACTTAGGTCTGGAATATAGAGTTAATTCCTCTGACGGCGGGTGGTCTGCGAAATCACCTGGGCCTGGGAAAACTTTTGTTAAATTCCTCTATGACTTGTGATCAAATTCCTAAGATTCCAGTCTTGTTAATTAAAGTCCTGGCCCCTTTAAGTTTCTAGTCTTGTATTAAAAATGCGGGTTTACTTGTGAATTCCAAAGTTGCCCAATACCCGTTCTGTTACTTATAGTTGTGGAATTTCTAAGTCCACTGTCTCCTTTTTCTTTCTGGCTTTTAGGAGTCGCTGATATGACTTGTGCGCTGCAGTCTCTCTTTGTCATTTGTGTCTGTGTTTTCATCACACTATGTTCTCAGTTCTAAGTGCAAATCCCAGATTGCACTTCCGACTAGTGTGCCAATAAAATACATTGTATATTTCAGCTCCTAAAAATGAACCAATCCAATCGAATCTCGTTCAGCACAACGTAGTTAGGTGCGTTTTTAAATTTGAAAAATACCCTCAAGTATTTCAAAATATTAAATTTAATATCCACGCATGACCTCTTACAGTGATATCATATCGTTGCGTCAGACTTCCGCCGGTATCTTGTGCACAACTCATAAACACCATCTGTGAACTCATTTGATGTCCAGATGCTACCTATCGCCAATATTGTCTCTCCAGATAGATTATCGTGATAATCACACACACAGGGATGGTCCCGTAAAACGATAAACGCATCTACCACCTGTGTAATCTGCCAACCTCAAACGGCTATCTCAGACAGTCAATATTGGCTTCTATAGATGTTGATCGGGCGAGACCGTCTTTTCATTATAAGAATCTCGCTCGCTGACCGGTGATAATGACTGGGTATTGTTACGATAATACCCCAGTTCACGTAAATAAGTATGAGGAGTGGTAAACAAGATAAAGACAGTCCCGAATCAAATACTTCCATAGAGGGGTGGAGTGTTAGAGATTTTCCCCTACTAGATTCAGCAGAGAGAGTAAATAATGGTGCATAAAATATGCCACATAATAACGACAGGGGAGAGAAAATAAGAAAATCTGACTAGCACGGGAATGTAATGCAATCCTGCCGGAGTGGACTTGAGATCGCACAACCGTATCGTCACAGGTACTAATGATGATAATGGTGATGAAGGATGATGATAATGATAATAA
The DNA here is from genome assembly GCA_024509875.1 of Oreohelix idahoensis. NCBI lineage: Eukaryota > Metazoa > Mollusca > Gastropoda > Stylommatophora > Oreohelicidae > Oreohelix > Oreohelix idahoensis. The sequence goes on along the minus strand of JAMPIV010005210.1, from coordinate 56,192 downwards.
TGATGATGATAATTGTGCTGATGATAATTATGTTGATGGTGATGATGATAATGATGATGATGATAATGATGGTGATGATGATGATGATGATTATGATGATAATTATAATGATTATGATGATAATCAACTGAGTTGTACACACAAAATAATACAGAAAGATTATATTTTTTATCGAAACAACTATAATTTTCAAAGCTGCCAACATGCTTGTCTTCCAACATCCAGAGTTCAAACCAGTCTCGACATCTCGTTCTCACCGCGAACGCCCGAGGCCAGCTCGAGGTCTCAGTACTTCCAGCAGCCATACGAGCAATCCTACCAGCAGCCGCCTCAGCAAGTGTACACCCCCACTGGTCTATTGCTGGAGCAACAACGGCTACAGGAACAGCAGGAGGAGGGTGAGACTATAGCCCCGGTTTGGGAGCGGAGGAAACAGTTTCAGCAGGGTTCCAGTCAAAAGTCAGAAGGTAGCGAACAAGCATGGCGTTACGTGGTCTCAGGGTCATTTGTCAGTACTGGATTGTCGTTTAAAATACAAAAAGTACTTTTATTTTAGAAATAGAAAGCTATTACAAAAAAACACAGTTGCCCCTTCTGTATGTCACTTTTTTAAAAAAGGAAATATGTCTTGAAACAAAACGTACATAACATACTTAGTTAATACATACGTACTTACATAATGCATACATACATACCTACATAAATACATTTCAGAATCTGTATTCTCCAGAAAATACATTGATATGTACTGACATGATATAATAAAATACAATATGGCATATAGGAGAATCATTAGAATTTACATAAATTCATACAGCGTTAATGAGGGCTATTACCACAGTCTTCACACTTTAACGTGAAATCCAGTTTCTTTACACTTCAACGGGAAATCCAGTTTCTTCACACCTCAACTTGAAATCCAGTTTCTTCAAACCGTAACTTGAAATCCAGTTTCTTCACACCTCAACTTGAAATCCAGTTTCTTCACACTTCAACGTGAAATCCAGTTTCTTCACACTTCAACGGGAAATTCAGTTTCTTCACACTTCAACGGGAAATCCAGTTTCTTCACACCTCAACTTGAAATCCAGTTTCTTCACACCTCAACTTGAAATCTAGTTTCTTCACATTTCAACGGGAAATCTAGTTTCTTCACACCTTAACTTGAAATCCAGTTTCTTCACACTTCAACGTGAAATCCAGTTTCTTCACACTTCAACGGGAAATTCAGTTTCTTCACACTTCAGCACGAAATAGAGTTTCTTCACACTTCAACGTGAAATTCAGTTTCTTCACACTTCAACGTGAAATCCAGTTTCTTCAACACATGATGTAATAGCGAACAACAATGTTTGACGTCTGTTGTAGCTTCACTTTGTTGGGTATTGTCTTCTTCTTCTTTGATCATTATCCGCCGACTGTCTGTGGCCATCACGCCTGGTGGTATCTTGTAGGGCAGCAACAAACTGCTTACACTTTGCTCGGTCGGCGGCCATCCTTCGTGTAGTGCCCCAGCTCTGGTTCATTCTTTGCATCTCGGCCTCCACAGTGCTTCACCAAGTTCTTTTTGGTCGGCCTTTCTTTCGCTTTCCTTCAGGGGTCCATAGCATAGCTGTACTTGTGATGGCAACGGGGTCTCTTCTGCGGACGTGCTCAACCCACGCCAACGTTTGCCAGATATGATCGTGAGCATGTCTTAATGATTGCTCTGAGTAAGTAGTTCTTTGTTGGTGATGGTATTTGGTCAAAAGATTCTGAGAATTTTCCTTAGGCAGATTGTGTGGAAAGAGGACAATTTCGACATTTCCTTCTCTGTTGCTCTCCTGCATTCCGCACCAGAGAAGCACAGAAAGTACACAACTCTCATATAATCTTAATTTGGTGTTAGCCTGTATTGAGAGGACTTCCAGATGATGTTTAGACTAGCTAAGCTGTTCTCGCTTTATTCATTATGTTGTTGATGTCTTTGCTTGTTCCGCCCCATCTGGTGTTACTTTGCATCATATGTATGTAAATTTGTCTGTCTGTTCCAGCTTCTGGTTCCTTATTGTTATGGGCTCAGGATTACCCACATTGAGTGTCTTGACCTCTGTCCTCTTTAGAATGATTTTCAGACCCACCTGCTGGCTATACTTATTCAGTCTATCTGGGGGTTTTTTTTCTTGGATGTATTGATGTGAATGTGCGAGTAGTGCAGTATCATCTGCATATTTCAGATCTTCTAGTGTTTAAAACGTTGTCCATCTTATTCCTCTTGGACTGCCTTCTGTTGTCTTGCGCATCACCCAGTCTATGACTGTCAAAAATAAAGTGGTTGATAAAGGGCATCCCTGTCGTACTCCTGTCTTCACCTCAAAATTAAGGCTGCCCGACACTATTTGTAAAGTTAGCATAGAGGCTTTTTATAATAGAAACAATCCAGCTGCGAATTCCATAAGTCTTCAGTATTTTCCATTGGCTGTCCCTGTGTGTCCTGTCAAAAGCCTTTTCAAAATCAACAAAGTTAATGTATAGCTGTCTCTGCCACTCCGAGCACTGCTCTATAATGTTCCTGAAGGTGAATATGTGAATATATGATCTGCACATCTTCTGTTTTTTCTAAATCCTGCTTGTTCTTTCCTCAGTTTAAGGGTATTGTTGTCTCCTCGCGTGTATCTACTCTCTCTCTCTCTCTCTCTCTCTCTCTCTCTCTCTCTCTCTCTCTATATATATATATATATATATATATATATATATATATATATATATATATATATATATATATATATATATATATATATATATATATATATATATATTTTTTTTTTAAATGAACATTTGCTTTAAATGGACATCTGGTTTTGCATCGAAAATATGACAAAACTATTGTAAACATTATTGAAAAACGTAATTATCAAAAAAAAAGAAATCTACCTTCAAGAGTCAATACAATTGTATTCTCAGTTTGTTCGGAAGACGGTTGTTAATTATCCAAACTGTTTATAATTCTCATTAGATTAAGCGACTTGACACTTTCCCAGATCTTGTTAGCAGATTTACCTTAAAACGGCTAATTTTTTTTTTTTTTTTTTTGTTCAGCTACTTAAATATTCTTTCTACAGTGCCTCGAGCACTTCAAAGCCAATTTTGATCCAAAACATTATCACCGTTAATTTTCACCTGGTTATATTTCTTCGACGAAGGCCTTGTGGCCGGACAGTAGACGTTTTGCTTCGTCCTTTTTTTCTGGTAAGTTGTTATTATTGATCTAGCGGCGCTTGGGCTCTCGCCCTTCGGCCCAATGCCATGTAGTGATATCTGTATGTTTTTGCAAGTTGTTTTGTTTCTCCGTACAAGGTGTTCCACTTAACTGGCCTGATAAGAAGGAGCATTTTCCTAACATCATCGAGTGCTGGTAAAACTCATTACCTATTTTCCTGGGGGGGGGGGGGGGGGGGGGGGGGGGGGGGGGGGGGGGGGGGGGGGCGGGGCGGGGGGGGGGTTGTTCAAGAACGAGGGTCATCTCATAATAGAAAAACGCAAGTTAATCTTAAGGGCTGTAAATAAGAAGTGATCATCAAGTACCATGCCTAGATGTGTCTCCACAACTTCCTGTCTCCAGTACAATTTAACAATTCTGTTGTTGACTTCTTTCCATGCCACGATGTCAAACTGTCCTGTATTTGCTCTCTTTGTCTTCCCATATCTCTTTTTCCTTCAATCTTACCTGTTGTTACGATATATTCCCAGTTTTCCTCTTCTCATAACATGCCCAAAAAAGTGGATTGCTACTTTCTAACTTTTGAAATAAGTTTCCTTTGCACATTGGCCTGTTTCAGGGCATCCTCAAAAGAACGTGACATACAATAAATCAAAGTACAAACATCTCAAAACTCAACAGGGAGATATATTCAAGAACAGGGAACAGATACACCACCAACAGATCTTAGAAAATGCTATACCAAACGCCAGAGAATTTGCAGACTGGAAAAACAAGAAATGTAATGTACTATCTAGAAAATGTAACACTATATATCCAAATTATAACCCATATGGTGTTGAACTGAGTATAGCAGTAAAATCGATTTTTTTTTTTTTTTTTTTTTTTTTACAAAGCCCTAAAAATCAAACATATCACTTTTTTTTACATTAGCAAATACCCCACAGATTAAAACAATAAATGAGTATTACATTACATCATTCACAGACGTAAGTTTTGTAGTTCGACAGTCACATGACCCTGGCCACGTGATGTTCTTCTGTTTGCACGCCCTCTCGCTTTAGAGAATAGATCGGCTTTTGAATAGATCTAGTTAACGATTACTGCTCTTCTGTTCATCTAGTTAACTTCTAGGCCAAGCAACAGGCAATCGCATCTGTTTTGTTGGGTGAATGCTAGTTCAGGTATCTTTTCTGAACAATTCTGATTTTTATTTGTTTGTTGTTCTGTTTGTTTGATTTTTTGTGTGTGCTGTTTCCATCTGTTTATTTATTTTATTTATTTGTTTGTTGTTTATTTCTTTATGTCTACTTTTTCTTCACTCTTGTCCGCTCCTTACGGAGCATGGAGCGACTACTGCCGCTGGTCCCTTAGCAGAAAGCCTGCACTAAGCATTCACATGCTCTTGCTGCAATGGTTTCTATGATATTGTTTTACACGATGAATTTGACAACCACAAGCATAACTTCATATTACTCCCCTTGTACGACATGCATGAATGTGCAGTAGTCCTTTCTGTCTTTGTCTATTCAGCGACCACCCGGGGAGCTACGCTGGACGTTAATTTACTTGATAGTCACACATTTTGTTATTATTTAGACGATAATTTACTTGATAGTCGCATATTTTGTTATTATTTATAAATAACAATCTGGCAGAGATAAATAACAATTGATTTCTTTTTTTTTTTTAAACTGGCCAGTTTTAACCCTTTGGCCTAAGGGTGTGCTTTATTTTGTACAACTAAATTGTTGTGTGGCTTTACTAGCAAGTGTGTGTGCTGTGTGCTTGTATTTAAAAAATATCGTTGTACAGATTTCATTCATATTAACGAATTACATGTATTGTTACGTACGTGTGTTTGAATCTAAAACTTTTATTCAAACGATTCATCTGGTTTTGCTGTGTTGTGTCATAGGTGTCTGTACAGCAAACCCGTTGTATAGTTCGGTTTGATAGGCTGACAGACAAAGAGACATACGGACGGGTAGGTAAGTAGGTAGGTAGGTGAGTTGATAGGTAAGTAGGTAGGTAGGTAACGGGTGGGTGGGTGGGTAGATAGACAAACAGACAGATAGATGCAACGAACATCAAGCATATTTTTTGCACACACACACACACAAGTTTATTTATGTGATTAGGCCCAAAACAAATCTCTTAAAAATGATGAGTGTAACACGCATCTCTCCTTCCTAGTAATATTTTTGTAGCACCTTTATAGTGTAAATATAAAAATATTCTTAAACATTATTCAATGTTATTCAGCAATATGTTTACATAATTTCTGATACGTAATGGGAGCGAACCACCGGCATGCGCAAGCCGCGCTGTGTCCCCCCCTTGGGTCAATATACTGCTGAAGTGTTAGCTAGCGACTTCTCCAGGTAATCACATCATTGACAAAACATTTACTCAGCACAGGATCATTTTGTAATACCATTTAGCATAGAATTCGGTGACTGGCTAGGTGATCACCACGGAAGACATATATTCCTTTATGTAGTGACATGGACGATTAATAATGATCCTTGCTAGTAGGAATTTAAACAAATAATGACAGTTTGAAGAGTACAGTTTGTCAAATTAACAAGTGGTGACTATTCGAAGTGCACACTTTGTCCAATTAACTTGTGGTGACAATTTGAAGAGCATACTTTTTTCAATTAACAATTGGTGACAATTTGAAGAGTACTCTTTGTCCAATTAACTCGTGGTGACAATTTGAAGAGTATAGTTTGCCCAATTAACTCGTGGTGACAATCTGAAGAGTACAGTTTGTCCAGTTAACAAATGATGACAATTTGAAAAGCACAGTTTGTCCAATTAACAAGTGGTGACAATTTGAAGAGTACAGTTTGTCCAATTAACAAGTGGTGACAATTTGAAGAGTACAGTTTGTCCAATTAACAAGTGGTGACAATTTGAAGAGTACACTTTGTCCAGTTAACTCGTGGTGACAATTTGAAGAGTACAGTTTGTCCAATTAACTCGTGGTGACAATTTGAAGAGCACACTTTATCCAGTTAACAAGTGATGACAATTTGAAAAATCTAGTTTGTCCAGTTAACAAATGGTGACAATTTGAAGAGTACAGTTAGTTCAACTGACAAGTGATGAAGTTCCTTGCTGGCAGGCGTGTTTTTTTTTGTTTTTGTTTTTTTTTTCTTAACCAGCGGCACTTGGGCTTTCAGCCCTTCGGCCCAATGACATGTCATTGCGAGGCTGGGGAACCTGAGGACTTTCCTTCCAACCCGGTCAGGAGCTTCGCTCCTTCCCATCCACAGCGGGTTTATCACAGGAGCCGTTCAAGCTGTTCAGTCAAATTTCCGGCCGTAAACATTTCTTCAAACGCTGATGCCCGGATTTGAGCCATGAACACCTGGTCGCCAGTACAGCGCCGAAGCCATTACACCAGCGCGGCTCCCAGATGGCAGGCGTGTTAAGAAATGACCAATGGCAGGAGATCAGTGTATGGTGTAACGTGAATGATTAACTGATGCTGCGTTCAAATGAATGCTTTAAAAACCATGCCATTGCCTGCAGACGGAAGCCCCCTTAGATATCGAAAGAGGACCGGACAACAATTTTTTTAATATATTTTGCTTATGTTATTTTGGCTTAGCCGTGAGATACAGAAGGAACAGCCCTTCTTACAACACCCATCCATATTGCGTGGAAAGTCAAATGACAACGCTTAAAAAACAATTTATTTCAGAATTTTTATTTTTCACTATGAATTGCGGTTTAAAAAAAAATTAACAGATACATACTTAACTCTTATCTCTCTCTATTAGTTTCATGTTAAGCAAAAATTGCGGACGATAAGATTTACAGTCAATATAAAAGTAATACTTACTACATGAAAATGTTACATATATGCAATATAAGGGCATTTGATGTTTACACGAAGACATTTGATCTGTCAAACTGTTACAAGTTTTACTCTAAGACACGTAATATGTCATACTAAGACAGCGACTGTGTTACATTAAGACACGTAATGTGTTATACTGAGACATTGAGTGCGTTATACATTAAGAATCAAGACGCGTGGTGTGTCATACTGAGACGAGTGAAACTACATACTGGGACAATGAGTGTATTACATCAAGACATGTGATGTGTCAAACTGAGGTAGTGTTTTATACCCTAGACACCTGATGCGGCAAATGTACTTATTTTCACACAACCTGTCTAAGGAAGATTACTCGAATTTTCTGGCCAGATACCATCACCAACCAAGATCTGTTAAGTCAAAGCCATCGAGAAGATATACATACCATGATAGCGGGTAGACGCTGAAATTGGGTTGGCTACATCCTCAGAAGAGACCCTGACACCATCATCAGAGCTACCATGCTGTGGACCCCAGAAGGAAGGCGAAAGAGAGGCCTACCAAAAGCAACTTGGCGGAGAATTGTGGAAGCAGAGATGCAAAGAATGAACTAAAGTTGGGGCACCACAAGAAGAATGGCCGCCCACCGAGCAAAGTGGAGACAATTTGTTGCTTGGGCGTATACATCACCAGGTGTGGTGATTACTAATTGTGTCGTCAGTCAGTGGCTAAGGATAAATAAAAGAAGACCTGATGGGCATACGAAGACAATGAGTGTGTTACACTAATCTATTTGATGTGTTATTCTTAGACAAGCGATATGTCATACTGAGACAATGAGTCTGTTACATTAAGAAAAATGATGTGCCATGCTGAGACCTTGATGTGTTATACTGAGACAGTGAGTGTGTTACACTAAGAATGAGTGTGCTACAGTAATAAGTCTCATGTCTCACACTGAGACAAGTACTGTACCTTACTGAGACAAAGAGTGTGTTACATCAACACAGTTGTTGTGTTGAGCTGAGACATTTAGTATGCCAGACTCACACAGCTGATGTGTCATACTGATGTCATGCTGAGACAATTAGCGTGTTATAATATGATGCGTCATCACAAAAACAATTAGCGTGCTATAGTATACTGCAACACTTGAATAGTGTTCAAGCTGGTCGGCCCAGGTAGCGAAATGCTATTAAGAATTACTGTTAGTCATTGGGAAAGATTATCTAAGGTAAACAGACAAGAATATGTAGCTAATAATTTGCAGTAACTGCTTTCGGTTGTATTATCTGAGTGGCAATTTTCTGAGTGAATTAAAGTGTTTAATTAATAACATCTGTTGCATGTGCAGTGCTTAACTGCTTCTTTTTTTTCAGGTTTTACCGAAGCTAAAGTGAATAACTAACTCCATTGTTTTAGTTCACATTTCTAAACAATTTGCCATCTAGTTATGCGTAATATATATTTTTAAGCTATAAAAAAGAATAGAAGGTAGAATATTAATAATAACATCTTATAAAAGAAGAACATTTATTATTAAATTTCTAGAAAAGCTGAATGTGTATTTCGTAAACAATGAAATATTCATCACTACATTTATAGAAAACTAGAATATTCATCATCACATTTATAGAAAAATAGAAACAATCAGCTTTAGCCACAGGCAGTAGGGATGCGAGTTCAAATCTCAATAATAATCTTGCCAATAGCACTTCATGTCTTACTTTCGAAGTAATCTTCCTCTCCGTGCTGATAACCATTCATCATCATCATTTTCCTATACGCTCCTCACGGAGTATGGAGCCACCGTTGCAGATGGTCCACTTGTAGGCAGTCTACATTAAGCATTTACATGCTGTTGCTGTAGGGGTTTATGTGGCAATTTGTTGTACATGATGAGGTTGCAAGTTCCATGCAAAACCTCATGTTAATCGCATCGTATGACATGCCTGAGGATGTGGCAGTCCTATTGTTTTCTGTGTCTCTTCAGAGACCCCCGGGACACCACGTGATTTGATAGTTATTACCTGGTTAAATAATTGTTACTGCTATTAATTGTTAATTTACTTTGCCTTTCATGTGATAAATAACCTTTTTAAACATATCTTTCCTTTACTGTGTTCAAGTGAGGACTCCGCTCAGCAAACCAGCTCTGAAGATTTCCAAACCACGTCCAGGCCCCAGTAGCTATGCCAGTTTCGGGACTGACTATACCCGCCCTTCTGGCCAACAGTCCACAGCCACCGCCCCCTGGCGACCCACAAACCAGTTCAAACCCACACCCGTTCCTGTTCAGACGTCGTCTGTCACTACTTACACACCAGTTACGGTGCAGTATACGCCCAAGTCCGAGCCTCCATCAACAGTGCCCAAACCATCACCACCGGCACCATCGTCTGCCTCCGTACATGCGGTATGGCTTCCAAGTCTGCACAACATTTGTTTTCCATACTCCACATTATAGTAGTAGTAGTAGTAGTAGTAGTAATAGTAGTAGTAGTAGTAGTAGTAGTAGTGGTGGTGGTAGTAGTAGTAGTGTTAGCCGTCGTGGTAGTGATAGTAGAAGTAGTAGTAAAAGTAGTTGTAGAGGCTAGCAGTCGAAGTAGTAGTAATGGTAGTTGTAGTAATAATAGCAGTCGAGTAGTAGTAGTAGTAGTAGTAGTAGTAGTAGTAGTAGTAGTAGTAGTAGTAGTAGTAGTAGTAGTAGTAGTAGTAGTAGTAGTAGTAGTAGTAGCAGTAATAGTAGTAGTAACTATAGTAGTAGAATTTGTAGTTGTAGTAGTAATAGTAGTAGTACTAGTTGTAAAAGTAGTAATAAATGTAATTATGATGAACTTAATATTGGTGACAGTAATTTTTTTTATAATAGCATTACTACTAATAGTAGCTGGGGGAATAGCAGTAGAAGCAGTAATACTAATACTTATACTAATAATAGTAGCACTGCTATAATGAACACTACGTTTACTATTTTCAGACCCCGCCTGCCTGGCAACGCCAAGAGGAACAAGCCACGGGCAAGGGCACTCCTGCTTGGCGCACCTCCCTAAAGACCACTGGAGTCAAGCCATGGGAGATGGAAACCGGCTACGCCATAGAACAGCAGCCAGTCAGGTCTGTTCCTTATAATCCTCTTCCCGCCAAAAGTCCTATCACAATTGGACCATATAGCCCAACAGGGACCCCAGATGATGGCGGCTCTGCTAATGGCCCCAAAGTGGTACACTTGCAGTATAATTCTCCCATGCACCTGTACTCAAAAGAGAACGTGGCTGCGACCCTGAAGGGCCAGACACATGGTCTATCTGCTGGACAAGCGTGAGTTATATCTAGGCAGACGTGTTTTTGGGATTTGCCGTGTGATACGACGCATGAAGCAATGATAAGTTGTCATTCTCATGTAGGCAACGTAAAAGCCATATACCTCTAGAACTGTACATTCTAGTATATAGGTTTGTTCCTTGCTTGCAAGTTTACTGCATTGTCCTAAAATGAGAATCTTTCAGCTCCAAAACGTTTCGGTGACTCCTTTTGTTTGATATCAATAGCATTTACCCGTTTGACGTTATTCACTCTTCAATGTGGCAATATTTAGTACAGGAGAACTCCCTTTTTTACTTAGTATCCCGTTTTAGAATCGTTGAAGGTAGTCCCAGATCTTTTTTTTCCCAATGTAGAGATGTTCCTTTGTGATTTAGCATTCCTTCCTTCCTCCGTCTTCCCCCTACTGTTTATTATTGTCTATAATTTAAACACAGTTTTGAGGAGCCGCGCTAGCGTAGTGGTTACCCCACCGCTCTGGCGACCGGGTGATGCAGGATCAAACCCGGGCGACGGCATTTGAGGATTTTTCGTCGACCGGGATTTGGACTGGATTAACTCGAGACCTGGCGAGGACATTTGAAGGAGTGTCGTCGACCAGGGATTGGCGGCTCCTGAGCCGACCCAGCTCTAATGGGTACCTCCGAAATCGGCGAGTATCTGCCTGAATGGCGAGGGACACCTGTCTCTGTACAAGAAAAAAGGGATACTCACGTAAAATCAATGTCAGATTAGACATTAATAATAACCTGAGATTTCGCCTCGATTATTAGCGGGCGTACGAAGAAAAAAAAAAAAAAAAAAAAAAAAAAAAACACAGTTTTGGAGATTCTAAACATATGATACTATTGTAGACTCTATTTCTTACCTATTAGCAAAATATCGCAATATTTAGGGCTATATATTTCTACTTTCCCCGTAAAATTACACCGTATTTTTTCAGAAAGTTGCTTAAAATTATAGGAACAACAATTTATTTATTATGTTCATAAATTTTCTTCTTGAAGTAGCATATCTACTGGCGTACGTGATCGGGATTATCCACAGCTGTCGCGAGGTGTTTTGAGGAGATAGGACAGCTTGAATGGAATGGAAGAATACAGATAATAATGTCTTATTGATAGCTTCCGAGTTTGAAGAAACTGCCTCTCCTCGGGAAATAGTGTACTAGAAATTTACTTAAAAGAGAATTCTGGTACCTAAACAAGATATTTTCTGGACGATAAATTCTTCCTCAGTAATCCTACAAAAGGACTGTGTAAAGCACACAAGGTTGAGAAAGAGATTTGGTGTCCAGCCACAATTAAAATATCCCGACCCAATAGAAATTAATTGAATTATGGCTGAGCCCCCAGGGTGTAGATTTATATTTAAAACAAAATACAACCCAAATAAAGTTAACAAGAAAAATAACAACAGACTCTGTTATGTAAAGTTGGATAAAAGGGTATGGAATCTTACATTTCTTTATATACATATAAATATGAAAAAAAAAGTTTAGCTCTACTGTTTATTAAAAAAAATCAACTAGTGTGGTCATCACTTGGACCAGAGATCTTTTCTATGGTAGTGTTGCTGGTATGTGTTAATACTCATCTCCTCAAGGACTGTAGTAGCTGCGGAGATGATTTGTGTTCGGACTCTCTTGGTTTGGTCTGCCCCAGTAGGTTGGTCTTATAACAGTTAATGGGTTCAGAGGGTGTCAGAGTTTGCTTCCCTGGACTCAGTGCACATCACAGATAAGGATGGGGTAAGTCACCTCTGCTGAATATCTCTTCTGCTTATGGGATGTGTGGTATGGTTACTGGGCGATAGGTTATGGTTGGGTATGATAATCTATTTGATAGGGTATGGTGGGTAAGGGTAATCTTTGGTACCATTGACTTGTACCCTGGACCTGGTTTAGGCATCTGGTAACCGCAACCTGGTTTTGTACTTTGTAACCGCAACCTGGGTTAGTACTGTGTAACCGCAACCTGGGTTTAGTACTGTGTAACCGCAACCTGGGTGGACTGGAAACAATTTAAATCCCATTAGTGGTTTCAAGAGCAGTCATCTCCTAAGTCTGATGGCCGGTAAGCGTCCATCAGAAATTAAATTAACACAAGGTTAACTATCATTCCGTAACAATGTATGAACTACCACGTCTTAACTGACATTATAGCGTATCTTGAGTTCTCAGTCTCTATCTGGCTGTCTGCTTATTTACAGCAGTGGTTTTCCCCATGTGGGCAATGAGTTTCACAAACTGTGAGGTAGGGGCTAGGGTCATCAAATGGTTGAGAACCACTGGTTCACCTAGTGCCCATAGAGCAGTGTCTTAATTTTGGGGTCTCTGTCAACAATGGTTTGAGAACCACCGGGTAATAGTTTCCTATGCTGCTTTAACTTGTTGGGGTGTCATTGCTGCCAAGGTCTGAGAACCAATGATTTACATTCTTGCTTACTCGAGCAGTAAATCATGTGGAGGGTAGTCATGGTCTCAAGGCTTGAGAACTGCTGACTTACATTTTGTCAGTCAAGTGGTAAATTCATTAAATAGCTAAATAATTGCAAGCATTCTTAAAGTCCTGGTTCCTGTAGAAAATAACATTCATATAACTGATAATAAAATAGTTCTTCAATCATCAAACATGGTATGTGCATAAGATTGCATTAAATACATATAAAGAACATTCCATGATGCAAAATTAATGTACCATATTTCACAAAGGGAAAAGAAGTGATTGAGAACACTTGTATCAAGTTTGTAGTCTTGACAGAGAACACAGAAGCCTTATAAGAAATAGAAAATAGAAGGACCACTAATACACTTCTGTTTTGCTTGGGTCAATATGCAAATCTCAAAGTAACAACACTAATATAACATCATATTATTTAACACTGTCTTATTTCTGCCAGGCTGTGAAATAAAGATCAGTGATTAATTAGGTCTAGGACCTCAGCAAACTCATACATTAGTTTGAGTGATCTGTAAAAATGCAAATAACAGTTATTGTCACTGAAAATGGAAATGCATTTAAACTTTAACAAAAAGTTACTGCAATAGCAAGCTGTTGATAAACATATGATTACTCATGTTATAAAATCAGCAGTATTAATTAGATCTACTTACTTCGCTCAACTGAAATCACTACAGATATTTCGCACCAAGTGCAAAGTAGCCTCGTCCGAGGCCCATAAAATCACATCTGCTTCGAACGATGGTTACAAGAAGAATCACTTATAATTCCCTCCAAATTCCAGGTGAGGTTCCCGGGCAGGGGTGGGCTGTGACTTGGGTGGCATTGTTGCAAATCTATCTTTTGGTCGCAGGGATATCAAGTTAACTTCATTAACTCACCCTAGTATCCACTGTGTACGTGTTTGCAGCGGCAGACAGGGTTTCTGCCCCTTTCTCTGATTTACGTGTGTCCTGTACGTGACTTCGGACTCGTCGTAGTACTGATTTTCACCTTTCAAGTAGAATGACTTTCGCTGGCGAAGTGAATAATTTATTGTCCTGGACCGTGAAAATCCTGAGCTGGTAAAATACTGTGAAATCTAGAGAGACTTTTTCATTATAAGAATGAAAAAGTCAACTGAACGGAAAAAGTTTTCAATCTAACGATAGAGATTTTAAGAGGAATAAAATAATAGACAGAAGAAAAAGTCGGTGAGAGTCGTTTCACGACAACAGCTTTGCTCCTTAGTGCCATATACGAGTATAAATCATGTTGCTGATTTGTCTGTGCTGTGATGTTAATTGTTATTATTGATCAGAATCGACATCACCGCACTCCGGGCAAACCCATAGTTACTTAGTCTCCCTCATCAAATGTCGAAGGGTAGGAATGTTAATTGTTCCTGTTGCGTGCTGGTTGTGTATACACGCCGGACGCATCCTCTCATACGTCCGTTCCTGCTAGTCTTAAGTTTGATACCAAATTCCAGCAGTCTTAGCCTTGATGATTCATCGATTACAATGCCATTCTTTAACAGGCGATCATTAATTGTCTTTTGTATTTCTCCCTTATCCATATCCAGTGTCCCCACTCTGAGTTTTTGTCGTAGCTAGTCGGTCAGTTCGCTCATTGTCTCGTACCCCCACATGACCAGGACAGTAGATGCACACCAGTTACTGGAGATATGAGGCTTCTGGGGATGTTTTCCATTCATGCCGTAGCCATTAATTGTCGACCTTCAGAAAGTGTTAAATGATTAATTGTCGACCTTCCGAAAGTGTTAAATGATTAATTGTCGACCTTCCGAAAGTGTTAAATGATTAATTGTCGACCTTCCGAAAGTGTTAAATGATAAATTGTCGACCTTCCGAAAGTGTTAAATGATTAATGATCATATTACTCGTATTAGAAGTAAACAATCTACTTACTTGGGACATGTAATGAGAAGATAAACGCTGGAATATATTACGGTAACAAGAAAATAATGATGGGCAATGCGATAGAGAACACATAGAAAGAAGTCAACAACAGCGATTATAACAAAAGAAAACAATGGGGACAGGAAGCTATGGACAGACATCATCACCTAAGCCACCAGGCTTGTTCTTGAAGAAGATGGCGTGAATCCCCGTCCGGTATCTTCTCTTTCTGTCGTCGTCCTCTGTCTCTTTCTCTATCTCTCTCTCTGTCTCTATGTCTCTCTCTCTCTCTCTCTCTCTCTCTCTCTATCTCTGGAAGGGCAGAATGTTAGACGGGCCTGCGCCCAATTCTTAACCTTTCGAAAATAAAGTTCGTTCGTTCTGTAGCCGTGTATACCGTGCTTTATTCAGAGAACAGACTATATTCTAACAAGACGAGAAGAAGCACAGACCACCCCATAATTTTATATTTTATGAGAAACAGAAAATAATAAATTATAGTGTCACATATTTAGGACAGAGTCGCTTCCACACGCCATTTCTAATAATTGGGTGATTTCCCCTGACCAATCGGATAGCTCAGATTTACCCCGGGGAATATAGAACAGGACGCCATCTGGCAGTCAGAATGAAGGAGCGAAACTGAATAGGACGTGTCTAGTCCAGCTCTACATATTCCTTAGTTTGAGTAAATCAACTGCAACATTTATTTTAAAATGTGTATTTCAGGACATTGAGTGGTTTTGTATTCCTTACTTGCGTAAGTAGTAACTATCATTCAACGCATATTTGAATAGAGCTTCCAACTCTGGTTGCAGCAGAACTAGGTTCGAAGATTGAGTCAATTTGCAAAACTAGTCTTACACATAAAACCATGCTGAGCTGAAAATACCCTTGTGTTGGAAAATATTTAACTCAAGGAATACCTAAGATAATAAAGAAATCAAAGGACTAATCTGAAGGAATGAGAATATGTCGTCGAACCCAAAATAAGACGTTAGGCCTAACCTAAAGGAAGAAAACGGTGGAAAGATAAAGTTCGCCATCTTTGACAAATTGAGTAGGCCTATGAGATAAAGATGCAAAAGGGATTTTTGCATCGATGAAAGCATCTGATGATATGTTAAAACTTTATTGTGCTTATTATTGTAAAAACGTTCTGAATTCCAGACTTTTGTTGAAATTTGACTTCATACTGTAAGACATTAAAAGATTTGTTTGAAATAGAACGCTGTTGCAAAAGTGAATTTCTACAGTTTGAGATTTAGCTAAGAAATCTATCCATCTCAGTTAAATTTGCTACATCAACACCTAAGAGAAGAAAATCGAACCTGGTGACCCAATCTTACAAAGGAGAGGAAAAAATATCTCTAGCGGTCAAGGCTAGTTAACCAAACCTACTCTCTGTAAAATAAACTGTAAACCCTGCATACCCCGAAAATTTCGTTCATTCGTTCGTTCTCTCTCTCTCCAATTTCGCTTGTTTTCGAAATGTATTCCAACGTTCCTGTTCTTAGAACATGCCTGAAATAAAGGTAGTCGTCTGTCAGCACAGAGTCAACACTGAACCTGGTCCCTGGGAAGTCAGCATCAAAACATCCATATGCTGTTGCTGTCTCTGTAGCAATTAGTTTTAAACGATGAGGTTGCTAGCTCAATTCACAACCTCGTATAAGTCGTTTTTTCCTGCATGCATGGGACAACAGTCGTCCTATTCTTTGTTTTGTCTCATCAGAGACCCCAGGGATCTCTACGGGGTCAGTACTTTTTACCCCTCGTTAAAAAAGACAAGGCTACCAATTCATTCTGGTTCATTCGGCGGACCTAGAAACAGGGATTTCAGTAGATCAAATCAGCGGTTATGTATTCACTGTTTTGGATGCCATTGAGATTAGAGTGACTTTTTAACCAATAAATAGCGTGTGAAGCTTAAAAGATGAAACATTGCATGTTATTTCATTTATCACAATGATAATATGCACCTGGGAAAGCAAACCATTGCACGGTAAGTAATTCATTGATACTACGTTGGATGAAACGCCTCTATTAGTTCTGTAGCGGATTTATACTCAACCCTTAGATTTAGTTTTGTAGCATGCTTTCAGTCATAGATTTACATTGATTTTAAGCCCATGGTTCAATGCACAAATCATTCAACCACGTAGCTCATAGTTACCTTCCCCACAACCCACCTTTTTTTAAACAGTGCTCTCATCTTAAAAAAATCCTACTTATGTGTGTGTATTTTTAAAAATCTTGTACCGTTCTATGTTTGTTTATTTGATTATTTGATTTTGTATATACTGCTACACACGAACATAAATGCATATTTTTGTTTGCAAGATCTCATGTTCCCTATGCAAACTCACAAACACAATTAATTTATAGCAAATTCACCCGTCTCATACAAACACCAGTAGCTCATTCATTTTCTTGAAGAAATAAATTTGAGGCGCCTAATAGCGTCCCCATTTCACATCTGCCCCGGGAGGTCAGAATTTACAAGAACATTTTCTTTCCGAAAGTAAAGAGTGCATCAGCTTACAAACAAAATTAAACTGTTTCTGAATTTATCATTACGCGTTAAACAATATATGTATCTGATGATATAAAGTTTAATTTCTCCCCACTTGTCTCAAATGAGGTTACGGATGAGACATACTGCCTTAGGGGAGTGAGGTGTTTGAGACTTTGCATTGCCAGGTCTCAGCTTTATGAAATGGGGCTCCCTTTCACGTTTACTTTGCCTTCCCTAACTCAAGGGCTGAGTCATGTACCCGTTTACAGTTGGATAGCCTGGATCGTGACACTACCAGGTTTCGAAACCGGTAGACGAAAGAGGTGCTAACTTGACCTCGAGAAACAAACGCTGAATTCAGTCTACCACTTACCTTAAAAGAGAGCTCTATTCTATTTCCACTGCTTATGTCCCATTTGCTAGCATCACTGATTCGTCTGAACCGGTGTAGGAGGCAGGAAGGACGTACCCGGTAACACGCACTGTACAGTGCTTCCTGCCGTCAGGTCAGGAACACTGGACAAGTGATTCTTGCCTAGGTAGCAGGCTCTTAACTCAGGCAGGAAGCACTGTACAGTAGGAGGTAGGAAGGACGTACCCGGCAACACGCACTGTACAGTAATTCTTGTTTAAAAACAATAAATTGGTGTATCGCACTGCGTTGTAGTTATAATAATCCATTAGGCAGATATTTCCACCTTTCCTTCCTTTATAGGACAAAAGACTGGAGAGAGAAAGAGTAAAGATGTTTTTATGTTTGCTTCATATGTTAGTCATTTAAAGTGTGTAAACAAATTTTATGAATTTTTTCTAATTTCGTCTAAAATGTATGGTAGGAAGAAAAAAAAATTGGTATATCGCAATGCGTTGTAGTTATTATAATCCATTTGGCAGATATTTCCACCTTTCCATCCTTTATAGAGCAAAAGACTGGAGAGATAAAGAGTAAAGATGTTTTTATGTTTGCGTCATGTTATTCATTTATAGTGTGTAAACAAATTTTATGAAATTTTTCTAATTTCGTCTAAAATATAAGGTGGGAAATTATTATTTCAATATTTATTCCAAACAGGTATCGGTATGGTGCGTGTAGTGGGATCATAATTTGGGCAGTGAATAATAAATATAAGGTAAATGTGGTCCCATTACAGATACTGCCATAGTGGGGTGAAGTGTAAGAGACGTCACTATACTGGATCCAGCATCGAGAGGTGAGGTGACCAGTTCCCTTTCTCGCTGCCTTTTCCTTCCCTAACTACGAGCAAAGTCAGGTACCCATTTACAGCTGGGTAGACTGAACCATGTCGATACCGTGAATCGAACCCAGCACCTTTGCCGAGAGAGACCAGTGCTCTAACCACTTTTTCAATCGGACGCTCAATAAATATATAAATTTATAATATTGCATATAATTGTACTTCTGGATAATTTTTATTAATTATAATTGTTTAACTAAAAATAAAATATGAAAGAAAGATCTTGGTTGTTATATCACAATGTGTTAACAAACAGACTTTCCGTTAAGAAAAAGACATGAAATAAGCTTCATTTAATTATTTTCAGGTATCATAAATACTGAGATGAAATGTCAAGAGTGGCTGCAGTTAAATCTTAGTATACGTGTTCAAAACCCACATTTTTAGGAGCTAATTTTAGGGAGTACTTTTGAGACATGACAACCGTTACTGGTTTTACAAGAAATAATTTATTTATAATGATAACATACAGTGTTATATATTAAAATGTGAAGCGATAAAAGCGCTATGACCGGCACTTAGTTGAATTGGTCAGTGATTTTAAACATGTTAATTAGGTTATACGTGATAAAAAAACAATTGTAGACTTCTTGGCTAAGACTTGATTGCATCATAACGGCCCTTTACCGTGAACGCTTCACGTTAAAGGTCGTAAATATTTCACACCATTAGGGAAGTTGAGATAAGATTCGCGCGACTCAGAGGCACCAATAAGAGAGATAAACCTGTTTAATTATTCAGAGTTGGGGCACTGTCCGAAGGAAGGCCGCCGACCGAACAAAGTGGAATCAATTTGTTGCTACCCAACAAGACGTCACCAGGCGTGTTGGCCACTGACTGCTTTTACGGTCGGCGGTGTAGCGGGAAGTTATTTAAAATTATTTATTATGTAACAGTATGCCAGTAAAGAGTTCTGGTCTTACAAGTAATACCCCAGTCTTAGAAATAAGCACTGGTGTATTGTTATCATAAAAATAGTCAGACTGTGAAAACCCTGGCCCAGTTGGTAAGAAGTAGTACCAGGATTTAAGGTGTCTCCTCCCTGTGACTATCTTATGATTACTTTTATTCTAGGGGATAAGTAAAATGAACATTCACTGAAACCACAAATGGAAGAAGTGAATAAATCCTCAGGTACAGTTAAAATAGTTTAATAATTACACTAATATTCTATTTCTACTAGTTGGAAAAGAGTATACACATATATATATAAAAATATTCACACAATTACTATTATTGTCTGTTTAGACTTCAAGATCTTAAAGAATAAAGTTACTGAAATCACTGTTATTAGTCCTTTGAATTTTAGGATAACTGTCATCAGTTGACTGAGTTTATGTATGGTTACTTATTGTTTTCAACTATTGGCTGTTTCACATGTATAGGTGGTCAGTGTCAAACAGGACACTTATCTTTCCAACTTGATACTGCTGAAACTGTCCTTTGCTGATATCAGACTTGGTAGGCCCAACAGTAGGGATGCCAATGATCAGTTGAAGTTCACTCTTTGGGGTCCTGCACTTTTGTGGGATTGCCTCGGAGGAACTGCACCGGCTTCTGATACTGGACAGTCTGGTTTGAGTTACTTCATGGAACCCTCAGACTCCAGACACTTAGACTGAAATTTTCTGGCGATCCGCTCACACTTCAGATGGATTTAGAGTCGTGGCGTTATCTGCCCTCAGTCTTGTCTCAACCTCGTGCGTTGTGTATCTCTCTCAGTTTACCGATCCGCTTTAAATACGTATAGCGCGGACGTATCGGAGAGTACCGACGTCACAGCTTAAACCTAACCTGAAAAAATCCTTCCCGAACCGTGATTTCAGCCGATCTGTGCGTCGACTGAAATTTTGCCTTTCTCATTCTCAGCATATATAATATCCATATTGTTCCATCTTATCTAGTTTTCTTCAGCTGATAAAACTCTATCTTCCTATCCATGTAAATTCCCAAACTGTTATTTGTTGATTTTAATATTTAGAACAGAAGTGAGTTTACATGCTTTTAGCGTAACTGTGGGCAGCCGAAATACGCATATATCTCCGTAAATGAGAACTTCCTACCGTTCCATCTTATATGCAGTTATACACAATCCTTCCCTGTACTGAAATGTAAAATCCTTTTCATACGGATTCCCTTCTGTTGTTATTTATCGTTGGCGATTTCCTCTGTCCGATACACATTTCGCTGATACGCCGCCATTTTGAAAGCGGTCACTCGATCGTAGATGGGTTTATAAATCTAACTGAACTCATTTGCAATGACTTGAAACCAATTTCGCGACATAGCTCCCCCATATTTTAAGCTGGATGATATCTAGCTTAACTATTGGGTACAAGACAATTGCAAATCGACCATTCCGAGGTTAGTTCTTCTTCCTTCTATCCTCCTCAAGCTCTGGGGGATAACGACTAAGAAAATCTGCGCCCACATTCTGTTTTCCAAGAATATATTCATCCTTCACTATCTCTCTTCTTCCTGTACGGCTTTTCATCCAGGCTCTTACTGCTGGTGAAACGGGGTCGGTAGGTTTCCCATGAAGTTTACCGCCCTCTTTTCGTTGATAGTTGGATGTGGTTTTCCCTCGCAAATCCGTAGGTGTTTGTTTTTCGCTACGTGATTTGTTCCTTTTTTCCAGCGCATGGGGTTCAGACTGCAATTGAACCTGTGTGGGATGTTTCCTTTCCCCTCCCGTGCAAATCTCGGGAGTACCCCTGATTGCTGGTTTGCTTGTAGATTTTTGATGAAGACTCTTCCGTCGACTTTCTGAATCTACATAGGTGCACTCTGGACAGGAATTTACATACTGATTTATGTCTTCCGTAATACCTGGCCAGTAGAACTGGGTGGCTATTCTTTGTTTTGTGGCACCATTACCCAGGTGTTCACTCAAAGTTGATATGTGTCCCCAGCCTATAACCTTATTCCTATAGGTGGATGGTACAACAATTTGACCATGACTTTTCGTCCCTCTGCCAGCTTTCCTGCACAAGAGTCCATGTTCCCTATAGAAGTGTCCTTTCCTTGGTGTGTTATGTGTCTTTGACAATTTGCCAAAACAAGGCTTCAATGTGCTGTCTGCTTCTTGAGCCCGTTTCATTTCAGTCGAATGAAATTTTAAGTTGGTGTCCCTCTCTATGTTCCTGGAGTCAGACCTGGTCTGGGTTTCTGCCATAACCATAGGTTTTACAGGGTCTCCCAAGAAAACATATTTACGCCCCAACAGTAGGGGGGTAAAAGGGATCATCTATCACTGCTGCATTTATCTCCCCTTCCACATAGCGACAACTGACATGAATCTTTGCTATGGGTAAAGTAAGGGGTGATGTTCCTTTTAGTGGCCCTTGAATATCTGCTGTTTCTGTGGTGATTTGTTCAGGGCACACCAGAGATGCACACACGACTGCGTCATAGGACAAACCTGTGTCATACATTCCTGTGACTTGTTTGCCATTCACAGTCACTATCTCCTGGGTAGGTGGGTGATGGAGGCTATTCTGACCCACAGTCAGTTCCTTCCTAACAGAAGTCCTCACCTGTAGACATGCAGCATGATGAAGGGGTTTTTTCCTCCCACATTCATCCGTGTTGTGGTTGCTCATCTTACAAAATTTGCACCACTTAGCTCCCTGTTTGTAGGGTTTATTTTCCTGAGTCTGAGGGTTCTTGTCCTTATTATCAAATCTTTGTTTATTTCTGTATGGATGATCCTTCTGGTCAAACTGGGTATTCTGCGGTGGTGGCTTATATCCTTCTACCTGCTTCCTTTTTGTTCCTACCAATTCAGCTTGAGCTGCTTGGTATCTCTCTGCACATTTCAAAATGTCTTCCAGCCTCTCTGCTCCTTGTTCCATAAGGAATTTCCTCATTTCTTGAGACATGGAATCTTTCACTTGTTCTAACATAACCATTTCTTTCAGATCCTCGTAGGTTTTCTGATACTTACCTAAACTACTCCATTTCAACAAATACGTTTCTAGCCTAGCTGAGAACTGGTTATATGTTTCTCCAGGTAGAGGTTTAGAAGTTCTAAATTTCTTCCTATATGCCTCAGAGTTCTGTTCATACCGGATCAGTAAGGCTTGCTTTAGTATTTCATAATTTTCCTGATCTTCTTTGGGGAGTTTCAGAAACACATCATATGCAATACCTCTCAATCCCTGGGATAACTTTAAACTCCATTTCTCCTTTTCCAGTCCATATGTAGAGGCTAGCCTTTCATACCTATCCAGGTATGACTCAATTGCGTCCTCCTTTTCAACAAATGGATCTAGGTGGAAGTTCATGGCTCCATTTGCTGTGTTCTGAAAAGAGCTATTCGCAGAATGAGGTGAGCTATTACCATGGGTGATAGTCCCAGCCTGAAGTTCAAGATCAAGCTGTCTCATTTTCAGCTCATGGTCTCTCTCTGCTTCTAATTGCTTTGCTTCTCTCTCGGTGTACTTTTCACATTCCGTCGTGACATACCGGATCAGAGCGTCACCATCCATGCCAAGCTCTTTTCCCACCTGCAGTGTAGCAGACCTAAATTTGACCAAGTCAGCCATGATGTATCTGTAGTCTAGTAGGGCAAGCGATCTTACTCAAACTAATTTACTACAATATAATTAACTTAGTTAAAATTAAAGTTAATTAAACTGACTTCACCATATATGAAACAGCTTTCTTTATCTGTACTCAATGGTACTCCTAAAAATATAATTATTTCCTACTATGTTACTCTTTCCAAAAAATTTACAAAACAAAATTTCTACACAGCAGAAATAGAAAGTTGGCTCAGGAATATCAAAGATATATCCCGCAGACGAGCCCCCACTGTAGCGGGAGGTTATTTAAAATTATTTATTATGTAACAGTATGCCAGTAAAGAGTTCTGGTCTTACAAGTAATACCCCAGTCTTAGAAATAAGCACTGGTGTATTGTTATCATAAAAATAGTCAGACTGTGAAAACCCTGGCCCAGTTGGTAAGAAGTAGTACCAGGATTTAAGGTGTCTCCTCCCTGTGACTATCTTATGATTACTTTTATTCTAGGGGATAAGTAAAATGAACATTCACTGAAACCACAAATGGAAGAAGTGAATAAATCCTCAGGTACAGTTAAAATAGTTTAATAATTACACTAATATTCTATTTCTACTAGTTGGAAAAGAGTATACACATATATATAAAAAAATATTCACACAATTACTATTATTGTCTGTTTAGACTTCAAGATCTTAAAGAATAAAGTTACTGAAATCACTGTTATTAGTCCTTTGAATTTTAGGATAACTGTCATCAGTTGACTGAGTTTATGTATGGTTACTTATTGTTTTCAACTATTGGCTGTTTCACATGTATAGGTGGTCAGTGTCAAACAGGACACTTATCTTTCCAACTTGATACTGCTGAAACTGTCCTTTGCTGATATCAGACTTGGTAGGCCCAACAGTAGGGATGCCAATGATCAGTTGAAGTTCACTCTTTGGGGTCCTGCACTTTTGTGGGATTGCCTCGGAGGAACTGCACCGGCTTCTGATACTGGACAGTCTGGTTTGAGTTACTTCATGGAACCCTCAGACTCCAGACACTTAGACTGAAATTTTCTGGCGATCCGCTCACACTTCAGATGGATTTAGAGTCGTGGCGTTATCTGCCCTCAGTCTTGTCTCAACCTCGTGCGTTGTGTATCTCTCTCAGTTTACCGATCCGCTTTAAATACGTATAGCGCGGACGTATCGGAGAGTACCGACGTCACAGCTTAAACCTAACCTGAAAAAATCCTTCCCGAACCGTGATTTCAGCCGATCTGTGCGTCGACTGAAATTTTGCCTTTCTCATTCTCAGCATATATAATATCCATATTGTTCCATCTTATCTAGTTTTATTCAGCTGATAAAACTCTATCTTCCTATCCATGTAAATTCCCAAACTGTTATTTGTTGATTTTAATATTTAGAACAGAAGTGAGTTTACATGCTTTTAGCGTAACTGTGGGCAGCCGAAATACGCATATATCTCCGTAAATGAGAACTTCCTACCGTTCCATCTTATATGCAGTTATACACAATCCTTCCCTGTACTGAAATGTAAAATCCTTTTCATACGGATTCCCTTCTGTTGTTATTTATCGTTGGCGATTTCCTCTGTCCGATACACATTTCGCTGATACGCCGCCATTTTGAAAGCGGTCACTCGATCGTAGATGGGTTTATAAATCTAACTGAACTCATTTGCAATGACTTGAAACCAATTTCGCGACAGGCGGCTATGGATCAAAGAAGAGAAGAAGAAGAATTATTCGGGCATGGAAGAAACACGATATTTTTATTGCCACTATAAATTTTCTGAAAGGTGAATAGTGGATTGTTCTGAGAATATATGCAACATAAATCGATGCCCTAGTGACGAACAGCCTATTTGGAAATAAGTCTGTCACTCTAACAATGCTTATTTTTTTGTCTATTTTGAAATGCTAACAAAGCTATTATTTATTTTATTTTAGAAATTAATATTATTTTGTATTGTATTGTATATTAGCATTAACTAAACTGAACTAATTTTTTTAAGTGAAACTTAAATGAAAAAGTCCGCTATAAGTATGTTCTGGCCACAGAGAAGATTTTTTTCACAATGCACTAGCACGCACTGCACCATTGTATGGACATGAGGTAAAGCATACATATGGGCGTGAGATGGCAGGGAAAGCAAACCCATAAAAATTGCGTGCTGTGATGAAATCGGATGTGTCGAGCCGAAAGGCGCAGATATCGCAAACTTCGACACAAAGTAGGCCTACATACCGCTCAGAAAAGGCCAGTATGTAAGAGTGAGATATGGTCGAGCAAACGCAAACAACAACAACAAATTTCACAATGCGAGCAGATGACGTTATAAATTATTTGACTTTTTATATTAAGGTAAAAAAAATAGTTTTTAATGCTCTTTTGGTAATAGTAGTTACTAAATAAGCAATTTACATATGTTTAACAGATTTTTAACTGACGTTTACTGATTTTCGTTAATTAGATCTATATTTCGAAGGAATGTCATCTATCCAGTTTTCCTTTATTAATTTTCTTTATTTATGCCAAGTAGAAATAAAAACGTAATTATCATATATTATGACCTTGGTTTTATTAGCACATCCATTTCTCAATACATACAATACAGCATTAATTATATTTAGGTACGAGTTTCCGTTTTTTTTTAACCTTTAAAATGTTAAGTCCTTTGCTTCCTACCTAGCAGGTAAGGTTCACTGTACAGTGCCCGCTACCGTTAGGTAGGAGGCACTGTACAGTGCTTCCTACCGTTAAGTCCTTGGTGCCTCCTACACCGGGGCAGATCTGGCGTGCTGATACATTTCGAGGTCTGGTCAAAAAGTATCCGACATTTTTTTTTCCCGGGAAAACAAAATGATATACAGGAGGTTTCTCTGGTGGATACAGTGGAGAAGACCTTCCTGCGCATGCGTGAATTTTTTCCCTACCAAAGACAGTGTCAGTCGTCTGCAATTAGTGTACGCGCGAGCTGTGGTAGTAACAAGCCGTCGGATTTTTATTTGTCACGAAATGACGGAACGTTTTGAACAGCGGTATTGCATTAAACTTTGCCAAAAGCTCGGTGATACCCAAGTAGAAACAATTCGAAAGATTCAACAATCTTTTGGCGATGAAGCCATGAGCATTACACAAATTAAGGAGTGGTACAACCGTTTCAAAGATGGCCGCACATCGGTGGATAGCGAGCCACGTTCCGGTAGACCATCAACAAGCCGAAACGACGTGGTCGTTCACGAAGTGCGGACTTTGGTCATGCAGAACCGTCGTATCACCATCCGAGAACTTACACACGAGGTGGGGATAAGCCACGGTTCAGTACAATCCATATTGACGGAGGATTTGAACTTCCAGACGGAGTTGCTTCTGCTCCATCGTTAACAGCTTCGGCACGAATTTAGCGCCCACTCCTCCGCAAGTTCAAATCCTCTGTCAGTATGGATTGTACTGAACCGTGGCTTATCCCCACCTCGTGTGTAAGTTCTCGGATGGTGATGCGACGGTTCTGCATGACCGAAGTCCACACTTCGTGAATGATCACGTCGTTTCGGCTTGTTGATGGTCTAAAATAAAAATCCGACGGCTTGTTACTACCACAGCTCGCGCATACACTAATTGCAAACGACTGACACTGTCTTTGGGAGGGGAAAAATTCACGCATGCGCAGGAAGGTCTTCTCCACTGTATCCACCAGAGAAACCTCCAGCACATCACTTTTTTTTCCCGGAATAAAAAAAGGTCGGATACTTTTTGACCAGACCTCGTTTGGTGTGCTGAGCCCAACATAAGTTCATTACTTAATTTTGTGGTCGAAAAGCAGAAATTCTAGAGATAAGAAAATTTGCACCCGACATGTGTACAATGGCAGCTGTTTGTACAAATCGCTAATTTCATTGATAATTATGAGTATTTTCAAGCTTGAACATACAGGGTGTCAACAAATGTCCCGCATATTAAGGGGAAAAGGTTTATGGTGATTAGCTAGTGTTATTTTTTGCACAGTTAACTCACTTTTCCTCATAGAAGCACTAAGTTTTTTTTTTTTTGGGGGGGGGGGGGGGGGGGGGGGGGGGTGGGCGAGGGGTAAGGTTCCACAACCCTTATACTTCGGTCGTGATATCTTCGATGCCGGTGCATATTTGTGGTCATGAGTTTATTCGTTGAAAGTTCCCGTTTTAGAACAAACAAGCAGCAAAATCCACATGACATCAGCATAATCTCGCTATATATGCTGAAGCTCTTTGAAATAAATAGTATAACCTCTTTATAAACATCTTTTGAAATTGGTAGGAAGTATTTTAAACGACTGATACAAAGTGTAAAAATTTTTGCAAGTTCATTTTTTTCGATGATATGCAAATTTGTGGACACCCTGTGTACGTAAGTTCATGAAAATCGTTAAACTTCCATATATACATTTGCAATCATCATATCATGACAGAAGATGCTCACACCAACACCAATGCTTAGTTATTCTTTTCGAGTTTTATTTATTTAAAACTGGCAGTTCTTTTCGTATTAATTTATTTTATTTAATTTAAGAACTAACACATATTTTTTTACCCTCATATTTATTTTGAGCTTCCATTAGTTTCACTTACACACTGACTGTAGCGAATAAATATCTTTATTCTGAAATTCAGTTTTCTAAGCACATTTCTTGCCTGCCTGTGTAGTATATAGTTTGAGTGGTTCAACAAAGTAAATCGATCTAACGGCGGGCGTGTTTACTAATGCTAGAATACCAGAGATAATGACTTAAATTGTGTTCGGCTCTGAACGTGCTTGCTTGGAGCACGCACAATTGAGCACATATGACAGATATTTCTGTAAGATATTTTCTTCACCCAATCATTCTGCAAGATCTTCGAAAGAGAAATAATTGTATATCTCATCATTTTCTTTTGCGCCATTTACGGAGATTGAAGCCACCATGGCCGCTGGCTCTCTTGTAGAAAGCCTGCACCAAGCATTCACTTGCAGCAGTGGTTTCTGTAGTAATTTGTTTTACACTGTGAGGTTGCCTTCCCCACGCAAAACGCATATTTGTCGCCTTGTACGACAAAATACACATATATGTAGCGTGAATCATACACGTTTGAAGCTCCAGTCGTTTGGGCTCACAACAAACTTGAAGGCTGGTACCGTGTGTCGCCATAGTATGTGGTAACTTGTAATTCGTCTATATTTATGATATTTCAAATACATATGAAAAAGGAAGCAGGTTTTCATTATTGTATTTTAAACGTAATAAAATAGGTAACGGTA
The DNA here is from genome assembly GCA_024509875.1 of Oreohelix idahoensis. Classification (NCBI taxonomy): domain Eukaryota; kingdom Metazoa; phylum Mollusca; class Gastropoda; order Stylommatophora; family Oreohelicidae; genus Oreohelix; species Oreohelix idahoensis. The sequence continues at coordinate 27,885 of JAMPIV010005210.1, read as the reverse complement.
GTTCTATAACAGAAACTGCTTACATGAGTGAAGTGTTAAAAACTAAACTATACTAAGTCCAGTTTTATGAGGAAGGGTGACCAATTCCCTTCATCGCTGCCTTTGCCTTCCCTAACTCAGGAGTGCAGTCATGTACTCATTTACAGATGAGTAGATTGGAGCGTATCGTTACCAGGTTTCGACCCTGAACCTAGTAGCTTTGTCGCGAGATGAAAGTACCCTAAACTCTTAGCCAATCGGATACTCTAAACTTAATAAGCAACCAATATTTTATACAGCAAGTTTTTCGTTAGACGCATTTGAAAGGCCTTGACAGATTTTAGGAACAAGACAATTTTTAGGAACAAGATAATCTTTAGGAACAAGGCAAGTTTTAGGAACATACACAAAGAAGAAGGGGGAAAAAACAATCATAACAAGCCATGCAATCTTCATTCATCACAAGGCTGGGTTTAAAACTAAACATTATAAAGGGTCTTAATTTATCTGACATTTTCAGTAGTAAGCCATCGCCATCTGCGACTAACCAATCAGGTGACAGGGACTGGAGTCAGTCGGCAGTACACCGATTTATCAGTCAGGAGGACAGCAGGTGAGACAGATGTTGTGGACACATTGGCAAACGATAGATCATGCAAACTTAAAATACTGGTGTTCTTTCGGACATGCATAAGTTGTGTCAAAACTAATCCAATTAAGCAGCTCACAAATTCATTAGTCCTTTGCCATCGGAGATACATAAATCAGGATCATTAATTACTTTACCTCCATATCATCGCCATTAATTTCCGTTGAGCTTCTTAAATCGTTTGAAGCCACCACTGTAGCTGATCCCCTCACAAGTAGCCTGCATCAAGCATTCACATGCTCTTGTATCGGTTGCTTTTGAGGCAATTTTTTTTTTTTTTTTGCACAATACGGTTGCCTGCCATATGCACAACTTCATATCGGTCGTCTTGTACGATACGCCTGAAGATGCAGTAGTCTTATTATTTATTTGTCTCAACAGAGACCCCGAGAACTAGTCGTGGCTTTACCACCTTATACTTCCAGGGAATTTGGGCTGAGTATTACTATGCGCCACAGGCTCCATTAGTAACAAGGTCAAAATTGCCGCGCGTGTTCTCAGTTTCCATATTTCGCTACCTCTGACCTACACATTAGCGATCTCTGAAGGTTCAGGTACATACCTTGACAAATGTCAAGCTACCAGGAGCTGGTCCGATAACTCTTGAAAACGTTGCTGCCTGCATTACATAAAACTGGGAAAAAGCGACATCTGCTTCGGATAACATAGCAGATTAAGGATAACACACGAGGTGGGGATAAGCCACGGTTCAGTACAATCCATATTGACGGAGGATTTGAACTTCCAGACGGAGTTGCTTCTGCAAAGACATTTTAAAACTTCTAATTCTGAGACTTCGTCATTGACCATCATATAACTACAGCTATCTCTTCCTTAAAATTAGGGGTCTGTCTCAGGCTTCGTCATAGCCACCGCCGTACAGTTTTCTCGTTAATGATGCTGCTGCCGATCTGTTTCTCTCATGCAGTCGTCATAATAGGAGGGTGTATTCTACTGTTTGTTTGTCTTCCCCAAATGGGCGCACGTTTGTCTCCCCGATTTTTAATTGGTTGAGGAGATTGTATATGAGTCTGCAGTGGCCGGTTCTCAGCCTGAAAACTAGGTGATCAATTCTTGGTAAGAAGTAGGACGCTTCTGCTATATATGACTGAAGGTGTTCTCTGTGCCTTTTTTTTTTCTCTGAACTTATTTTTTTTATTATTGCTTTCATCGCTTCATGTAATGTCCTGTCTTCAGTTTGAATTATATTCTCTCCTTCTTTAGCAAGTATATCTGTATTTTCACTTCCATATCTATAGCAATAGGCAGGAATCTACTGCGCATTCACTTTGAGATTTCCATAAGTGCTTTTGAGAGGCTGTTTAATTCATTCTTGTAAAGGTTCTTTATGGCAGCTACGACTGGCGGGTATTCTGTAAGGAACATTATCTTGGCTTTAATATTTGTGGAAAGAGTAGATAATAGTATAGATGAAAGTGTCGATAATCTATTCAAGAAAAACTTCTGAGAATAATTATAGACTCGCTGAGAGCATTTTTTAATAACAAGATTCTACAAGATAATTAAAAGGGCAACTGATGATAGCTTGAAGAGAATAAAATTAGCTAATCTAGCTTTATTTCTCCGCCACCATTCCTTAGAGTAGAAATAGACTATTAATTGATTCGAAGAACGAATGCCTCAAACTGAAATAATTAGTTTAGTACTAAACAAAAATGATAATAGTGACGTATCAACACAACGTATTAACTCTAACTCGCATTCTACATTTACAAATATACAATAGCATATTTATTCAAGTAAAGTAAAGTTAACAACAAATGGGAAATATATGACAAAATGAATCAAAAAGATTTTGAATTAAGGTAAATAAAAGCCAGCTATAATCAATAAATAGAATAAGTGAGAAAAACCAAACAAATATCCCAAGATCTGTAGAATGTCATTATTAACATCATCGATAAGAGTTTGGCTATGTTGTAGTGAAATTAGTGTTCAGTTTGAGTAAACTTAGCTGCCTGTATGGTCTTGGTGATCCTAGCTGGCAGTAAGTGTGGTATCTATGTTTGTGTCCTTGGTATGCTGCTATGGTGTGACCAGTGAATATTGACTTCCTCTGGTTTCCACCCAGGTAAGGGTAATTTCTCTCAGGACAGTGCGTTTTTACACTCGACCCTACTTCGGATATCTCTTTGAATTGGAATGGTGTGACATATTCTTCTAAGAGATTTATTTCCCCGCACAGATATGTTCTTCGGTCCACTAGAATTTTGGGTTTATACAAAACAATGCATCTCCCTTAATTCTCTGTATATTTTCAGAGGATGCATTCCATGTCTCACCAATTTCTCCCCTCTCCTCAGTACAAACAAGATCCCTTTTTGTCAAATAAGTTGTTTAATTATCTGTCAAGATGAAGGAATAATGTTTTCTGCCAAACCAGTCTTGTCCTTGTATAACTCTTGCATGTAGTTCACTTCACAGTCGGCTGGCTAAGTCAAAATAAACAATCCGCCCAACAGTAAGAATAGTAAACATTATCGATATAGCGTTGGTATAGTGAAAACTATTCTCGGCGATGAATGTAGAGACATGGAGATAAAAAACTCGTACACCATGGCAAGGGACTATACGCTAACAACTTTAAATAACAAATACTTTTAACATCGTTTCATTAACTCCAAGCATGGTTTTGCACGTCATTGATGTTTAGTAAGCAGAAGTTTTCGATGCTATCTCTTTGATGTATCATTTAAAAAAACAACGTCGTAGTTTATTCTTTATTTCTCATGGCAACATTTTACTAACTACGGAATTGGATTGGTAACAAAAGTGAGTTTCTTTTTGACTATAATCTATGACTATTTACTTGACTATTACTGAAAGTTTTCTTGTTCTTTGCAAGTGAGTATCATTCAGAGTCACCATTATGTACCTTGATGATGTTGGTGCACCATACGTGTGTTAGCTCCGTTTAGCTCCCAGGGGTCTATACGTGTGTTAGCTCCGTTTAGCTCCCGGGGTCTATACGTGTGTTAGCTCTGTTTAGCTCCTGGGGGTCTATATGTGTGTTAGCTCCATTTAGCTCCCGGGGGTCTATACGTGTGTTAGCTCCATGTAGTTCCCGGGGATCTATACGTGTGTTAGCTCCGTTTAGCTCCGGGGGTCTATACGTGTGTTAGCTCCGTTTAGCTCATGGGGGTCTATACGTGTGTTAGCTTTGTAGTTCCCAGGGGTCTATACGTGTGTTAGCTCCCGGGGGGTCTATACGTGTATTAGCTCCGTATAGTTCCCGGGGATCTCAGATGCAAAAAGAAAGAATGAGAAACTGCTTCTTCAAGTGTTTCGTACAAAGTGGCTAATATGAGGTTGTTCATGGGGCTGGCAACCTCAGCATGTAAAACATATTGCCACATAAACCACTAATGCAAATGCATGTGATTGCTTGATGCAGGCTTCTTTCAAGTGGACCAGTTGCAGTTGTAGCTCAGTGCTCCGTAAGGAGCACAAAAGAAAATAATGATAAGGATGATGATGACGATACATGTTTTAGCCAGGGCCGTCTTAACAACATTGTATGACCCTACCAGCCCTACCCACCTACGGGAATAAAAATGATGTCTTATGAACAATATGGCAGCATCCCAGCATGGGGCCCCTAGAATTGTGCCTTAAGGCGGCACTGGTATTAGCTTCATGTAGGGAAACCTGATGCAAAAACCCAGTGCGACAAAACGAATAATTTATAGACAACAGCGTCATCTTCATTGTCAAAATATCATCATAGCTATCATTAATGACTGAGAAGCATCCACCATTAACAATACACTGAGCAAATTGTCAAGAAAAACAGCACCACTATATGGAGCACAACTTCTTTTTTATTTTATTGTCCTTCCGCTGGTGACCCTAGGCAGGAAGAATCTAAAGTATTCCTTGACAGTTTTGCGTGGCTTATGTGACAATGTGTCCTCTTCTTGCGAAAGGCATGACCACTCCCTCGGTCCACCTCTTTCTACATCTTCTTTGTGTTGTATTTCCTGCTAGTTTAGCATGTACTGCTCGTGATGAGGTTTACTTGTTTTCTGAAATCAGACGTTCAAACTACAACCCCGTCAACATCAACACAAGTTCTTTCTATTTTCCACAATCATCATCTGCCCTCAGCTAGCTACAACAACAATTTTTTCTTGTTTTCCAGTATACTCAAATACGGAGCATGGTACCACCTCTGCAGCGGGTTCCACTGCAGAAAGCATACACCAAAGCTTTCATGTGTACTTACATTGGTGGTATCTGTAGCAATTTGTTTCACATGATGAGGTTGCCAGCCGCTATGCACACAGTCATAGTAAGTGCCACTTATGACAAACAACAGGAACAACAACCACTACAGTTTGTTTTCAGCGACAGTACTGTTAATATGATTATCATTAGTACTTTATTATTCTTTACTGACAATTTATTCCACTCTTTATTCTTTCAGGAAGAGCAAACAGCCTCCTCCGTCTGTAGCTCCGAAGCCCCAGTACAGTCCGGTGCAAGTTTCACACCAGCAGCCGGCATTCTATGAGGAAATTGGTGCCTCTGATTTCTAAACAGTTTATTACGAAGACATATGCATTGATCAGCTCTGACCAAGCCAGGACAATGGATCTGAAATAACCATAGCGAACAAAAATAATTTGAATTTATTTAATGTTCAGAAATAAAATCTTGAGGAAGGGGAAAAACACAAAATAATAGTCAATGATTTAAAGGGAAACAACACTTAAAATAATAATTACATGCGTTTATAGGTTTTAAATTATTTATTTTTTTTAACATACAGAAAGAAAATAGATTGGTTAAAATTTGAGTAGATAGAACGTGTTACGAATACAAGTTAGAAATATAAAATTGTGATAAATAAAGGAATATGTAATATTTATACAATTAAAAAAGCTAAACAACAAAGCACGGTTAACGAGAAGTAAAATATATAAAGGTGCGTAACGCATTCATTGTCAGTTTTTACGGAGTGAATTATAAAATTATTTTTAAATATGATGCTATTGTGCACTATAAACGAAAGAAAAATACGGAAAGCAGGTAATGTGTGTTCATCTCTGCTAATTTATATATTTATTATACTAAATACCAAATGAGATATCATGGCATAAGATTTCATTGCAAGTAAATTCTTTAATAGGATAACTATTCCGTGTTATGTAGCATTTGTTTAATGTTATTACAGAGTATGGCCTTTAATGTGAACAAGATGCAGGGGCGAAATAAGGGCCATTGGCCCCCTAACCGTCCATCGATTAATGATACTGCATCCGTCAAGTGCGGCCCCCCCCCCCCCCCCCCCCCCCCCTACGGCTGTGAACCCTTGGGCACTGCACGATTACCGGACCGCTCAGTCCGTCCCTGACAAGATGTATTAAAATAGTTTTTGAAAGGCATATTTCTTAACGTCAGTTTCCGATGACATGAACAGATCTAAAATATTCGTGGATTTAAAATCGATATTTATTGCAGGAAATTATAATAATTTATATCTTATTGTCTACGAATAGTAACTGGAATATAATGTGACAACATGAAAGATTGAAGGGAAAAGAGATAGAGAACTATAGCTAGAGAAAGTACTGGACAGTTTGACATCATGGCATGGAAAAAAGTCAACAACAGAACTGATAAATAGTTCTGGAAACATGAAGTTGTGGAGAGACATAATCGCCAACGCCACCAGACATGGTACTTGGTATTTTTTCCACGTAAGAGACGACAGGCTGTACTCTAGTATTTCAATGATTTTTTGGTGTTAATCCTACTACAAACTGTAATGAAAATCCAAACAAAAGTGCCCAACCAACGAAGCAAAGTGTGTACCAAACGTCATATCTGCCCCCATGACCTACCTACACTAGCATACTTCCAACTTTACCGGGTAGTTGTTCTAACTTAAATATTCCAAGCCGAATATACAACTTTGTATACTGTACTTTTTATGTTTGTAAAACTGAACAAGTGCATGTGGCAAATATAAAAATTTAACTCTTGTTTACAGTAACAAAATAACAAAGTAGCTAACGTAATTGTTACTTTTTTGTTTATGTTTTATGTTATAGTTTAGTTCTCAAACTTCATAGCATTCACTTATTTTATTTTACTAGGGTAGATTCTATCAGATTTACCCATTCACACTATTAGCCCGTGGTTATGTTTCTGAGAATCACATAAATCCAGTCAAATCTATCGTATTTAATAAATTATGGTAGATATACAGGTATATCACTCTTTTTATTTTAACATCTAACTTTTTCTTATTTTAATGTGTAGGGGATAATTCCCCTAAATCTGTTATTAAAAACAAAAACAACATTTAAAAACACAGCGTAGGACACTAATTTTGGCTATGAATGTTTTATGGATGCTGGAGATAAATGCAGGGTTTTAAAGGTTCCATCGAGTGTACTTAGCAGCTGACCCCAACTCTAGTGGCATGCTAGCAGTCCTGTCCGGAACTAATTCTTTTAGGGGCATCACCATGCAGGTTGCTAGACACATATACTTAGTCCTTTCCAGGGTTTGGTATTTGTCAACGCCGCATTAGAGTTCCGGCACAATTTTTTTTTTTTTTTTAACTGGCAAATACTCTCTGATAAAGCAGAAGGACTTCTATCTATAGCTGAAAGGAACGGGCTTTCCCAAGAAGAAGGCAAACACCTCAAGAATAAAAAAACAGGTTTACCGTTTACATTAGTAAGTGTCAGCCTAGGGCTAATTTTTTTTTTTTTAAATTAAGAGTTGTATATTTTTTTAACATTTAATGTTTATGTTAAAGATAAAGACATTGTTACGGGCACTGGGTAAAAAATTCTTGATTTCTTGTGAAACGAAGGTCTATTAAGGGCTTTAGGAGACAAATAATGACAAGTGAAAGTTAATTTACACATTTTTTGCGCTTTAAAGTAATCAAAATATGTCACATGTTCCATGCGTCAGTTACGTTGTTCCAGTCTTTTGCTGAATATTTATATACAATATTGCAAAATCATACCTTCATCTTTATGTAATTAATTACGCTAACATATATATCTTTAACTAATTAGTTATTATTACCACCTAGCCGCCGAGTGCCTTAAATGTATAAACATTGTTATCACGCCCTGTTATTGTTTGTAGTTTTAGATTTCAAAATAATGGGCATAAATGTGTGCCTTGAAGCTTCTTATAGTTTTTTGTTTTAGTGACTCAAGATGTAAAATAGTGTATTTGTCTTTAATTACATTATAATTTATTTATTGATTCGTCTTACATGAGTGCATATGTGCTCTCTAATTTATTTATACTGTTTACTCGAGTGCGTTCGTACACTCTAATTCTTTTTATTCGTTTTACATGAGTGCATGTGTGCTCTCTAATTTATTTAAACTGTTTACTCGAGTGCGTTCGTGCACTCTAATTTTTTTATTCATCTTACTTGAGTGCCTATTTACGCCCTAGTTTATTTATTCATTTTAACTGAGTGCCTCTGTACACTCTAATCATCTTATTTTAGATCCTTTTTACACTATTTATTTGTACACATTACAAGGGTGATTGTTCATGCCATAATCTTTGTTTTATTTATTCCTGTTACTTGTTGCGTTCTAGTCAGCTTACAATCTAATTTATTTATGCCTTGTCACTGCAGAGTCCTATTTTTCACAATGACTCTGCGTAAGAAAAATGCTGAATCACTATTTTAGCAGAAGTAAAATTATTAACTACCCAACGTCAGCCATCTTGAAATATCTCTACAGTGGGGCCTGAACATTCGATGGTAATTCATTCTACAAAACACATTATACGTTGAAAACTGTGTAAGCTGAAATCAGTACTACACTGATTTCCTGTAATTCGTTCTACAAAACACATTATACGTTGAAAACAGTGAAAGTTGAAATCAGTAATACACTGATATCCTGTAATTCGTTCCGAACACTTGACAGGCGACCCCAATAACACATTAAATGGTAATTTCTTACATGCGGCTATGGATCAAAGAAGAGAAGAAGAAACTGTACATGATTTTTACATTGCAAAATGAGCATTTAATAAAGATATTTTAATAAATAATTATAAAACATTTTTAAAAGAAATCAAAATAAAACAAAGCATGACAATGGCAATTACTGTATTTGAAAACATAGCAGGAATGCTGTACTGACCAATAGCAAAGACGCTGACTGGTTAAAAAAAAAACCGTGCAATAACGTACGAGTCATGCTGACTGGCCAAGATTCCACCACTCGTCTGGAAATTGCCACCAATGCATCGTTTCCAGCTGTAGCGGAAAGCCATCGGTTCCTGTAAATATTATCGGTCGTTACAATCAAAGCTCTTACGGAAAATAAATCGGTTCCTGAGAACATCGGATGTCAATGTTATCCGAAATAGAAGCACCTCTTTATCATTTATCCTAAAATGGATATAAAATTATAAATCTCTGCTTGTCTTAATTGCTTTCGTAAGCTAGTTTATCTTCTTCTTCTTCTTCCATCCTTAGCCACCGACCGTCAAAGCAGTCAGTGGCCATTACGCCTAGTGGCGTCTTAGGGCAACAGCAGATACGTTTTCTTTGCCATTGTTTCCCATCACGCCTAATGGCATCTTTAGGGTAACGGCAAATCAATCCATTTGCTGTTGTTTCCGTAATCGAAGTGACTGGCAAACGTTGGTAAGCTAGTTTATAATCAGTTTAAAATCACAGGTCGTCATTCCTACTCATAAATTTACCTTTATAATTTCCGAAAAAAAATTATTTTTATGCAAAATTTTATGAATATCAATGCTGTTAGATAAATTACATATTTATGATCATCTCCTTCCCACCCCCCTTTCCTCGTAGCCCCCGAATATTAGCAGCTAGTTCATGTAGTACGTAGGTAAAGGCTGTCTTTATGAATGATGATGTCATTGTGCAATCTAAAAGACACATCACGTCTTGCTATCGTATAATCTAAAATATTTCCACTGTAACAACTTTATCATATTCAGTTAGTTTCAGCCGCGCTTAAAATATTGAATGTATGTGAATACCTTATATAAATACTCAAACAGGCACGCTCGCACATGATCGACGACATTCTATTTGTGTGGTGTCATCAGCATAAATGATCCTCAACAGTGAATTTAAAAAGTTGTGATTGGTACGCATCAAACATGCTGATAATTAATGTGGAATAACTGCTGACACTTTATAGGACTTTAAAAAATAAGACATTCAATCAAACCGTGCCATTTTGCACTTTTATCAAACATGTGTTGCAAGCTTGTATGACTGGCAAGAATAAATTTTGTCTAAATGAGGATATTATCTGAAATACCTTGAAAACGAACTCTATGGAAGTTTTCAATGATGTGAAAGAGAGGAATAAAAATATACTTTTAACAAAATACTTGAAGTTCAAAACAGGGAAGGAAAAAGAAGACTTTGAGGAGAAATGTATTACCAAAACAAAAAATGACAGAAAAACAGATTTTCAGGCAACAAGGCTTTTAAGCACGATACAATATTTTTTAACGCATTTAATAAAAGGCGTTTATATTCACATGAAATTGTGGCAAATTAAATAAAAACCACATACACCTTTATTTTTAATTTTATTTCTGACGCATCTGCAAAGAAAACAGATATGTGTTAAATTAAACTTGCCTCCACAGCTTTGTGAAGTACAAAAGCCATTGAAAGGTAATTTTGCTTCAGGCAATTGAAATTGGCCTGAATGTTTTCAGACGTGTTCAAACATTGTTAAATAAAAAGTTCGAGTTATTTAACTGTCTTGTGTTTGCTGAACGTTAATTATATATTAATTTCTATGTTGCTACTTAAATTATGATCGTAAGAACCAGGACTTACGAATTTTAATTGTAATATTGACTTTCTTTTTTTTTTTTTAGTACCGTACTTAGATTGCATTTGTTAGAGGCAGGATTTATGAATGTCAAATGTATTATTCATTTATATTTTGGTACTTAGATTATATTTGTCAGAGGCAAGACTTATTAATGTTATTTTCCATTATTAATATCTATTTTGGTGCTTAGATTATTTTTTGTCAGAGAAAGGTCAGTACTAAAGATATGTCTCACAGCTACAACTAACGCAAATTTTATTTAATTTTGAAGTTTCTTATTGTATTTCAACTGTTTTAATTTCTTATTTACAAATGGACAATGCTGTTAGTTTTTTCGTTTGCGTGAGCATAGCTATATAACTTTTTTTAAATTTTGCTTAAACCTCATGTATACTTTCATAGAAATAATATGCTCATATTTTGTTGATAGATTTAGCTTAATCTTCCTTATTTATATTCCACGTTTTTATTTTTTCCTAGCATTTGTTTAAACACACATTTGTATGTTCGTACAATAAAGTATTATGTCTAATTTGTAATGTACTATTTTATGTACTAAAACTTCACGAGGTCCCTCAAGGAAGTGATTTTCTTCTAAACGGACTGGCCTCGCATCAAAAGAGCTGTGACGGTGTAATAATATTACTTCATTGACTTTTACTGTTAACATTATTATCTATATGTGTGTTGTGAAGTGCCCATTATGGACAGATGAATGACTTATTTGCTGAGTCTGTAGTCTTCAGTTAAAAGCAATGCATTGTTGTTGGTTTGCTGCGCTAATGTACTTCCGTTTATGAGTCTGCAATATTTCTTATGTACGGATAGTTTCCTTTTGCTTTGTTCCTGTCGGGAAATAAAACTGTGTTTGTGCAGACGATTCCTGTTACGGCTTACATTTTATGTGAGACTGTTTGTGGCTGTATTTAGACGTTTCTTATTTGTGTATCACGCACGGATGAGTGGTGTTTGAGAAATAGTCATGTGCAGAAAGAAGTAATATTTGAATTATGTGCGGGAATAATGTTGGATGTATTCTTCTTCTTCTCCTTCTTCTTCTTATTATTATTTCGAACCCTAGAGATTAGAGTTTTCACTCTTTTCGCTTGCGTATTTGGGGGTGAGTCCCAGAACTTTCGTGCAAACCCAAAGGGCCTCCCCAACTATTAGGTCTATATGGTCACACTTTGACTGAAGTAATTTTTCTGTCAGGTGGGGATATTTATTGGCATAGTGGATAGAGCGCCTGCCTATAGTGGTAATTGTTAATACCAGGATTCTGGGATCAAGTACTAGAGCGATAGGGACGTTCCATTCCTACCACTGTAGCTGTAAATTTTGTTTGTCCTAGCCTGTAGTTAGGGAAGGTGGGTGGGTTGGGGGTTGGGTGGGGGGGAACCGAATCCAGCTTTGGGTGAAAGAGGTGTGGGCCCTCGGAGAAAGGGTGTGGCTCTAAACATTTCCGTGGTAGTAAGGGTACTTGGGTGGGAAGGTGGTGAAGGGTTGGGTGGTTTCTTTACCTTGGGGGGGGGAGGAGGAGGCGGGAGGAGGAGGAGGAGGAGGCAGTAGTAGTCGGGGAGGAGTTAGGAGGAGGAGTAGTAGTAGGAGGAGGAGGGGGGGGGGGAGGAGGAGGGGAGGAGGAGGGGAGGGGGGAGGGGGGGGGAGGGGGGAGGGGGAGGGGGGGGGGGGCGGGGGGGGGGGGGGGGGGGTGTAGGGGTGGGGGGGGGGGAGGGGGGGGGGGGGGGGGGGGGGGGGAGGAGGGGGGGAGGGGGGGGGGGAGGAGGGGGGGAGGAGGAGGAGGAGGAGGAAGAGGGGGAGGAGGAGGTGGAGGAGGGGGAGGAGGAGGGGGAGGGGGGAGGAGGGGAGGAGGAGGGGGGGGGGGAGGAGGGGGGGGAGGGAGGGGGAGGGAAGGAGGGGGGAGGAGGAGGGGGAGGGGGAGGAGGAGGGGAGGGAGGAGGGGAGGGGGGGGGAGGGGAGGGAGGGGGGAGGAGGAGGGAGGGAGGAGGAGGAGGAGGAGGAGGGGGGGGGGGGAGGGGGGAGGAGGAGGGGGGAACCGGGGGAGGAGGAGGGGGGGGGGGGGAGGAAGGAGGAGGGGGGAGGAGGGGGGAGGGGGGGGAGGGAGGAGGAGGAGGAGGAGGAGGGGGGGGAGGAGGAGGAGGAGGGGGGGGGGGGGGAGGAGGAGGAGGGGAGGGGGGGAGGAGGGGGGGAGGAGGAGGAGGAGGGGGGGGGGGGGGAGGGGGGGGAGGAGGGAGAGGGGGAGGAGGGGGGAGGAGGGGGAGGGGGAGGGGGAGGAGGAGGGAGGGGAGGGGGAAGAAGGAGGAGGGGGAGGAGGAGGAGGAGGAGGAGGAAGAAGGAGGAGGGGGAGGAGGAGGAGGAGGAGGGGAGGAGGGGGGGGGGGGAGGGGGG